>CAMZMU010000048.1:38095366-38216850 GCA_947311845.1 Poa pratensis
TTTTTGTTTGAGATTTTCTTTGAGTCCTCTTGCTGTAACAAGAGAGTAGTTTGTTAGTTTTGTTTCTGGGATTTTTAATAAAGAACCAAGTTTTACCTATTTTGGGTTTGAAAAGTTGCTATTCATTTTCGGAGAGTTTTCTGCCTGCACGAAGTCTGTGCACGGTTTGATTTTTCATTTTTTATCTGTAACTCCGATTGAGCTGTAATTTGAACTGTAGCTTCAACTTTTCATCCTCTGTATACGTGATTTTTTCAGATTTTTCTGACGAGTTTAAGTAGGGTAGAAAAATGCGTTTTGCTGCTGCTGTTTTTCTGGACAGATTCTGTCTTGATATTGTTTGATGCATTCTTTGAGCTTTTTGCTTGAATCTTTTTGATTCAATTGAGTTTATGAGTAGGCATACAACATTATATACTCTCTGGACATTCATATGAATTTTTGCCTAAGGATTTTATGCAGCAAGGAACCTATTTGTTTATCACTACTAATATCACCCCACAGAAAAGAAATGGGAGAAACGGTGTTTTGAAGTTTTTTCACAGGGATTAGAGGAGCTGCACCAAGAGCTATCCAAGGATGGTGAAGACCATAAGCTTGGGGATGTCAAGACAACCCCACTAGACCAACACACTCTCGGTTTGCACACGTCTAACTTCTGTTTTTCGATCAAAGCACTTTATCGTATAAACTTGGAGCGTCTGTTTTTTGCTTTTGTTATTTCGGTTTGATTTTTATTTTCTTAAGACCACCACTATCATTTATATATGAGAGAGCTACTGGAAGTTTGGGTTGAATTATGTTGGATGCTATTAAATATATTGGGATAGGGATGTTTGAGTTGATTTTAAAAGATACATATAGTTGCATAATTCATGTGCTTTGAATGAATGTTAATTTGCAAGTGTGTTGTCAAGAGCTATCTTTTACCATGTTTAGATGTTGAATTTTAACTTTACTTGGTTTAACATGGATTGATTAGTTCTATGGACACTTATGCATGCATTTAGATGGTCAACTTTCTCCCTATTGCTAGCCCAAAAATTACAACAAGTAAAAAGCTTGTTTCCCAACACCTTCAACCAAAGTTTTTCCAGTGAGTCCACCATATCTACCTATTAGCTTTATGCTATTCCAAGTATGTTTATCATGTTATATTGTGTTATCTACATTTCTGAATTTAAATGCTTATGTTATTGATTGTCATGGGAAAAATTGGTTAAAAGCTCTCACGAACTTGATGCACAATTTACTTTTATTGCATTTAATAAGCATGAACCATTGTGATTAAAATTATGAAGTTGTGGGCTTGACAATTGTTTTGGTTGGGAGTTAGCCCATATGTGCTGTCACATGGCAAGCTTTCAACATTGCACTTATTTATATTTAGTTGATGTCATGTACTTTTGTTTATGGATGCCTATCATGGGTGAAATGAATGTGGATACTTAGTAAGTTCAAAGAGTTTGTATAAATGGTTAGAGAAATGCCTGGGCCGCTAATCTAAGCCATGCATCATTCATGGTGGAAATTTACAGCATAACCATAATGTTCATTCAGTGATGCACCTCATAATAAAAAGCTATACCCATAGTAAATAAAAGAGTGCTGAGATTGTTCATTGTCTGTTTGTCTTGTTGTTTTGACATGGGCTTGTTCATGTCAAGGGGCAAGAGGTACCCCAGTGCAGTTCTTGATGATACTATTATTACTTGCAATGACCTTTATTTGAATTTACTTTGTGGACCAAAGTGAGTAACACATGGTGTAGGTACTTGTATTCAAGGGACATGAGACATTCAACCAATACATTGTCAAGCACACCACTCATATTTGCTTTCACTTTAAACATTAATCATTCAAGATGCTATGATAGGGGTAATGAGAGCTCCACACCAATGACTACCACATTGCAAGCATTAACTTAAGTAGAAGTGTTTGGAAGTTAGATGAAACTTATTCATGCTTTACCTCTACTTATTTATCTATCCAAAGTGTCCACCTTTTATATTCAGTTTTCATAAGAAGTACTCTATGACCACCATAGGATGTTTTTACTTTTCATTATGCATACATTTGGTCCATAGTACTTTCTTCTATATTACACTTTGTGAATTTATCATTGAACATCTTTACATTGAGTATTTGATATCACTTCATAATTTATCTTGCATATTGTTATTCCTTTGAAGAATGAATCATTTGACTCTATGTAGCAATAGTAATCACCTTTGATATCCATTGATAGTATTAAAATGCAAAGTCCATGTTAGTTTTATCACCTTCATACTCGGGACGAGCATGGGTTAAGCTTGGGGATGTTGATGCATGTAAAATGCATACATACAACTTTACATTTATTCCATGTTATTTGCATCATATAAGGGTTATATTCATGATTTATATTGAGTTTTGGGGATAATTAACAACTTCCCCATTTTTCTGGAATTAACCCTGCGCTGTCAGAAAACCCCTTTTTCTATATTTTGATGTTTCAGGGACCCAAACGACGTCCAAATGACCTGAATTTTACGGGGATCACTTTTTTGGAAGGAACGAAACGTAGGCGCAAAGGAATCGAAGAAACGGAGACCAGAAGGCCGAAAGGGGTGGGCCCACGCGGCCAGATTCCCTGACCGCGTGGGACCCCCATCCTGGCCCTCGGGCCTCCGCTGCCGTCGATCTTTCTTCCCGAAGCTTCGTCTTGACCTAAAAACGACTATATATAGACCCCCAGGGCTTTCGCGAAAGAGAGCGCCGCCGAAACACAGAAACCACGAAACAGAGACCTGGAGCTGAAGATTGGAGGGGGAAAACTCCGGCGGGGCGCTGCCGGTGTGGTCTCCTTCCCCTCCAACAACATCTCCACCGACACCATGATGAAGAGGGAGTAGTCCACCCCTGGACTATGGGTTTGTGGAAGTAACTTATGTATCTCTCCTCTCTATGAGCTTCACTAATTAGTACCGTATGAGCTGCTGAACATGATTACGGTCATCTATGTAATTCCTTTGTGGTGGATCTTTATTATGAGTTAATACATGTTTGAGATTGCAATGGTTTTGTTTCAGTTATGAAAGTAGATGCATATTATGTACCCCGTTCTTATTTACTTGTCATGATCAAGCATGTTTATGAGAGCATGTGAGGGGAACGTGTGCATTAGTTGGAGTAACGGGGGGTGGCTAGTGCAGTGAACGTGAGAGAAGTTCTGCGATCCACTTGGGTTTTCTACCTTACTTTGTTGCCTCACTAGGGATAAACAAAAATACCATGCTACCGGAGAGTGGATGTGACCTTGGCCACTATCTCCATGACTAGATCTAGCATGTTCTTATTTTAACTTCATGTCATTGAACTTATTGCTATGCTCTGATTTATCTTAATTACTAAGGTGTTATGATTTAGTTCGCATCTTGGTGGAGCATAAGAGAGAGAACAACTTATACTTGAGATCTCTATGTTAGGACGTGATGCCCATATTATTAATAACTTGTCAAACCATGTCTTGCCATCTTACATGTTAATTTTAGTGTTCCATTGTCTACCACGTTATCAAGAGAGAGTGCATTTGTGAAACCATGAACCCCGGTCCATTTTTAATCATAAGAAACACCTTTCCAACACTTTTATCACCACTTTTGTTTGCTGCCATTATTAAATCCGAAAATACAAAAACACTTTTACATCTTGCATTCATCATAAAAAACCCAAAAATATCATTTATCATTACTACCATCATCCTTGCATATTTTTTTACCATCATTGCATATTTACTACTGTTTGCATATTTATTTTATTATCATTCTCACACCTTGTGCTTGACAACCACTTGGTGAGGTTGAGGGCACAAAACAATTTATTTTGTTGCAGGTTCTCAAGAGAAGGATAAGGAGATAACACCTGAAATACTGGTTCCCCGAGAGTTCGATATTAAACCCTCGAGTCACCCCTCGTGGGGAAAACTGTCTTCCACTACTACATACACTCTGCACTTGGAGTCTCAACCTAACCCATTTACTTTTCACGCAGGTAACCACACGAAGGGCGTCAAGACGTTTTCTGGCGCCGTTGTGGGGTAACTACGTGAAGGGCCATCACTGTGGCGGGAGAGTAGGATCAACCGGTGGCGGAGCTTGCCATAATCTCGGGGAAAAAAAAAAAAAAACGAAGAATTATCATCGTCTCGGGGGCAAAAAGGCCTAAACATCAGCTCTAAACCTTGTACTTTTTCAGAGATTCTTTAAAAGTTATTGGGGGGGGGGGGGGGGGGGGGGGGGCAGTGGCCCCCTATATATGCATAGCTCTGCCATGACATCAACAATATGGTGATGATTTCACATTCCTGGTAGCCTAGTGATATCAAGAAATGATTCTACCTGAGTATGCTTGATAGCTCTTCTTTACAAATAGGATTGGGATATTGAGTTCATGTCTCATCCTCCACACCTTCTTGATGTTGATCTCTGACGGACGCTTATTCTCTTTCTGGCTTCAATGACCGCAAAATTCCGGTTTGAAAACCCATTGGATCAAAAATTTGGATATAAGAAGGTAGTTCAAGAGGCTTGGAACGAACATCAAACTCACACTGATATTATCAGTTGCTATTTCGCATGCTTAGAAGAGTTAGCCATGCAAATTTTAGAAGGAGCACAATGCAAGGGTTTTCCAAAGTCATGGGGCTTGGCCGAGGCGAGTATTTCAATTAATGTAGTACTGGAGGAGTAGACTTTTGTGAAAGTCCTAAGACTTGTCGTACAAGATTTATGTAAAAAATTCTTAATCAACGAAGATGACAAGCCTTGTCTTTTTTTCAAAACAAAAAAAGGTAATGAAAGGTACATATAGTTTAGCAAATTTGAAATCATGTATGTTCATTAAAATGCATGTGAGTTTTTTCGAATTCAACAATCCTTCTAGAATATTGTTTATTTTTAATTATTATTTTTATAAGTTTCTCTATTTTCCGAAATACTGTTAAAAAGTACACCTAAAGAGCAACGTTTCCTTGCGCGAAACACAAAAAAGGGAGTTGCCAGGGCTGACAACTTGTTTGCTCTAGTTATGAAATTCGAAAGTTCACACATTATAAATTCTCTTTAAAAATCTGCTTTCTGTTGGATAATTAGGCAATATTGCATGATTAATTCCAGAATATTAAAACATGACAACAAACAGCTAATAACATGTTAAATATGAACACACTAGATGTACATAACAACATGAACAACATCAACATATACGCCAACATATCGATAGCAAAACGCAGTTTAGAATTTGTCGCATGTGCCGAACGTTTGTAGTTGAAGTAGCAGTCGGTGCAGACAGGGTCACCGCGACCAAAGCAGCGGTGATGTTGTTGACGATGACGTTGGTGAAGACGGGTCGAAGAAGACGATGTCTGCGGAGACGATCCGCAGCTCCGGCTGGTAGACGACCAGTGGTGGAAGCGGCGAGCAGTCGCGCGAAGCGCTTCCCAAAAAACCTAATTCATCCTCTCCGTACATGATCACAAATGCGACTAGTTCCGGAGACCTGCTCTCCCAAACGCTGGTGCGCGCGCGGCTCGGAACCCTAACGGGTACAACATGGGCTTACCATATCGCACACGTTCGAGTCGGTAACAGCAGCCCAGTGTCCGGGAGCGACCCGAACTGGCTAGGCTCTATGCGTAGGCTAACACCTCGATTTTTCCGAACAACAAAAATATAGGCAAAAGTTGACGTGACTCGATTCACGAAACGCGATCGCGACGTGTCGATGCAAGCGAGCGGCAGAGGACGAGTGCACGAGAGAGAGCCTTCTGTTCTCAATGCTTACCAAGTAGCACAACACTCCATCTTATAAGGTGGTGCAACTCTCTTTCAATTTTCCATGTGGGACTAAACTTTAGCACCTACAACCTGCCATGAAACGACTGAAACGACTGAAGAACATGTGCACTGCTAATTAGCCGACTCCTCGCGTCAAATCGTGCAGGACATGCTCTTTCATGTCGAGACCATCACCACCAGGAATTCGCCGTGTCGACGCACAACACACACCCATGCACCACCACAACTACGTACGTACAGTTCGATCGACGGGAAACCGTTCTGCGCACAACGTTGTGCTCCATCCATGTCCATGTGTTCTTCGTTGCTTGTCGTTGATCTGATCTACCCCACAAACTTGTGGCAACCACCTTCAAAGTTTTTTCAGTAAGCACATGATGGTTTCCACAAGTCCAGCCTGGACTTGGACGGATTTGGATACTACAACATAAACGTGGACGTGGAGATGGACTGGACCATTCCGAGTGGACAGTAGCTGGATTAGCACGTTTTGGACTTGGACTTGATCCAGTTCCAGGTTTTCCGGTCAAGACATGGCGCCTAAAATGTGACACTCCAATCCCTTGATGATATGCCAATTTGGATTGACAATAAATGCAAATAGCTTTTCCTTCAGCAGGTAACTCCTTGAAAAATTCCCAAACTCTGATCTTTTCTTGCTTCTGGGATTGGCAGGTTGTGTTACTTCATCATTCCTTCACCATGTACTTGATCTGCAGTTTGACTAGTTGACATTTCGACAAATCAGCTGCAAAACACAGTAATATGGTATTAGTTTACAAGCATGGGACTTGGAACTAATATTAAGTAAGCAACGTAGCTGATATTCATCTGTACATCAGGAACTTGAACATCATAATACTGGACTATAATTCATACTGGACTACAAGCATGGGACTTGAACATCAGGACTACAAGCATGCAGAATGAAATCAAATCGAAAGCAACCAGGACCAAGAATGGATTAGGATTGGAGATGCACTGACCGGTGCAGAGGACGACGACCCAGATGTAGATGAAGCTGGCGTAGGGGATGCCCGAGATCTGCGAGGACGGGGGTGGCTTCGGCGAGCGGTGGGGCTAGGTCGCCGGCGAGATTCGAGGACGGGTGGCCGCCCGGGGGGAGAGATAGGGCGACGTTGATCTGATGCGGGATCGTACTAGACGGGCTGGGGAAAAGGTGAGAGAGGACGTGCCGGGTGAGGGAGACGAGCCGCGCGGAGCGGCATGCCGGCGGCAGAGCTGCGTGCTGCTGGGGCGGAGGAGGCGCAGGGATTTGCCGATTTGGGAGGGAGAGAGAGAGAGCAGATCGATCGGAGCAGCATAGGTCAAGTGGATACTGGATTACCCAACTCTCCTCGTCCAAATGTGTCCAGCTCAACTGGACCTAATATCCAGTTAGGGTCCACGTCCAATACGGCCCAATCCAACTCGGTCCAGTGTTTTTCAGGTCCAAAGCCCATGGACATCACAGATCCAGTTCGAGATATAAGTCCAGGTAATGATTTATACATGCATCGTCAATTCGTCATCAGCGGCCGGGATGTGCAGAATCTCGGCCATGGAAACATGGGGAAGAGGGGATCATAGCCATCCTTTCCATCCGATGATCTCGATTGGTGGCACGGATCTGACCTTCGAGGTCGAAGCCCGGCCGGCACCATGATCTGCATATATAGTGGGTCGATGTGGTTGTGGTAGCCTCGTAGGTCGGTCACGACTGTTTATATCACTTGATTTGTCATGAAAGTGGACGGGTCGTCGATCGACTAGTTACTGATAAACTTTGTTGGATCGAGTTGTCAGATTTACCACTGCGAACAAGAAATCGATTGTGACCGAGGCAGTGGTTGTGATGTGCAATTAACGTGTCTAGCTAGTTCTTTTCAGCTCCTCTGCTTTCATGTCTACGCTGCGATCGACTGTGGTAAAAGTTGCGTACGCGCGTGCATGGTTTACTTTTGCAAAGGTAGAATACCGTCACTGTCGCCGGCCATAGGGTGTATAGGCATCTCGAACATGTTGGTGCACTGTGAATAGATCACTATGAATCTCAACTTATGCCTAACCTACCTTAGCCGAAAACAATGTAAGAGTTAATCAGTACCATTTGTGTGCGTGTACGCAGTTGATTTTATTCCGGCTAGTGGCTGATTTGATGTGGTCGGTAAAGTCGTAGTATTCCCTAAGACTTCCGCGGATATTTAGGGTTTAGTGGCGTGGATCATACTATGAGCCTAGTCTGAGCACGCATTCTTGTTAGTTGTTACAGCAAATTGAAGAGGACCTTCTGTACGTGCAAATCATGTAAATAACGGTCCTTCCCTGCCCGCTCACCAAAGTACGAGCCGCACCGCTCATCAGTTGGATGTTTGCCCTGTGTCACGCTGCTGCTGGACCGATCTCGCCTCACTCATCATAGCCCGGTCCCTCGTCCTCTGCTATGGATCCATAAGTCTGTCACACGCCTTCTGCTTGGGTACATCCCCCTCACCAAAACTCAAACACAACAACGGCTGATCACTCCGTACCCCTTCATAAAAAGGACATAATTGATTTTCTAAGTTAAAGATTAATTAAGCCATATGAATACATGTAGAAACCCATATGACCCAATAAGACGCGTACGCATCTATACACGTACTTATCCGTGTGCATACAAAACTGATGGTCCGTCTTCCTCAGCGACGAGCGCTGCCACGCTGAGGCGGTGATGGCCGGCAGGCGCGACGACGAGCTGGCTCACTGGCTGGGACGAACGGTGCCACATCCGACTAGATGGTCTCCGGCACGCTTGGCTGCGAAGGCTGCAAATAGATCCAATTCTAGCTAGCGACAAGATGGTCGCCGGCGGCAAATCGATCTAACTAGCTGATCCACGTACACGTACAGGAATCCATAAGGATCATGTCAGAGCTGGCTCCTCACTGGTTCAAAGCCCGTTAAAAAAAACTGATTCAAAGTTGTAAGTGGGTGTGGCGTTTCTAAAACTAACAGAGTGAGGTATACGGTAGAATGTTTGTTAAAAAAAGAGGTATACGGTAGAATAGTACGTGGGTTTACAGGCGCTGGATATGGGCTTCGGTTGGCCATGATATTTAATCAACTTAGTAAATTAATTAGGAAAAAAACGGTTTTTGAGTTTGGGGGAGGGGGATGTACGGAAGCACGCCTCCTGTCACACAGCATTGCCATTGGCAGTAAGCAAACGAAACCACACATGGATTAATCATGGTCCTGCGTTTTGACAGGTCATGGAGTCAAAACATATGTTACTGTGCCAGCCAGGCCGAGTAAGTAATCCCTCCGTTCACAGAAGGATGTCTCAACTTATCTCAAATTTGTATGTATCTACACACTAAATCATATCTAAATACATGTAAATTTCATTTACTTGCCCGGCAGCCCTACTCTCATAGTTGATCCGAAATTTAAGATAGGTTAAGACATTGTTTTGTGAACGGAGGAAGTATATGTAAAGTCGTAGTCGCGGTCAAGAGAAAGTATTGCTGTTTGTCCATTCGTCCAAGGTCAAACCACGCACGCATGTCAGAACATCACCACCCTCAACTCTCAAGTCGTTTTCTGGTCAGCTGTTTTAATTTTTCGTACGCGGCTGCGTCGGTCATACAGACACTGATCGAGCTGCATGCATGCCGCCGGGCCCGTGGGCAGAGAGAATTGGCTCTTGCTGCCGGTAGCACTCGGAAGCGCGCCGTGCGACGCAGGCCGGCCGGCCGGTGCTCGTGATGACGACGACGGGAGGCTCGCAAAGCCGCAACTTTTCTCTCTTCTCTTCTCGATCGGGGTGACCGAGGTGGCCGGAGCGACATGATTGACGACCCTAGCGTGCAAAAGATGCACTTGTCATGGCGATCTCGTCGGCGGCGTGTGGCAGGCCTGCGCGTGCAATTATTACCGTCATCGTGATGTGATTGTTTTATGCGCCTACGACAATTACAAACGGCATGCCTATCGAGGCTGTGGGAAATCGAATTAGTCTGGGGTTCGATCGATCCTGCAGCGGGCTGATCATGAGTGAGGCGAGATCGATGGGACATGACATGCGCGTACCTACGCAAGGGTCGAATGATGGCATACCCCTCTTGGCGAGATGCATGAGACGGTATAATACGGAGGGGAGTTATGATGGTTATCGTGATGATGAGTGGTGTGTTCTACTAGCTTCACTGGATGGATCCGTTTGTGGCAACATGTGTTCAGGGGAATGGAATGTGTCCTGCATGCATGTTCGATCGATTGGCTCGTTTTGGGTTTTTTTTTTTTTGAAAGGGAGTATTGCGTATATTCAGAGAATACAGAGTACAAGTACAAATACACGCAGAACCGAACACCCAAACTCGACGCCGGCACAACAGCAGCGAGGAGCACCGCTGAACCACTACTGCAACTGACGCTCCACGCCGCCGACGAACGCCGGAGAAGAAGAACGCAGGTAGACCGCCAACCTAGAGGAGAGAGGACCCCGACGATGTCGACGACCGCATAAGCCGCTCGCCGCACGGCGACGAGACCTAGCTCGATGAACGGGCACGGCCAGGCTGCCCCTCCTCCAGATCCAGCGCCGCCCGTCCCGGGGACAGCCCAGCCGCGCCAGAACTTCCACCTTCAAGCCGCCAACCCTGCGCCAGGTTTTGCACCCACGGTACTGTACGTGTAAGCACCTAGAGGGTATACGTTTGTGTTCATAGTGAAAACCCCTTAGAGCAGCTCCACCGGGGCCTCCAAATGACCCCCAAAGACCCATTGGGGTCCGGACGTCAAAATCGGCCACCAGCGGCACCCCAAAGGGCCGAGCCGAACTAAATTCTGTCCGACACCACCGAGAGGGCCTCCAAGTTTGGAGGCCCTTTCGGGGGTGCCGGACATGGGGCGGACATGACCTCCGACAGGGATGGCCCGCCCGTCATAGACACAGCTCGGGCGCCCAATTTCCCTTCCTCTACATTGCCGCCCCCGCGTCAAAATTCTCAATCTTCCATCCATTTCCCAAACCCTTGCGCCGCCGCCGCGACCTCCTCGCCTTCCGCCACCATGCCGCCAAAGCCGTCGGCCTCTCGAAACCCAAGGGGGGTCGCAAGTCGCCGGCGTCGTCGCAGCCGAAGAAGAAGACGATGAAGCGGGAGCCGCAGGAGCTTTCGGTGCCGGTGGTCAAGGCGCCGCTGAGCCAGGCCGACCTGCGCATAGCCGCTTCCCACCTTCGGCAACTCAGGCGACTGAAGGCGAAGGACAAGGCGGCGAATGACAGCCGGTGTTTGTTTGCGCAGTTTAACGATGTCGGCTACATGTACGTCGACTTGGCGATGAATTGTAAGAAGGCATACAAGTTGATGCATTGCTGGGAGACGTTTCGCAACTGCCCGAAATGGAAGCGCCATGTCAAGGATGTGGCCGAGGGAGATGAAAGGAAGCTGCCGGCCGCCAGCGCCGATCGTCCAAAGATGGGAGTCAAGGCGTGCAAGGCGGCCGCCAGGGCTGGCAAGAAGACGACGGCCTCGTCGTGCAGCATCAAAGAGTCGGAGAAGCTCTACGTCACCGAGTTGGCTGCGTCGAGTGCCGAGAAGAAGAAGATACAAGCCGCGGCCAAAAAAATTGGGAAATCTACTTCGAGATGCAAAAGACCAAGCTCAAGGCCCTTGAGAAGAAGGAGGAGCGTCTGTTCATGGCCACCAACACGAGCGACATGAACCCCAACCAGAAGGCCTACTTCGTGTCCGAACGAAGGCGCATTCAGGCTGAGAAGGCGGCGGCCGAAGCGACGGCGCTCGAGGAATCCGAAGAAGAAGTTGAGGAGGTCGAGGATGAGGAAACCGATGCGTGATCGGCATGCACCATTGCGTCGGGGGCGCCTTTTTGATGGCCTGCATTGCAGACTAGTTCTCCGGCGAGGCCGAACCTATTTTGATGGCCGGCGCTTGGAGACTTGCTCTCCGGCGCGGTCGAAACTATGTCATGGTCGGGATTTCATATCCGGCGCAGTTGAACAATTTGGTAGCCGCATCTATTGGAGACTTTTATTAATGCATGCATCCAATTATTACATACGATTACAACTAGAAACTAGGAAACACTACTCGTGTCATCGGAGATAGCGTTGGGTGGCGGTGTTCCAGGCCCGTCGTCCGCCGGCGCCGCGTCTTGAGTACCCGGCTGCCACTCCGGTACCGCTGCCTGGGGGACGGCCGGTGCTGCATGTGCACCAGCCACACCGGACGGCCACGGGGACCAAGGTTCCCACGGTGAGAAAGCAGGGCGTGCTGGTGATGGAATTGCGGGCTCGGCGTCCTGCTCCTGCTCGGCCTCGGCGTCCTGGGCGGCAACCACGGCCTCCTGCTGCTGCTCCTGATCGGCGGCCACCACGGCCTGCTGCTCCTGATCGGCGACCACACGGCCACCTTCTCCTCCTCCTGATCGGCCACCACGGCCTCCTTCTCAGGTGACGACATGGCGAGCGAGTTGTGGGCGGTGGTTCGCGGAGAGAATGTGAGCGTCGTGCAGCCGGCGAGGACGATTATAATGTTGCGAAGCGGTGCGAACGCCACCCCGAAGCGACGCGGGTGGCGGTTGCACGTCCACACCAACCGACGTGTTCCGAAGCAACGCGAAGGTGAACCGACGGCGGTTCGTGTGCCCATAACGTGTTCGATCTAATGCTCCAAATTAGGGCCGTTTGGGGGGTGGGCCTTTGGGGTAAGCCGCTGTGGGCTACACCCCCATTCGGGCGGACACATGTCCGGCACCCCCAATTGGGCCTCAATTGGGGGGTGCCGGACACCGATTTGGAGGCCCCAGGTGGAGATGCTCTTATTATCACTTACGTGTTAAAACCCGTACTCCCTCCATTTCATAATATAGTACTCGTGCTGCTAAACTTTATAGAATTTGGAGAAATTATGTCCACAATACCAAATGTGTATATATTCCCTATTTTCCTAATTGCTCTGATAATATTGAATGTTGTTGTAGATGTCGATATTTTTACTACCTATTTCGTCAAATTCTATAAATATATATATATATATATTATATATATATATATATATATATATATATATATATATATTGCGAATACAATTCTATAATCTTGACTTTGAAATAAATTGAAGAATTGTTGTCTACTTTATATTCTAGATCACTCGAGGCAGCAAATACACGCTTATGATGACAAATAAAATGTTATTGACAAACATGGCCGATATCACCTTTTGTCGGTGAGAACAACACATTCTAAGTCTATCCACTCCAGTTCGACTTTGGCTCCGCTTCCCGTCCGTGACCACCTTCGCCAGCTTGATGACGTGTTGGGCTAGGATCCAACATGCTACCATGTAACCCCTCCGTTCTTAAATATAAAATTTATTGAAAAAAATCTAAACCATTTTATATTTAGAAACTAAGGGAGTATAATATTTGAAAAACTGTAAGCATTGGACTATGGACTCCGTGCGAGCAAGCGCTTTTGTGGAGCTGCATGCAGGTAGGACAAATGACATATGCTATGCCTCTCTCCCAACCTTCTATACCCCCCTCTTATTTATTTTTTAAGTTTTGAAATTGTCTTAACTATAAATTTCTGAAATACTTAGAATGTTGGAAAGCTGGTGGAGGGGGGGAGGGGGTGGTGGTGTAGTTTTTATAGGTTGGCAACAATGGAAAGTTTGACGAGGGGTTGGTAGACCAAAAGAGAAAAAACTCACCTGTTCCGAAAACTGTGTCGGTTGATCTCCCATTAGCTTCACACCATGAAACATTCTATTTACGGCAATGTGAAGGTGGAAATTTAGCGGAGTTTACATAACTATTGGGTTTTTAGGATATATATACTATATCTTTTTTACAACAAATCTACCATTGCATGGTTAAAGAAGGTGATTGTGCCTCTAGCCTAATAGCTAGAAGAGATCTTTACTATAGAATATTTGTTCACTGAGAGTTGAAGCTCCGTCAATAGCAAGTGGCGGGTGTTGACTTCGTTAATCTTAAAGACCCGCAACTTAGTTCTGCTATAGGCGTTGTGCCGTTGTGTGTGTGTCCCCCTTGTGGTGGTAGTTGTGTGATTGTGTACGTGGGTCTACGTTGTATTTCATGTTTTGGAAAAAAAATACTAAAGTTGTTTTTTTTACGGGAAAACGATACAATAGTGGTGGCACTTAGCACGGCCCTTACCTATTCAATTTTGGGCTGGTCCAAACTCGTGCGAACAAGACAGGCCCGCGTGGTACTTGTTGCACAATATAATGATAAGTAGAATGTATAATCACGCATAGCCCATTCAAGCTGCTGGTGAACTAGTGGCAGGCCTCAATTCCTTTTCGTACGAACTTTGCCACACGTACCCCTGGAGGAGATGGGCTACACGCTTGGACCTAGGAAGCAGATTTTTTTTTTCACTATGTATTGAGCTTCCAGTACATTTGACCACTTAAAAGAAAATGGTACCTAAAAAAAAACTTAAAAGAAAAGGGCGATTGCGTTTGTCAAATCTGAAGAAAAAGAATCGATGTCAATAGTCGTAATTCACGCGTTTGATGTTTCCATAATGCGCATATGTACGCCGTAATCAGCGGTAGTTTAACTTGTAACGAGGTATTGTCAGCAAACAGATGCATTTGTGATGAGGGACTGGCCAATTTTGCAGTCATCGGGTGCAATTATGATAGTGTAGAAGTCAGGCGCACCCACGCTGATTCGTCAATATTTATAGATTGTTCAGCAGATTTTCCACCAAGCAGGATAGCACGGAGGACTCAACTTGATGAAATGATCCAAAACAGAGCAGATTTTTGAGTTGCAAAACTGCTCAATTTACGCTTTCTCTACATACCACGCATAATGTTGACCGTGACGTATAGTTGATATCTAGTCTCCTTTCCAATTGTACGTCCAAACTGGCTTGCCAAACTTACGTGGAAGTTTCAAGGGAAATTTAAGCAAGTTTCCACGTGATCCATCAATATAAATTCCGACTCCCCAGCTCTCTATCTTCCTCATTACGTAGTGCAATACTAAGAAAGAGCTGACCAGAACAACACAACACTGACACAAATGGCCGCCTGCTCCGTCCTGCGCGTCCTCCCTCTGTTTCTCCTCGTGGCCGCCACCCACGCCGCCCAGTTCACCATCACCAACAAGTGCCAGTTCACCGTGTGGGCGGCGGCCGTGCCGTCCGGCGGGGGTAAGCAGCTCGACTCGGGGCAGACCTGGCAGATCGACGTGCCGGCCGGCACGACGAGCGGGCGCGTGTGGGCGCGCACCGGCTGCAGCTTCGACGGCAGCGGCAACGGGCGGTGCCAGACGGGTGACTGCGGCGGCGTGCTGCAGTGCACCCAGTACGGTCAGGCGCCCAACACGCTGGCCGAGTTCGGGCTCAACCAGTACATGAACCTCGACTTCATCGACATCTCCGTCATCGACGGCTTCAACGTGCCCCTGGACTTCCTGCCCGCCGCCGGCACGGCCGGGTGCCCCAAGGGAGGGCCGCGCTGCGACGCCGACATCACGGCGCAGTGCCCGTCGGAGCTCAAGGCCCCCGGAGGGTGCAACAACGCGTGCACGGTGTTCAAGGAGGACCAGTACTGCTGCACTGGCTCGGCCATGAACAACTGCGGCCGACCAACTACTCCATGTTCTTCAAGGGGCAGTGCCCGGACGCGTACAGCTACCCCAAGGACGATGCCACCAGCATCTACACTTGCCCCGGCGGCACCAACTATCAGGTCATCTTCTGCCCATGAGCGAGCGAGAGAGCGCTGGATGAGGCGAGAATATGTACTTAAGTTGTGTAATGGAACTTCTGGATGCGCACGTCTGATCTCTGATCATGTCATCATGATACCATATTCCAATATCACACGATCATTGTACGCATGAATAAAATGCTCTTGAAGTGAATAATTAGTTAATCTTCTTCGAAGATGGCCATTCTGCATATTCTCGCATGTTTGAAATTAAACTTTGCGCAAGCTCATGGAAATTACCCTCAGTCTTTGTTTTCGTCCATCGCATCCGTTTTGGGATGATATATTTGCGAACTACTTGGTATTGCGGGTGCTCAAGATCAATTTTGAGAAAGCCTATAAGGTAGATTGGGGGTACCTTCTGAAATGTGTTCAACAGAAAGGGTTTAGTCCTTTGTGGTGCCGACTAATTAGGGAGATTGTGCAGGATCAAACTCTCTGTGTCAAGATTGATAATACCAGGGTAAAGATTTTGGAAGTCATAGGGGTGTCAAACAAGGGGATCTTTCTTCACCCTTTTTGTTTATTCTGGCAACAGAAGGGTTAGCCAAACTAATCAAGCGAGCTCAACTTGCTGGTTAGATCATAAGGCTAGTTCCTCACCTTTTAGATATGGGAATTGCAATTTTTCAGTATGCAGATGGCACCATTATCTTTGTCCAGGAGGATGTGGAGCAAGTGAGAAATCTTAAGCTAATCCTGCACATGTTTGAGGTCATGTCAGGTCTCAAGATCGATTTCTTGAAAAGTGAGGTTCCGACATGATTCTTGGTGTGGGTCAGTTCCCTTGTGTGAACAATTCCAAGATCTGTTTGAAATATGCTTGCAATAGAATCACACTGTTAGAGAAATGAAAGATATTGGATGGCAATTAACTTTCAGAAGATGGTTAGATACTCCTTTACAACAGCAACTGAATCGCCTGAGAGATGTGTTGGTGATTGAAGCCCTTGGAGAAGGACAAGATAGGGTGAAATGGAAATTGACCAAATCTGAAGGTTTCACCATCGAATCTAGGTTTAATAAGCTCTCACCTCATGGTATTGATAGATTCTTTAAAAATCTCTGGAAAGCCAAGATCTCTATAAAGATCAAAATTTGGCTATGATTAATCTGTCATATTACCATTGCAACTAAAGATAGCATGACATAAATGAAGTGGGTAGGGGATTATTCATGTAGATTTTGCGATGCAAATGAGTCAATGACACACTTGTTCTTTAAGGGTCCAGCTGCGGTTTACATGCAGGGAGTTGTTAGTTCTTCTCTTGAAATTCATACTAGACGTGTGCTTCACTCAATACTTCTGGTGTATAGCTAAGTATTACCCAGTAGGAATTAATATTCACATCGATGCGAGCAGTCGCCGAGCCAGAACGAAAGTAAAGGGAACACCAAATAGAGAGCTAACAGACGGTAGTGTACAAGATGACCGAATTTTGCTATTTCTAGGACGAACCAATAGATTTTTATTATTTATTACAAGTTCGTACTAAATCAGCGACAATTAATATAGATCAGAAAGAGTATATGGACATTTGCTGCCCTCCGGTCTGCACCGATCGCGGAGTGATGATGTGAGTAGACGTGACCAAGGAGGGAGAGAGAGGCTACAAACGCCAACCCCCTAGAACTCATCGGTACCGGACTTACGAGGATGCCTTATGGAGGTAAAAACACCCTACTTTAACGTCAACATCGATGGACATAGATCTATGGGCGCAACGACTATGAGAATCTATGATGGTAGAAAAGGGGAGACGGACCTGCAGACCTACCTCGTGGATGTGGACTGGGAGGAGGAGGGTCGGTGGGAGGAGGACAACGATAGTGACCATCGAACCCTCACCATATGAGGAGTAAGGTAAGATGCCTAGGGAGGGAAGAGGGGGGAGAGGGTAAGACCATATGTATCTCCCTAGTTTCATGAGAAAAATGACGGGAGACTTGTGAGGCTAGAGGAGGATTCTTTTCAATTTTGCTATTTCTAAGACGACTGATGAAATGAGTGACTTTGAGCCACGTCTGAATACTGTTTGATCAGACATATTGAATCATTCAAGTGCGAAGTGATGAGAAATTCTTGATCTTACAACTATGTAGTAGACTGAGAAAAGACGGGAGTAAGAAAAAACAGAGGCTTGAGATACATGATTTCACACAACACATGGATTTTGTAAGAGATACCTTTGGATCGTGCACAGGAAATAAACACATAAACTGTACAAGAGTGAGAAGAGAGTAGAGACACATAACGTGTCAGTGTATTGGACTTGTAAAAAAAAAGGTGAGAGCTCATGTTGAGACTTCTATGTAATGGAGGGCATAACAATAAATTGAATAAGAATTTGATAATCCTACTTCGTATAGAGATGTGTACCAGAAGACTATTGCGAACATCCACATGCACACACGTGTTTGGTTAATTTGCTGGATATCTAGATGATGACCACACATTGCCCAATCATAGTGCGAACTCTGTCTTGAGAAAATAGTGAGTGCCGAACTCTTGAAGATAGCTAGAGGATATGCCGTGCGACGCGGCCTAACACGTACTGTAGGAGGATATCAGATCTCCATCCAATATTCAATGGTACAAAATGGACGTGTGGAAATGGTCACCCACAGTATCCGCCCCGAAGACGAGCGCCAATACTGAACGCGCCGGCGAATGGCCGCACGCGCGCATGTGATATCCTGGCTAGCTATCCATGTTTGACCAATACGTAGCATCCACGGGCCAGTATACACGATTTCTCCGCGATGTTTACGGGTGCCTATAGCGAGATTGGAATTCCATGGCTCGCACTTAAGACGACGGGGACAAAAGTGTCGCAAGCAAACGTGGAAGACCCGGCCCGGGATGGGAAGAGGGACGACGGAACACAACCAACCAAACCCATCTGCATCTTCATCGTCATCTTCGTCTAAGAATTGATGGGTCTTCACCTGCTCTAGGTGTCGCTGGCACTAGGAGGGGTGGAGATCTCGGACCTGCACAGGGTGCTACACAAAGGTTCTTAATGTTAGAGCTTGGTTTTGGTTGTTATCTTCTTCGTAAATGGAGATGGCATCGTCTGCAATAAATGATCTTCCGCGCTTCGTTCGTCGGCGAGATCTCCTTCCCGACGTCAATGGTGGCTGTGAAAGATTAAGTTTGTCTAGGTATGGTTTTTCAGATCTTGCTTCGCCAGATCAATCTTGGATTGTTTCTCATGGTTGCCGCGAGGAGTTTTGTCCTCGCATTATCTATCCCGGCTACTACGTCTTCGGCAATGGTGATTCGTTCTCTCAGCTCCCAACGACGTTGACAAAGTGGTTCGGTTATTTGTCCCTGAAATATCAGTGGTGGGGTTCTTGCCGATGTTGCTTGATTAATTTAATGGCTGCGTGCGTGCACAAAGCCTTGGCATTGTGGCTCAAAATTAAAAGGGGAGAACCTTCGTTGGTATTCACAGGTCTGTGGTTTGGTGTATTCGACGTTTTTCTATGGCTGCCTTCAGAAAAGTACAAGATTGTGTCATGGAAGAAGAAAGGGCTTGAAGATCTCATAGATTTCTTCGTCTCTTTTAGTATTGTTTTTGTAATCGATGTAATCGTGTAGTCTTTGTTGGTTTAATATATATGGAAAAATTCAAAAAAAAAAAAAACCAACCCCATTTTCTGCGGTGGGGTTTAATGGGCCGCAACGCCGAATGGCCACTACTGCGTTTCTGAGTAGATTCAAGTGAGTACTGATAGCCCGTAAAAGTGACGGTGGCTGGCTTTTGGTAGGCCCAAATCGTCGACACGACTGGCTCGTCAGGCCTGTTGCTTAACACGAAACTTGGAGGCCGGCCCGTTATCGCTTCCTTTTCGTTTCTTCTATTTTGCTTTTGTTTTTTGCTTTGTTCTTATGTTTTTTCTCGGACTAAAAACATATTTCTCATCTGTGAATATTTCTTTTTAAAAGATAAAATTGTATTCAAGATCTATGAATATTTATTGAAAGCAAGAATATTTTCAAAAATATTTTCTTGAAATACATAAACTTTTTTATTATAGGTGAATGCTTTTTTTCCGTGCCCGTGAACATTTTTTTCTTGCAAAACATGAACATATTTTTTAAAAAAAATACATGAGCCACCGAGTGTATATCTTGGCTAGTCATGATTATCTTGATGTCCAACAAGCATCTCATCAGCTCCAACACTTCATTCTTCAGATCAATGTACGCAAATAAGGAACATAAACGAAACACTTATAAAGAATGTGTATCAAGCGCGATAACGGGATATATGATAATCAACTTCAGGGAAATTATAATTCTTGGATGCCAGAGCTTACAGGTACAAATGAACAGATTTATTTGATGATCAAGTTATCCATCAGAAAGAATATGTTAGAGGGCTCAAGAGACCATTTGCTCTTGTTATGCATAGAGCAAAAACTTGCTTTACGGAACGCAAGCATCAATGATTTATATTTTCTAATTTTCCATATAATCTGGACAGTCCCTATACTATTTGTAAGTAACTCTGATAAATAAAAAATTACATAGCAGGGGTCTTTCCCTACTGTTTATCCTAAAAACTAAACATTTGAGAATACGTATAAAATTAAACATTCTTCACTAAGAAGACAGATACGGGAGGATTATTTTTTGTACTCTCGTCTGTTGGCTTTGCTTTAAAGTCGTGCAGAGGAAAAACAAGAAACATTTCTGAGTATGTATTTCTATATCGGCTGAGCTATAAGCTATTGTCACTCACTATTCACTAATGCACGGGAAACACCATGGCATGCAATCTTAAATTCTTAATAATGGGTAGTAGTGTTTGTTAATCAACCGTGATTAAATAAAATAACGCGTCCTCCTCAAGGCTGGATAAAACCAGCACAAAATCTGGTAGACTTTGACAGAAGGAGCCCGACAAAAGGTGCTGAAAATTCCGAACAAAACAAAGCAGGCTTTGCCAGGTACTGCTTGACTTGCATCAGTTCAAAATTCGTCGGAGTGCTACGTGACAGCGACTGAGGCTGAATTCCAGCCCACTTCACTGGCTTAACTCCGTGGAGAGACGCGCAAAGAAGAAGACGTCAATTTAATGGATTCAATCGAGAGCAAAACGAATTGATTGAAATTTACTGATTTAAAATGCAGGTGAGACGAGGCATGCACGTCGCCGGCCGAGACGTGGCGGTGGCGACACGCTCACATGTCTCTCGTCGCCGACGGCCTCGGCTGCCCCGTGAAGCCCGTTCCGTCGCAAAGGCAGCAGCGGAAAAGCGAGGCGTTCGTAGCCGTAGCGAAGAAGCTATAGCAGGGCAGGCACGCGACAGCCTCGTGATCCGCGAACCGCGGCGAGCGGAGAGGCTGCTTTGGAATGATGGCTCTGCTCTGCTCTCCCTGCCTGTCTTGCCTGCACCAGCTTTTGCGGCCGCCCTGGTCCAGGTCCAGCCATGGACAACGGCCAGAAGAATCCAAAGCTGTACGACGGCGAGCCATGGAGTACTGTTGTAGAGTAGCCTTGTGCTTTTGTCTCGCTCCCGCGGGGACAAGCATATGACTCGGTCTCTGTTCGTCGTGTCGGAGTTTGGAATGCAGACTTCTCACGAAACACTGCACTGAAACAAGTTGTAGTGTTGGAACTTGGAAGCATTCAGCTCCCTGTGCGGTTCAGTTTGGCCATTTGTGCGAGTGAATGGCTGAAATTCCGGCCAACTCGGCAGAAGAAGGGAGTTTGTTTGTTTGTTTGCCGGCGATCAGACCACCATTGCAGTCTGCACTGCACTGACGAGTCAAGAACAACGAGAACAGAATGTATAACCACCTCTGCTTTATAATTGCCACTAATTTACATCAACCTTCGGGAGGTTCGATTCCTACATTTCATGGAAAGCACCTCCCTTCACGGTGACGCCATCCCACGACACGACAATCTCTGAGCGAGCTAACGAAGAGCACGGTGAGCGCAACCGCCGGGAGCCTCCCGGCGACCAGGCCTACAAGGACGACGATGACGGCAGCTACAAAAGGGAGCCGCCTTCCTCCTCCTCCTCCTCCTAATTCATCCACCCCGGCGAGATCCGCTGACGCGTCGATTTCTATCGGCCCGCCATTGCTGCGCACCTCGCCGTCCAACCCGGGGCCGTCGTCGCCTAGGCGAGGGCCCGAAGGATCCGAAGAACTGGCAACGGGGTCCGCTGCCTCGGCGTCCGCTTGATGGCGTCCGCTGCCTCGGCGAGAACCCGTCGCCCTGGCATTCCCGACAACCATGGCGTCCGCTTCGCTGCTCTCGCTGCGGAAAGAAACTGACGAAGAATCCGCCTCCGCCTCCTTCTGAATCCTGCCTTTCTGCAATTTCCTGGGATCAGCTTCTTCCAGGACCTCTTCTTCGACCTCGCCTTCGAATTGCTGCTCGATTCCTCGCCCGCCTCGCTCCTCTCTTCGATCCTGTCTTCGGTAGAAGCGATGGACACGACGTCGGTCCACCTGTCGGAATCAGAGCAGCTCCGTCTGGGCAGCTCTGGCTCCGCCTCCACCTCCCGGATCGGCGAGACGTAGCCACGGCCGCCGAAATCCGGCTCCTTGGTCGCCACAGCCGGGGTCCTCCGGCGAAAAAGCGAGAGTGACCTGATGGATTCGAGCAGGAAAAGCGAGAAGGCGGCGACGGTGACGGCCGCAACCACCTTCCTGCTCCAGATCACCAGGATGGCGAGCGAGATCACCACGCCCACGAGCGCGAGGAATCCCAAGCCGAGGCCGAAGGCGCTGCCGCCGGTATGGCAGACGGGTTCGGCTGGCGGAGGCTCTGGTCTTGGCTGGATTGACGGAGAGACGGCGGCCGGCGGAGGCGGCGAGGGTGGAGAGGAAGTCGGGGAAGGTGAAGGGGGAGGGGAAGGCAAAGGGGGCACGCCGCGCTTCTTGCGCCTGGAGGTGGCGGAAGCGCACGAGGATGGCTTCCGGAGGCGGCCATGGTTCTTGACGAAGAGGTCGGCGAGGGAGGTAGGGAAGCCGGTCTGGACGGGGAGGGGCCCGGCGCGCGCGGGGCGGAGCGCGGAGATTAGACGGCCGAGGCGGCCGTGGGGCGGTCCTTGAGCAGGCTGGGCATGGCCGGGCGTGGCGTCCGATGCCGGCGAGCATGGAAGGAGTCCGGCGCGCCGGCCCGAGGCGCGGTGCTTGGCTCCTCTACCTCCGTGGCCGGACGGTTTGGTGCTCTGGGTTGGTGACACGGTGGTGGGATGGCTCTTCTTGTCGACTTTTTTGGGGAGAGAGTGTTGAATAGGAGGCGCAACGGGACCGGAGGCAACTGGGATTTGGAAATGTTTTTGTTTCTTTTCTTTTTTGTTTCCTTGTGGTCTAAAAATGGGCGGTGCGAGTTTTGGCATTGGCTAATTTTGAAACGGAAGATAAGGAAACGTTTTTAGCTGTTTGGGCTGTTTTGGGCGGTCATTGCGCGTGAAAGGTACCGCTCGTTTCTTTTTTTCCTTTTTTGCATGTTTTACACCTCCCCAAAGAATGCCTATCATGTAAAAGAAATGGTCTATTTTTTTTCTAAAAGATGAGATGTAAAGTTTGCCATCCAGACCCCTTGCCAGCATACCCCATGTGCGCAGCAAAATTTGTGTGCTACTCTGTATTACAACATCGTCGAACATTTCTTCCCACGATGTGTTCATAAGTATAACGTCCAAATAAAAAACATCGCAACATTTCAACAAAACCAACACAACAACAAATGGTTACGCGATTTGCAGCAAATCTCCATCGGTCACAACAAAATCCGCGAGGAAAAAAATCCAAACAGAATATGCATCATCAGAGACCAACGCCTATAGCACTCACAAAAATATTACTGGCGTTGAAGGATCATTTGCAACAATCACCTAGAACCTTCGTAGCATCTCGTTCATGTGTTTGCAAAACAACATACACACAAGTTTACGGCATGTTAAAAAAACATATGCAACATCAAAAATCCATGACAAACTAACCTTGTGTTGAGGAACCGACCACACCATCGGCCTCGCTGGAGAGGAATCCGATTCGACAAACAAAGGACTTGGAAAAGGTTGACCCTTTCCAAAACCCTGTTCGTTGTCCAACTGCAATCGCAACCACGATCCATCCCTAATCTGCGGACCAAATTGAAACATAGGAGACACTAAAGCCATTCTTAGTGCCTCCCCCTCTCTAGATATGAACGCAGTTATATTATGAATCATCATCGCCACCATAGGTGGCGTCTCTGATGTCCATCCTCTTGTCTTTGTTGCACCTGTCGATGTAGCCGCCAATGCCTAAATCTACCACGAAAATTTTCTGGGGTTGCCACCTTGATTTCCGGTTTTCGCCTATGCATGTTTACATCCTCCAAGGGCGGCAACGGCGGCAGTGAAGAGAGGATATGGCTAGGGTTTGCCGCCCCTTAGGAGCAACGCGAGCGACCCTTGAACTTATACTTGTGTTGAGATTATGTTGATATTAATTTTTTGAAATGTGGATCACCACATGCTTGCACGTGGAAGTAGAATTTCATTCAGCGCCTTTCTTGTTTTCCATAAGGATGCTGTTGGCCATATGTGCCTCACGATCTTCTTAATTATTCAATGTGGATTTTTCTAATGTAGTGGACAAAGACTAATGCTACATGGTTATTATCAACAACGGCATCTTCTGTAATGTTTAATGCTGGTAGCGCTGAGTACTTCTGTACTGCGAATCATTTGTTGCATCACGAGATGATTCTGTCACGACTGTATCAGACCTCCCTAACATGTGTGCTTGGTTCTTCTGCTAAAAAATAATACAGGCCAAATTCATCAACCGTGAATCACTTCGACATTTCATCGTCAGGATCGAAAGATCCAGTTTGTGTTAGGCTGCCGTGAGTGATTTCACTATACTGATGACGATTTTGGTGGATTTGATGGAACTTGGTTCATTTAGTATAACAAATTCAATTATAAAGACCAATTCAGTTTGGTAGCATGAGTGAGACTAATGGGGAAAGAATTCGACTTATTTACAAGGGCAATTGTTCTACACTCACTAAGTGAGTGAGAATATAAGCAGTTCACGCGCGCTCCTTCTCCGTCCCTCTCGCCACGCGAGGTGTCGGGTGAATCGAGTTTGAATTAGAACTCGTTTCGGTGGAAGATTCAATTTTTACCTATTGTACCAACCATATGTGTATGTGTCAACATGCATTTGCATATTTGGTACGTGTCATGTTTATTTCACAGTGTAACGCGTGCATTATTTGCCAATTTGGATTATAGAGAATAAAACAGACGGATCGAGAACACACCACTCTCTTTACCTCTCTCTAGTCTAATTCATTTTCTTATGTTGATTCGAGACTTCCCAGCCCGTGACCACGTGCACGGTTATCCGGGAGAGTAGGTCTCCGAAACCCTGTTCCTCGAGATACTGAACTAGGAGACAGCCGACAAGATTTTGGAGGAACGTCTCGATGTGATCGCTCGACTATATCTGCGTTGACCGTTCGTCTGATTCCTCTTCTCCGCCATGCCCAACCACAATAATGTTGTTGTGAAAACCTTCCCGGTCAACACTTTTTTGCACTAGTATTTGACCCATATGCAAACTAAATATTAGATATGTCTAATTTTTCATATGCGGTTAGATTTACGTATTTCGTTCATTAAACTCATCTGAAAATTGTTCAAGTTCCCAACATATTTTCTTACCAATAAAACGGGCGAACTTACTCTCATCTTTAGTTTCGCTAAACTATAGTCGATCATACCCAGCAACAACAACAGTGTGGTGGGAACCTTTCCGGTCAACACTTATGTGCTACTTTTACTTTGTTACCCATATGCAAACTAGATATTATATATAGTGAATATGTGATGTTAATTTTATTAACTAATCTTATCCGGAAATTGCTCAGTTTCCAATGTTACCTTCTTACCAATAAAACGGGCGAAGTTGACTGTGATCTCGGATAATCCATGCCAACTAATAAACAAGCTAACATGCATGAGTTTGATCTTGGACAGTTGGCCACCAATGTTAGTTAAACATCATACAAAAAATATGGTGACTAGAGTCCATAAGACTATTGCAACTTACATGCATGAGAAGGACGTAGCGTATGTACACATGACTACGCCGACGAATCGCCTCCAACGATCCTCACGAAATCCCCGACCGCCAGCCAACGTGACGCCGGTCAAGCAAACACTATAGTTGATCCGCGCATCGTCTCCACCACCACGCGGGTCCCGTGACGCAACAGAGATTATGATAATGATGATGATCTAACAAAGCCTTGGCTT
Source organism: Poa pratensis (assembly GCA_947311845.1). Taxonomy (NCBI): domain Eukaryota; kingdom Viridiplantae; phylum Streptophyta; class Magnoliopsida; order Poales; family Poaceae; genus Poa; species Poa pratensis. Next base: position 38,121,252 of record CAMZMU010000048.1, read on the forward strand.
CGCGCGCGAGACGCTTCGTCTAGCTCATGTGTATCGGCTATGATGAACACGACGGAACCTGATGCCGTGCAGGTGAGGCGAGATCCAGCTACAGCTAAAGTTGAGTAACTACCTTTCGTTTTCGTCCGTACCTGGCACTTTCACGGGATTAATAGTGCCTTGCCGCTCTAACCATCTATCTAACCTAATCTATTAATTCATGCAGGCGACGCCTGGGCCACTATTATCCACACGAGAGAAGAAGGAAAAAGTCAGCCTTACCGAGTAGGACTAGTGCACCACGTTTTCTCGGCGAGTTGTTCCGTTTCCATGTGCGACGACCTATAGCGGTGACCAGGAAAATTCGGGCTAGTTGATCTTTGCATTTTGCACATATACGGAGTAAATATAGTTGATCTTTGCATTGCACATATACGGAGTAAAAGTCGATTATAGAGAAGACAGTCTTCCTATAGCACTCTACATCATTTACAAACGCAGTAAATATAGGTAATAAAATGCAATTTATCTTACTTATCATGCATAGAAATCTTACTTGTTTTTGTGGGCAATTGTGTAACTAAGGAAGAACATATGCAAAATGGAAAAAATAGGCTTTCTCAATTCTTAAGAGGGCGTCTGTTAGCCAAGGGAATGCAACATTCTCTTTCTTTATTCGTTTTCTTCCAACTAATCAATGATCTAACGAGACGTCTCTAAGAAAAGGTTTACGATTACCGTATTGTAGATGCCCTAAGGTCACCATCCAAGAGAAAATTAATAACGAAAATACCAGCTAAACACCCACCACTTATGCATATGCTTACGCAACGACTATTAGGCCTCTCATAATGGGCAACATTGGTAGTACATGCTCCGTCCCAAAATGTAAGACTTCCTAAATTTTCGCTGATTAACAGCATACAACTTTTAACTCCGATTTATAGTTATAAAAATAGTATAACCATATATGCAATGAAACAATTTTGCAAGACAAATGTAATGACACCATTTATAAATACTCAATCCATATAATGTTGCATGTACATGAGTGATCAAAGTCGTACCTCAAATATCGTACAAAATAAAGTGTGTCTTGCATTTTGGGACAGAGGGGGTATCATACATCCTCAGGCAATGTCAACTAAGAATATTGCAAAAGTGGCATGCAATTAAACGAGGAAAGAGAAGATATTAGTATCAAATCATGACACCATAACATGGCGTCGTATCCCAAGAAAAAATTATAGCCCTATAAGTCATACAAATAAATTAATGAAGCAATCTATGATTTCACAACTACGAGACCATGCACTCTGAATGTAATTAAATAGACTAGTGTCATATGCATGATACTAGTTAACGTTATTCTCGATAATGAGTGTTTTTAGGGCATGCACAATTGTAGACAAGATATTTTTATTGCTCCTCCACATCAGTTAGAGAAGCAAATAAATATATGTCAGGCAATGTATTACCTCTTTTTAGTGAGAAATTGTGTTACTAAATGTGGGATCAAGTACACTACAACAGAGAAAATAAACTTATATTGATTTCTAAGAGAACAACCTACAACATTCACTTTATGCATTCTCTCTATTCCAACTACCAAAAATCCAATGTAGCAACTCTGATAAAGTCCACATCACCATACTGTGCATGCCCTTCAACTCATAATCATTGCCAATGTTTCGAGGCATACAAACGTCTATACAGCCTAAGAAAAAATAGAGAATGATGGCCTGAGTGAGGTATGGCCATTGGTATTATCTCGTTTAGACTTAGGTTTGATCTCTAGTGGGCTGGAGTAAAACAACCCTCCAACCCATTCAACCAATGGTCGTTGTAGTAGAATTCAAATGGTGCCATGTGTTACGATTGCAATTGCTCCGATATATATGAACTAATTAATCATGGAATCAGGAAGTTAAACTTCTTGTCGATTGTACTTCTCTATTTGTAGACTCATGCTTAATTTTAAAATTTAGAAACTAAAAACTGATAAAATTGAAAAATAAATATTAGAGAAAAAACTAGAAAAGTACATTTGATGAAAAAAAGTCAAACACGAGTATTTTGGAAGGGATTTAAATAAATTGAATGTAGGAAAAACAATTGAGATGTTCTCTATGAAAAAAAGGGAATTCACAAATCTCCCAACTAATACTAGCATTCATGAAGACTCGCAATAATTCATGATTATTTATGAATTCTTAAATTTACAGTGAGTGATCACTAGCTTTCTATTTTCTCTCTCCAAAATTTCCAACCGAAATCCTTGATTTCGCTATATTGCTTTCTGTTTGTTTATTTTGTCATGACTAACTTTTTTTCCTTAATTATGAAAGCATATTAAAATTATTAATTCAATGTTGCTTGATTTTCTTGGAAATCCTAGTCATCTAAAATTGCACTAGAAATATTTTTAAAATACTTTGCAGATATATGTGGAATTGATAGCTTGAAAAGGAAGATGGTTTAATGTTGATCCAAAGGCATATTAATATGGCCAAGAATTAATTCACTTTGCTGGTGACTTCCGAATAGGAACCTCTACAAATTAAGAGTCGAACTTGGTTAAAAACTAAATCAGCTAATAGTCCGCAGATAAAATTGACATCTCGTTTCAATAGCTCGTTTCCACTAAGGGATCTCCAACCAGAGCCATTACTTTATTCTGTATTGCATGATCTGACTGATTGACCGACTCCGCGTGCTACATGTCTTCCCTATCCTTGTCCTAGAAGCCTTTGCAGCATTTTCACAACCACGTATCATTGCTCGAAAGAATGTACGCCAGGCTCAACAGGAATAACCGGAAATTCACTTTGCACCCGGGTGCATATGCACCCGGTATTTGAAAAACGTATTTTAAAATGTCAAAAAAATCTAAAATAAAATTTCACGGATACTTCTTCACATTCTATGTGTTCGCAAAGTCGTTCCACCAAAAACCGATATGTTTTGTGCCCTGTGTAAAAAAGACAAAAAATAGTCTCTTGAAAAGCTTTATTTTAGCACCAAATTTTGTCTTTTTTCACAAGACACAAAAAAATATCGGTTTTTCGTGAAACGACTCTGTGAACACATAGTATGTTAAGATATATGCGCGAACATTTTTTTGAATTTTTTTGAATTTTTAAGTACATTAAAAATGCATTTTAAATAAAGAGTGCATATGTACCCGGGAGCCAAAACACCACTCCCAGGAATAACTGCATATCCTCTTTTTCAGACATGAAAATATCGAAACGACATACAGAAAAGGGCTAGAATATACTCCGTCCGTTCCAATTTAATTGACTTGCCATGCACCACATGTGGATGTATCTAGGCATGTAACATGTCTAGATACATCCACATGTGGTGTATAACAACAACAACAACAACAACAACAACAACAAAGCTTTTTTTCCCAAACAAGTTGGGGTAGGCTAGAGTTGAAACCCATAAGATCTCGAAACTAGGTCATGGTTCTGGCACATGGATAGCTAACTTCCACGCAGCCCTATCCATGGCTAGTTCTTTGGTGATATTCCAATCCTTCAGATCTCTCTTAACAGACTCCTCCCATGTCAAGTTTGGCCTACCACGACCCCTCTTAACATTCTCATCCCGCTTTATCCGTCCGGTATGCAATGGCGCTTCCGGAGGCCTACGTTCTATATGACCAAACCATCTTAGACGGTGTTGGACAACCTTCTCTTCAATTGGTGCTACCCCAACTCTCTCCCTATATCATCATTCCTAACCCGGTCCTTTCTTGTGTGGCCACATATCCATCTCAACATGCGCATCTCCGCTACACCTAACTGTTGGATATGTCGTCTCTTGGTCGGCCAACATTCTGCGCCATACAACATCGCAGGTCGAATCGCCGTCCTATAGAACTTGCCTTTTAGCTTTTGTGGCACTTTCCTATCACAGAGGACGCTAGAAGCTTGGCGCCACTTCATACAACCAGCTTTGATTCGATGACTCACATCTTCATCGATATCACCATCCTTCTGGAGCATAGACCCCAAATATCGGAAGGTGTCTTTCTCAGGTACCACCTGTCCATCAAGCCTAACGTCTTCCTCCTCGTGCCTAGTAGTACTGAAACAGCACCTCATGTACTCAGTTTTGGTTCTACTAAGCCTAAAACCTTTCGATTCTAGAGTCCGCCTCCACAGCTCTAACTTTCTATTAACCCCGCCCGACTATCATCAATTAGCACCACATCATCCGCAAAGAGCATACACCATGGGATATCTCCTTGTATATCCCCTGTGACCTCATCCATCACCAAAGTAAAGAGATAAGGGCTCAAAGCTGACCCCTGGTGCAGTCCTATTTTAATTGGAAAGTCATCGGTGTCGCCATCACTTGTTCGAACACTTGTCACAACATTATCATACATATCCTTAATGAGGGTAATGTACTTTGTTGGGACTTTGTGTTTCTCCAAGGCCCACCACATGACATTCCGTGGTATCTTATCATACGCCTTCTCCAAGTCAATGAACACCATATGAAGATCCTTCTTCTTCTCCCTGTATCTCTCCATAAGTTGTCGTACCAAGAAGATGGCTTCCATGGTAGACCTCCCAGGCATGAAACCAAATTGATTTTTGGTCACGCTTGTCAATCTTCTTAAACGGTGCTCAATGACTCTCTCCCATAGCTTCATTGTATGGCTCATCAACTTGATTCCACGGTAATTAGTGCAACTTTGAACATCCCCCTTGTTCTTGAAGATTGGCACTAATGTACTCCGCTTCCATTCTTCGGGCATCTTGTTTGACCGAAAAATGAGGTTGAAAAGTTTAGTTAGCCATACTATCGCTATGTCTCCAAGGCCTCTCCACACCTCGATGGGGATACCATCAAGGCCCATTGCCTTGCCTCCTTTCATCCTCTTCAAAGTCTCCCTAACCTCAGCCTCCTGGATACGCCGCACAAAGCGTCGGCTGGTATCATCGGAGGAATCGTCTAGCTCAATGGTAGAGCTCTCATTCTCTCCATTGAATAGGTCATCGAAGTACTCTCGCCATCTACGCTTGATATCTTCGTCCTTCACGAGGAGTTGATCCGTTCCGTCCTTTATGCATTTGACTTGGCTGACATCCCTCGTCTTCCTTTCTCTCGTCTTCGCCATCTTATAGATGTCTCTTTCGCCTTCCTTCGTGTTTAGACGCTGGTAGAGGTCCTCATACGCCCGACCCCTTGCCTCGCTCACCGCTCGCTTTGTGGCCTTCTTTGCCCCCTTGTATATCTCCATGTTGGTTGCGCTCCTGTCCAGGTGTAGGCGTCTGAAACAATCCTTCTTCTACTTAATAGCCTTCTGGACCTCAAAATGTCGAAACGACATAAAGGAAAGGGCTAGAATATACTCCTACCACCAAACGAGCCTCTTCTTTGTTCCCTTTAACGGTGTCAAATTTACAGGAGGAAAAAGAAGCTCACCTGCATGCCTTCGTTTCTTTACCTTTCTTGAGTTTCTTGCTGGATAAAGCTTAGCCTATCCACTATATATTATCCCCAGCCTCAAACTGCACTTCCATGTTTCTTTTCCGTGTTCCCGTGATTGAAAACATATGCTGTTGCTATTGTCAAAAGTAAGATCTGAACCAACCGGTCAGTGTCTATTTTAGCCACTGGGAGTTGCTGTCTAACGAGATTTTCAGCAATACATCTGAGGGATACGCAAAAAAAAAAACGGGGGGAATATATCTGAGGACGCAGAGAAGCAGTTGCGTGAACCCTCCTTGAAAAGCAGATCGGTCGATGCGAATTCCCTCACCAACTTGCGTGAACTTTAGAAAATCGCCATATAACTTTCTGATTCATGTCGACTCTCGTATTTGACGATCTGAAGCTGTCCACGTTGAGACGGACCTCGTGGAAGTAGTGATCGATACATTTGCTGGGGAACCATGAACCTTTGGTGTTTCTTCCTGAATTCAGAGCGTGTATTGCATCAGCCATCAGTTACTTTATGTGCTTATGGCTCATTTTGTTTTGCTAAACTTCGCTTTTCGTCGCTTGCTGTTCAACATTGATATTGGTCACATATTCACACTTGCACTTAACCTAGTAGAATACGTATAAAAAATTCACAACACAAGAAACTGCAAAGGAGGAACCGGGCCAGACAATTCTTTCGACTGAACTTTCAGTAAGAATTCAGTTAAAGTGGAATTCGGGCCCCAGACCTAACAAAATTTGTCATTTTGGTTGAACCGTAGTAACATATCAAACGAAATTTGGGCCCTTTCGGTAGGCTCTTCACAAATCGGAAAACGAAATTTGGTCGTCTCGTGTAGTCGTGTGGTGTTCCAGACTTGCAGTCAATGATAACAAGGAGGACGAGATCAGAATTCGGTGTGCTAGGACAACCAGCCTGAAAGCCGCCTCCAAGTTGTGCAAAGGTATACTACAATGGGTGAGATTTATTATGAGCGGTGACCTCAGCGGCGACTTTGCTTTCAGACTAACAAAAGGGCCTGAGTAATGGCGCCATAGCGTACAAATCATACACCATCCCATCAGATTGGGATTGATGGCATGATCATAAATCTAAAAGCTAATGCCATGATGTGGTTTGAGTATACCTTAGTGGCTAGACATTTAAGACCATCAAATCAGCAACGACCAAGTTATTAAGCTAGACATCTGAGAGTTGAGATCATCAAATCAGCAGCAACCGAGTCACTAAAATAAAGCCAGTGCCACGACCACTAACTAACAGCGTGACTTTGTCTTGTGCAGTGACATGGAAATATAAATTTATTCGGTCTGTATAGTCAGAGGATTAGCATAATTGTGGCACCAATGTTTTGATTGAGGATTAGCATAATTGTGGCACCAATGTTTTGATTGATTTGGTAAAATAATTACCAAAATTGACAACATATAGCTTCCTTTGTTCAGTAATAACAATATTTTACATTAGTGAACAGAGGGAGTATTTTTTGACAAATCTGACCCTTTTGAGCAACTAAACACATATATGGCATCTTCTCAAAACTATTTTCAAATCTGGTCTCTTGAGGTCGGCGCCGACGAGGATGGAGCCGACATGTACAAGGTCGGCACCATCCTCGTTGGAGCCGACCTCAGGGGCTAGATTTGGAAATAGTTTTGGAGAGAGGCTAGATTTGAGATTAGTTTCGCAAAAAGGCCATATTTGACAAAAAATACACAGAGGGAGGTAGTACTAGCTCTATGATGAAACATACTTCAAAATATATAATTGCTTTTCATTTTAAAAAGGTTTCGTATTCCCCTTTTTACATCTTGTTTGTAAATTTATGACAATTTTTTACCCCATTTTGCATTGATAAGTTGATACCTGAGAATGAGCAGGTAACAACATTGTCGATCAACAGATAACATGGCTTCTTCCTTCCAAGTCCAGACTACTCTTAATTCTTTAGCATACCAACATTGTAGTACATAGATGTTTTTCTCGAACAGTAAAAGAGCATAGATGAGCACTAAGATTACCTATAACTAAGTTTAGCATCACCGATTCGATTACTCATTCAAACTTCTTCAATTTGCAGGAAACAAAGAAAATAACGACCAGGCGATTCATCGAACACCTTGTGGGTGTCAATGGCGACGGCCAGCCAGAGCAAAACACTACGGCGATTCCATCAGGTAAGCTAAAGCTCACAATCCTTACTCCAGAAATGCCTCTTCTTCTACTCCAGCTTGCCGTAGCGGCGCCCCCTCTTTACCCTGGCATACGCAAGCCCACGAGAAACTTCTCGAGTTTGTCCTCATCAAGCCACCCGCAAATTTCGTCAAAACTTCGAGCAGCACGCCAGACTTTGTCCATGCCTAAGTCGTTATGGGTGACCAAGTTGAACAAGGCGGGATGCTTACCGCATAGGTGGTGTGCCAACATGTCATCACCGAAAGAGTAATCTAGGCCGGCGTCTAGAGCCTCCGCGTGCGCGACCTGCTCCAGGAGTGGCGCGCGCACGTCAAACTCGAGCTCACTGAGCATCCGCCGGCGCTGGTCTTGGGAGGTGTCCACGCCGTACGTGCGCGCCACGGCGTCCCACAGCTCCCTGGCGGTGGCGTGGCGAACGTAGTCGGGGAACAAGCGGTCGGAGAGCGTGGCGAGGATGTGGCCACGGCAGAGGGCGTCGTCGTGCGCCCACTGCTTTGCCGCCGGCGCGCCCTCGTCGCCGGCCGGCGGGTCTTCGGAGAGCACGTGGGCGACGCGGACGGTGCGGAGGCGGAGGAGCATTGACTCCTTCCAGCGGAGGTACCCCTCAGGGTCATCCAGTGGCTTGACCTTGACGACGGTCGCCATTGAGTACGAGGAGGGATGAGATGTGTGTGAGACACGATGTTTGAATTTGGATGGGAAGTGCAAACATGTGGGTGTGGGAAAACAAAACAGAGGATTTGAAGAAAGTGGTCTGTTCAGTTCACCAGAAAAATTCTGGGAAACAGAGTCGACCGTTAGATCCAGCCGTTGCATTCTCCTTTTCGTCTCTAAATAATAAAAATTAAAAGACATTTTATACCAAGCAACATATATGGACATGTACCTTTCGGCCTTATCCTCTCCTCCGCCACTGTTGAAGAGAGGCGACGCCGAAGGCGATTTTTGGGGCGACCCCGTCGATCCACCGCGTCCGCGCCGCCGAGGCGTGGGATCCCTCTCCTCCGTCGGCTGCTTCGGCGGCGGGAGGGTGGGGGATCCCGTCTCCGGCCTGTACATACGGTAGGGTAGGGTGGGATCCTCGCCGGCGGTGCTTTGGAGGAGGTGGTGCTGGTGGTGGGGTGTTTGGTGTCGGCGCGTCCTTCTCCGGCGGCGGTGCTCTGCGGGGCTCGTCTTCTTTGCGCTCGACTTGTGGGCGCTCGAGGGCCAGTGGGGTCCTTGGGCTCCTTGCCTCCCGTCGGATCCGCGGTGGCGGCGGGTCCGGTGGCTGGAAATCGGAGCCAGGCGTGGTCGGCGGCTCCTCTCTTCGTCGGGTTCGAGATCGTCTTCGGCAAGGTGGAGGTGCAGGCGAGTGAGGGTGCCTGCCGTGGTCGTTCACCGGCATAAGTTCCGCCGCGGCGCGGAGGGCGGGCTCTGCGGCTTCTTTCAACAAGGAGGGCGTTCTCAGGCAGTGGTAAGAAGGTGGTGGATGTTCTTCGTCGCCGGCGCCGGTGGTGTTGCTGTGCTTCGATCTGGTTCCTCTTCCCCTACGTATTGTACTCTCTTCTCTGTATTTGTACCGTATACTTTGTATGTGGTGCAGTGCTGTTGAATATACGTAGGCTTTTCAAAAAAAAAAAAAAAAAACATATATGGACATGTGCTAGGCCACGTCTGCCTAAATTTGATCTCTTTGTGTATTACTCACTTCCTAAGAAGTATAATCTTAGCATGTTCTCTCAATATTACAAATTCAGATAATTATATTATTTATTTTCATATAGTTTTCTCCTAAACTTATGTTTAATCTATACTCTATTAAATATTTTAATGAATTCTTTATACTAAAAATACACATAAATATATTACTTATTCTCCTATATATATTTTCCTAACACTTATGTTTAATCTATACATTATCAAATATTTTAATGATTTTCTCTCACACATGCAAAGTCTATCAATAGAAGACGACAAATTCCCAAAACATAATTTCACAAAGCATAAAATTTACCCAGAATCACAAAAAAAAAAATTGAACAATGAATCACAATGGACACTCATTTGTCATGCTAGAGTCCGTGTCTATATCATTAAATTACTAAAAATTACTTTAACATGTTCTATTATAATATTACAAATACACATAATTGTAATATTTATTACCTAAACTTATGCTTAATCTACACACTATTAAATATTTTAATGAATTCTTATTATTACAAATACACATAAAATATATTATTTATCCATATATATGGAATGCATTTTAAAATTGTGGATAAACTTAGTATTAGACAATATCATTGACCATATTTTAGTTATGAATATGTTGCACAAATTAGAAAAACTTACGGAATAGTTCAAACATAAATATAATGATATTGTCCGATTCTTTGGAGTTAATAATGTACTACCTCAGCTCCTTTTTATCACATGTATTTTTCATGTAATGTCACAAGTACACTGTTTGAAGAAATATTAGGATGGTAATGCCCCTTGGTTACATGCTCATTGGAGAAGTAAATCACGATGGCTAGTTTATAATCCTTCCAATTCTGTTCGGGTTTTAGTAGTTAGATTTTTATATTATGTATAAAACAATTTCCTATTTTTAAGTGTTCTAAAAAAATAGTGTTCTAATTTTTTTCCTATTTTTAGAATAATTATATTATAAAAGTATCATAACTACCAACTGATATTTCCCTCAAAAAATTATAACAAACCCATATAATCATAAATAAGTTTAGGCATATTAATTCAAAGTATAATTTTATCTTTACTTGTGACTAAACTATATGTGTTCGTGGCTTTTGGTTTTGTACCACCAGCAAAGGTTACGTGACTAATCATCAAGAGGGAATTGATAGAATAAGTTAGTTTGAATTACATAACAATTTAGTATAATGATATAGCTTAAACCAATTACTCTAGTAGATGGATTTCAGTCTCCCAGGTGTTTGATATTTTCTCCTTTCTTGTGTTATTGGCTATTACTCTTTTTCTCTTGGTCTCATCAAAGCAATCTCATGACATATGCTTCAAACATAAAATGCAAATATCACTTACATGAATTATTATGGTTGTCCATGACTATGGTTGACCAACATACCAACGCATTGAGCATCACTATTTCTCTACTGCGTTAGGCATTACTATCAGCATATTTAAAGTAGTTGTCTATATATTTATTTTATTATGCCGCAACTTCCTTCATTTTGTATTGGAAGGAAAAAGATTATTAGATTGTTTTTCGTCGGTTGGTTAGTTGTTAAATTCCATAGTTTTGAAGGTCTTTAATACATAGATTTAGTTTTCTCAACTTTCTGGCATAAAATTTAATCAATTTGTTTCTAATGGAGTTATGTACCATATTTCCATATGTACAAATATAATATTACTAGAACATTAACATGGAAAACTCTTGGAATAGCAAGCACTACATCATATCCACGTGGCCAACGAAGTGGAAGTAAAAACTTGTCACAACAAAAACAATCTTCATTGACTATAAAGATGACTAATCAATAAGGATTTTTTCGTATGTATGACATATTTAAAGAGTTTGTGGTTCTATCATTATCCATAGTTTTTCGGCATGTTGAATATGGTCATGTCATGGTTACGTTATATGCGAGTTCAAGGTGAAGTCACCCTCACCTCCGTGCAAGAAATAGAGGGCTCTCAGTCTCTAGAACACCCCATCGCCATCGAGGTATGCTAGATTTGCCGCCGGGGCTACAACGACGGTCGCTACTAGTGCTGCACAGGTGATTAAACTGCAGTGACGGAGCTTAGTGCAAGCCGAATGAGGGGGCATTGGCCCCCCTCCCCCCCGAACTTTGGACCAAGCTGTGCAAAATATTGTTTGTGAGGATGTAGTTGCTGGCACGGTTTCCATCCGGGTGAGTTCACGTTCACTACATCTTGTTCACATGAATTTCTGCATGAGCACAAGTTTAACTCCGCAATGTTCCTTCCCTCCTTGTGCACCTTTTCCAGGCGAGGCCAGTGCACCACGCCATCGGTACACGTCGAGCATGGCCTTCGACAACGCGGTCACCACCATCACTCCAGCTTTCGTGTCTAGGATCAAGTACAAGATTAGAATCAAGTCTTGTTGTGGATTGGCATGAGTAGTAGTGTTGTTCAGTTTTTTTTTTTGATATGGAGCATCGTCCGAGCCTCTGCATCATGGCGATGCACACAATCTTTTATATTGCAAAACGATAAAAAGTATCACAATAGCAGCATCTTAGTTTTACAACTCATGGATCGGCCAAAGTGGCCACATGGATCAGCAAGGGAAAGACGGGCAATAATCTAGGACTATTGTTGTTCAGTTGCCCAATTGTTATGAGCTAGTAGTAGTGTATGCTTCAGATGAATCGATATTGTCAGTTATTTCCCCTCCTCTGACTAGATGACTTGTTGCGCCACTGGGGCAAATGTCAGATGCGAGACTTTATTTTAGCCATAAGGTTATCATGAGAATCCATTATTTATGTATTTTAATACTCATCTCAAGAAAATGGCTTAGGAAGAGAGCTACTTGCAAATAAATGCTTAACGTTGTAGGTAGTACTTTTAAATCATTTGCTGTTTCGCGTAAGGAATAACACACCCAAACTGAAAAGAACATTGAGTCATCGGTGTCAATCATATTGATTCTACTTTGCAAACACATAATAGAAATAGTTGTAAACATAGGTGATTTACTGAAATTACACATAATAGCATAGATCAGTGTCTCTGCCAACCGTAGGTTTGCTCTGTCTCTACCAACATAGTAACTCGCTCTCCGGCAGTCGTGACTCATTCTTCAGAGCGTGTCTCTAGAAATCTTATGTGTTTATTTTTCTTTCAAAAATGTATATTCACACTCACACAAAACTTATACGTTTATGTCAAACTGCATGTTTTGTTCGAGCTCCATAAATCTTCTCATTTCTGAAATCTTTTGATTCATTCCTCAGTGACAACCTAGTGCTAAAGCTCATGTGAAGGATGATTTCAAGCTCCACGGATTAGTTTTATCTTTGAATGTTGTATCTCTGAATATGTGTTGCATGAAATGGTCATGGCTGAATCTCACGGCTGATTCCTTTGTGTGTTATTTAATTGAGTGTACTGCAAATAGTGGTAGTGTGAATTTTACAGCCTAGTTAATGCATTGAACTATCAGGGGCTGGGAAAGTGCAGGTGAAACTTAACATGCAACGTTGTAGTATTTTCCTAGTGCTGCTCAGGTATTGGCATATCTCCGGTTCCTGGATGACTGAAAGTTGCATGTCTTTCAGCCTGAAAATCAAGTTGAGTTACTGGAGCATGATCATTGCCGTTCGCTCCATGGTGTTCATCAGTGGGAACTTGTCCCTTTCTCACTGCAATGCGGGTGAAGAGGGGAAGAACCATAACATAGCTTAGATATTGATTAACACTTTATGGAACCAAGACAATAATCGTGAAAGGTTAGTTTGGGGGCAATCATCTTGTTCTTGTCTTGATTTAGTCTTCACCAAACTACAGCTTCACTTTCACTCATTAGATTGCTACACTGATTCAACACATTGCCACACTGATTGAGCAAATCACCAAGTCAAATATCAGTGTGGCAATGTGTGGATGTAAATTTTGATGATCTCAAATGTCTAGCTCCAAACTGACCTAGTTTTACAGTCATTTAGTGTGGTGATTCATCCACACATTGCCACATTGATTGAGGAAATCACCAAGTCAAACATCAGTGTCTCAAACGCAAATCACCACGTCAAATATCTCTGAAGCTTTGTTCAATGCTAGAGTGCGTGTCTATATCCTACTTTGACACGACGGCCGTGATTATGCTGAACAAGAAGAACTGAGCATCGAGTTGAGCAGATAGTTCTTGGTTGTAAAGTTGAGCACTTAGTTCTATCAGAATAAAAGAGTTGAGCAGATAATTCTGAATCAAGTAGATACATTTTCCTAACATATACACAGAGGACAGTAACCCCAAGTGCTTAAGAAAATAGGTTCAAGTAGCCTGAAATAACGATGACAAATGAAGCACGAGGACGACGGTAACAAATTAAACAAGCACTGACACACACAAGCGTACATGCAGCAGTCCGGCAGACACGACAACATCAACATACGTACACATGTAGAGGTATATATGTAACGCCTTGATTGGTAGCATAAACCGGCGTGGATCAAGCTTCGTCGGCGGTGTGCTCCTCCTCCTCGTCGTACTCCTCGGCGGTGGCGTCCTGGTACTGCTGGTACTCGGCGACGAGGTCGTTCATGTTGCTCTCGGCCTCGGTGAACTCCATCTCGTCCATGCCCTCGCTGGTGTACCAGTGGAGGAAAGCCTTGCGGCGGAACATGGCAGTGAACTGCTCGCTGACCCTGCGGAACATCTCCTGGATGGAGGTGGAGTTGCCGACGAAGGTGGAGGACATGGAGAGGCCCACGGGCGGGATGTCGCAGACGCTGGACTTGACGTTGTTGGGGATCCACTCGACGAAGTAGGAGGAGTTCTTGTTCTGCACGTTCATCATCTGCTCGTCCACCTCCTTGGTGCTCATTTTGCCCGGAACATGGCGGACGCCGTCAGGTACCGGCCGTGCCGCGGGTCCGCCGCGCACATCATGTTCTTGGAGTCCCACATCTGCTGCGTCAGCTCTGGCACCGTCAGGGCACTGTACTGCTGGAGCCCCTGGAGGTGAGGGGCGCGAACCCGACCATGAAGAAGTGCAGCCGCGGGAACGGGATCAGGTTCACGCCAGCTTCCGGAGGTCCGAGTTGAGCTGCCCTGGGAACCGCAGGCAGCACGTCACGCCGCTCATCGTCGCCGAGATCAGGTGGTTCAGGTCACCGACTGCATTGATCATTTCGATATCAGTTCAACTGACATTGACATATATCGTAGTACATGTGCAGTGGATGCAGGGAATGAAGTGGAGACTTACAGGACGGATTGGTGAGCTTGAGGGTGCGGAAGCAGATGTCGTAGAGGGCCTCATTATCGAGGACCATGCACTCGTCGGCGTTCTCCACCAGCTGGTGAACGGACAGAGTCGCGTTGTAGGGCTCCACCACGGTGTCGGACACCTTGGGGGACGGGAACACCGAGAAGGTGAGCATCATGCGGTCAGGGTACTCCTCCCGGATCTTGGAGATGAGCAGCGTGCCCATGCCAGAACCAGTGCCACCACCGAGAGAGTGGCACACTTGGAAGCCTGTCACAAAATGTTCAGTAAGCAATACCACTACAAATCCATACTTCAGATAGTGCAGCTATGAATGATCTGCCAGCTTCAGTTAAGAAAGGAAATCAACAATCAAATAACTCGGAGCCTGAAAAATAATTAGTTGTTCTATTCAGGTTCAGACATCATCCGACGTCTACACGCAGACATGCAAGCAATGAGCAACAGATCATCAATTCTCCTGTCCAATCAGGGGACTGATAATATCCAAATTATAAGAGATTGATTGATCTCCACCGGTGTCTAGTACTAAATAACCTTTTTCTGTATTCTGCTGCAATCATAGGTGTACTGAAATCCACTGATCTCACCTCATATACGTCTAAAAGGAGTGATGCACCTACATAGTTAACTAATTAATCAAGTAAGCAAACACATCGGCAACGCATCTACCCAACAACCATCCACTTGCAACAGCCTGTCTAAGTGTCCCATTTGCTGCAGCTAACACCGACAGTATTCCGTTCGTTGAAACCTCATTTCTTGTGTTATTGTTAGGTCGTACAACATTGTCAGTAATCACCCCATGATGCTAGCAGTACCAGTACATCGTTAGTATGGTGATAACCCCATCAACATTAAGCAGCAAAGTAGATGTCGACCTGTGATGTGGCACAAGAAAATCATACTCCCTCCGTTCGGAAATAGATGTCTTGGCTATCTCAAAAGTTGGATGTATCTAGACATGTTTTAGTGTGTACATACATCCAAATTTTGAGATAGCTAAGACATCTATTTCCGAACGGAGGGAGTATTTCGGTACTGAGGTCGTACCATACCGAAAAGTATTGTTTGACACCTACATTTGCTCCTATTTTTATGTACAGATTTTCAAAATGAATGGCCAATAGATGGAAAAAAATGTCTCAAAACGAATTCGATCGCTGAATCATTTTTTCCCTAGAAAAAACTGAATATCCGCATGTTGCCTGTTGTCTTGACAGTGAGAAATTGAAGGGGAAAAAGGCAGTCTTGAATGCCTGTTCTTAGAAACGGAAAACACAGTCTTCCGTTTCAACAAACAGTTTTTAGGAGATACTGTGTAAAAACAAACTGTTTTCATGAGAGTTTTGTGAGAAAACTAGTACTCCTTCCGATCCATATTAGTGGGCATAGCTTTGTTTAAATTCATATGTATCTAGTTAAGTATTTAGACTAGATACATGTGTATCTAGACAAAGTTGTGCCCACTAATATGGATCGGAGGTAGTACAACATGTGTCTACGTTGGTTATTATACTGCATAATATGTTTTAATTCGTACTGTCAGCAACGTTTAGACATAATGTGCAACCACGGTTACTTCTGGTTAAATAACTATGTTTCTCAGGCAATAGGATTCCTAACAAATCAGCTACAGATAGAATCCAGAAAACATAAGCAATGCACTTTACTTTCAGAACCTTCACATTGGCATCCTTAGCAACACTATTTCCAGCGGTTAATGACTTGACTCAAATGAAAATCAGCCCTCGAGTTGAAAGCACGTAAGCACTAAATTTGTCTTAATATGTATCACTCTTCAATTTCTCAGCCACCTAGATCTCAAACATGTCATTGCAATTCGAAATCAGTCAGTATGATTTGAACAGATGACAGAGGGTACTAACTGTGTAACATGCCAGTGCTAAATTCAGTGATAACGTAAATGATAAAAATGGTGTGGTTATTGATTTACCCATCTGGCACTTGGTATCTATCTATGCCAAAATTTAGATTCACCAGATGGTAAATATAAATTGCGTGATCCATCAACTGAGCAATGTTAGATCCACAATTTATTATTATAGACCCATAATTGTAAGCACCGAATCCACTGCTGGATCCCGGACTGCTTGTAATTGCTGCCAAGTTGGCAGAGTTGTTTTCAATGTAACGTTCTAGCCTGGCACTCTGCTGCTATAGGACAGAGTCTAATAAATTTGAGACATTACTATCTTTAATCACCACTAGAAGAGGATAAGAAGCAATAGTCTATCAAACATTCATCCGACAGTTAACACCAAAGTTGGTAATCCAATCCGACGGTTATAATTTTGGATCGATCGCGCATTCCCCGCTATGATCTAGAGAATTTTAGTGTACGAATGTACTAATTCTCAAATTTTTTAACGATACTAAGATGCGCGGCTCTGTTCCTGATACAGATCCAGAGAAATGCAGAGAAACGCAGAGAACAATGAACATGATGATGCAAGGGGGTCGTAGGGATACCTTGGAGGCAGTCAGAGTTCTCGGCCTCCTTGCGCACGACGTCGAGGACGGAGTCGATGAGCTCGGCGCCCTCGGTGTAGTGTCCCTTGGCCCAGTTGTTCCCGGCGCCGGACTGGCCGTAGACGAAGTTGTCGGGGCGGAAGATGTTGCCGATGGGGCCGGAGCGGAGCGAGTCCATGGTGCCCGGCTCGAGGTCGACGAGGACGGCGCGCGGCACGTAGCGTCCGCCCCCAGCCTCGTTGAAGTAGACGTCCATGCGTTCGAGCTGCTCCGGCGCCGTGCCGGTGTACTGGCCGGTGGGGTCGACGCCGTGCTCGCCGCAGATCACCTCCCAGAACTTGGCGCCGATCTGGTTGCCGCATTGGCCGGCCTGGATGTGCAGGATCTCCCTCATCTTGGCGGCCTCCGGGGATCGCCTCGCAGCGTGCGGGTGACGACGATCTCGATCGGTCTCTCTCTGGGCGTTGCTGTTCTTGGGCGGGGTCGTTGTTTGTGGAGGGGACGACGCGCGCGCGGTTGTGAAGCGGACGGGGGGCGAGAACGTGGGAGGGAAGCGGGTGGGACGGAGGGATCGTGGGCGCGTCTATATGCCGCGTTTCCAGGGAACGTCTCGACCCCTCCCTCATGGGTTGCAGTTATGCGTCGACCAACTGTTCAATTGACAGGATTGAGGTTTCTTTCTTTCTCTTTTTTCATCGTCTCGATGGATGCTGTTTTGATCGGAGGATGGATTTTCAGAAACGTGAATATGAACAAAAAGTTTTTTTTAGGGAATATGAATATCCACTTGTTTGCCAAGTCATATGTAGCTGTCTTTGTATGTTTATCCCACACGTAATAACTAGGCATACCAAACTTTATGGATACACCATCGGAGTTTCGTATCTAACAAAATTTAAATCAGATTTTACACCATTTTAGTATTTGTGTGTTCTGTTAGACAGGACCAGCAGTGAGATCGAGGTGGCGACAACAATGTGTAAAATTTGGAGGGTATTATATCGGCGATCATGTTCACCATTCTCTTTTCCATTTTTTTCACTCCTCGTTGTCCTTCTGCTATCGTCTAGCATCGATCATCATTTCACATATTGCAAGTGGACGCATAAGAAGAAACATGGTGCAAAGTTTCTTAAATGCGGTAATTTTGGACGAATATTCACTAGGTGGGGTAATTGCTGCCAGAAATGCACAAGTATGGGTTAAAAATTGGAATCAAAACTTTTACCAATAAAAAGTCTAATGAAATATGAATTATATATGCCATATGAATGTCGTTGATATTTTTCTTAATATGGATCGAATAATATTGAGTTGTATAACATAGACCGTGTATTGTTGGACTAACTCTTGGCCAAAATTACATGTCAAGAAATCTCCGTGCATACTAGATTACCGAGGGGGTAAAAGACTAAGATGCCATATATAATATAAAATAGTTAATGATGTTTTCGGACAAATTGCATGGTAGACCATGCTAGTTGAACTACACCACAGTGGTCCAAAGATAACAGAATAAGAGTGTTACTGGAACGATTACACAAAGTTTGGTATGCACAGTTATTATGTGGGATAAACATACAAAGACAGCTACATATGACTTGGCAAACAAGTGGACATTTCTGGCGATATTAAAACAAGGGAGAAGTTGGCAGTCATGTGCCAATTGTCACATTGCTAGTTTTCTTCGTATGTCTAAAATATTATAGCTGGCCCTTGGCATTTACATGTACTGGAGCGATGCCATCTCTTCCGCGTAGACATCATCATCATTTTT
This sequence comes from Poa pratensis, assembly GCA_947311845.1. NCBI lineage: Eukaryota > Viridiplantae > Streptophyta > Magnoliopsida > Poales > Poaceae > Poa > Poa pratensis. Next base: position 38,140,120 of record CAMZMU010000048.1, read on the forward strand.
TCACCATTAGACTAGCATGAAACGGTACGACCAGCCAATGATTCTTGAGATACTCCTACAAGCGAACATGCACGCCAGCACCACCACATTTATTTTTTTAGAAAAGGGGGTGCGGATCCCCGGCCTCTGCATCGAGTGATGCACACAGCCATCCGCAATTATTCAATCAAATCTTACAAGAGGAATACAAGGATCAACCCGAAGTGAACCACCAAACTAGCGACAGCTCGCTACACCTACAACCCGGATGAAGGGGGTGACACACACCAACGCACATCATCAAAAAACCGAAGGCCACACCAAGCCGCCCGATAGCGACCAAGGGGCACAACCAGTCCAGCAGACTCTCAGCGGCACCGATGCACCTGCTACAGAAGTCGCCGCCACCGTCTTCCTCAAAACCCACCATCATCTTTAGGACAGGGACCAAGTATCAACCTTGTCAGGCATGTCGTCGATGTTGCCACGACGCTAGACAACATATCCGATCTGCGCGTTACCATCATCACACGTCCAGCGTCGAGACTCCGCTGCGCTGCGCCGCCAAGACTCGCCGTCGTCGACGTGCTAGATGCCTCAACACGCCACCTCCTCTTGCCCGTCCCAACCAGCAGCTGCTCCAAAACGATGCCCCCACGAGGGAGAACGACCCTGAAAAGGCCGTCATCGTCCAATCCGGGAGACCCAGATCTAGGGTTTCCCCCGGAATATCCCGATCTTGGTTACACGGCCTGCAACGACGATGCCTCGAGAGGGGAACGACGTCAGAGACGCCGCCATCGTCCGCCAAGACCGCAGCCGGCGCGGTTTTCACCGGAAGCCGTGTCGCCCAGATCTCGGCGCTGGATGGATCCGCGAGCACTCTCGCCATGAAGACGAACAGCGCCGACGGCAAGCCGGTAGAGGATCTCCAATCGCCCCAAACCGGCCTCATCTCGCGTCCCGGCCGGCCAAAGCCGAGCCTAGACGGATCAGGCCGAGATGGCTGATCCACAGCCACCGCCGCCGCATCGCGGCCGCCGATCGCCGCCGCACGGCCAGGCCGCCGCCATGGCCGCCGTGCACAGCCCCCTGCCCGAGGCGCCCCAGTCACGCCCGGTGGTGGCCGCCACAACCTCCAGCCCTAGCGCCTTTGGCGCCGAGCGCCGCCGCCACTGCGGCCAAGGCCGGCGGCAACGGCGACAGGCTTCACCGGCCGAGAGGGGGAGTAGAGGGGCCGGGATCTGATCCCCCTGGCGCCGCCCTGGGGTGGCGGCGCGGAGGGGTCGAGAGGGAGGGGCCAGCACCACCACATGCTGTTGTCTTATCTGGAGTACTACGAAATACACTATTGCGACTCACCATTTATTTGTAATTTTCTCGTATTAAGGATTTAAGGGTATGCTCTACGCCGGCATCGAAGACGAAGGAGTCGATACTTATAAAAAAGAAACAAAAAAAATGAACAGGCTGGCCGGCAGTATATAAGCGCACTATTTCAGAACAGGCCCGCAGTAGAAATGAGCGGACTGGTATCCTCTGACGTGCTTAACCTTGCAGTTCCCTGACTTTGGGTGGCTGACAAGTAGGTCCCACCCAGGTGAGCCCACGTGTAAGTGACCCAATGGCAGGTATTGCTAAGTCAGAGGATCCATGTCCGAAATGAGCATAGATGGTCTGTATCAGCGTTAGGTCTTTACCATTAGTTGTCAACCAGTTGATTGCAATAATTAAGAATTTTTTTTTAGAAATAATCAAGACAAGTTGATTGTCTTTGATATGGACGTACCATTTGGAACATTAAACTTCCATGCATCTTTTATCCGTTTAATTTTCACGTACTCTTATATTGCGAATAATTGACACATACTCTTATCTTGCGAATAATTGACACGTACTCAATGTGTCATACATACTTACATAGTGTTGTAAGGATCGAAACTAGTTCTTAACCTGGAGCTCCCTCTATGTCGAGGCAGCTCCTACCACATTGGAAATATGAAGGAAGTATACAAGCATAAAAGAAAAAAGTCAAAGAGCGAAGTCAAAAGGTGAAGAAGAGAAGAAGCATATGAAACGAATGAAACCCACAAAACCCACTAGTGGTCATCTCTCATAGATCATGATGGACCAAAAAAGACAAGAGTGTCCTCAGGTTTTTTTCCTATTAGGGCCTTTTTTTTGTTTTGTGTAGAATTGATTCTCATTTCCTTATATTTTCCTCTCACCAAGTGTATAAGCGGTCATTTTTATAATGCTCTAGGCCAATAAAAGTCAACTCGGGGATCACTTGTAAGTAGCGCTGGAATTTAAACTCGAAACTCGTGAGTTAAATGAGTAACTCGCGACAAGACTCGACTCGAACTCAAAATAAAATGAGCCGATCAGATTTTTCAATTGTGTGACTAAACGAGTTCAAGCGTTTTGAGCCGAGCTACCGAGTAATTCGTTAAAGTCGCTTAGCTCACTAAAAATCACAAAATACAGTCCATATTCCTATCTAGCCCAACTGCCCAGGCCCACCTAGGAAATCTTGCTTCTAAAGCTCACCCACGCACCAAGCGCACGAGGACAACTAGCAAGCAGGGACATAAAATTAAAAATGTTAATGCAACTATGAAATTTAAAAATAATAAATTGAAAAGTGAATATTATATAGGCATAGCCGGCCCAATCCTACCTGGGCTACTAAAATCTTCGTAGCGGAATGGGCTTGCACGCACTGCACTGGAGCCCCATAACCAGGCTCAAGCGAGCGCGATTCAGGCCGAACTCGTTAAACCCACCGGCAGCGTCAGTACGAGCGGTCCACCTCTTCTCTCCTCGGCGAAACCTATGCGCCGCCCGTTAGCGGCGCGTAAGGGGAGCTTCTGGTGGGCCGGCCCATTCGGCGGCTTTCCTTTTTTCTTTCGTTTTTTTCCGTTTCTTCTTATGTTTATGTTTTTCTTTTTCGTTTCTTTTCTATTTTGTTTTCGTTTCTTTTTTCTTTTCTTATTGTTTTTCGTTCTTTTTACACTGTTTAATTTTTGAAAATGGTCCAAATTTAAAAATGTTTTGAATTTAAAATGGTTCCAAATTTAAAAATGGTTCTAAATTTGAAAATGGTTCCATTTTGAAAATGGTTCCAAATTAAAAACTTGTTCTATATTTGAAAATGGTTCCGAATTAACAATGGTTCAAAATTTGAAAATTGTTAATATTTAAAATGGTTCTAAATATAAAAATGGTTCCGAATTTAAAATGGTTCCAAATTTACAAATGGTTCCAAATTTGAAAATTGGTTCCATTTTGAAAATGGTTCCAAATTTAAAAATGGTTTCATATTTAAAAATGGTTCCGAATTAAAAATGATTCTAAATTTTAAAATGGTTCCAAATTTAAAATGGCTCTAAATTTTAAAATTGTTCATTTCTAAAATGGTTCCAAATATAAAATGGTTCCCGAATTAAAATGGTTCCAAATTAAAAAATGGTTCCAAATTTGAAAATGGTTCCAATTTTAAAATTGTTTCATATTTTAAAATGGTTCCCAATTAAAAATGGTTCCAAATTTTAAAATGGTTCCAAATTTAAAATGGCTCTAAATTTTAAAATTGTTCCAAATTTGAAAATTGTTCATTTCTAAAATGGTTCCAAATATAAAAATGGTTCCGAATTAAAATGGTTCCAAATTAAAAAAATGGTTCCATTTTGAAAATGGTTCCAATTTTAAAAATGGTTTCAAATATAAAAATGGTTCCGATTTAAAAATGGTTCCAAATTTTAAAATGGTTCCAAATTTAAAATGATTCTAAATTTGAAAATTGTTCCAAATTTGAAAATTATTCATTTTGAAAATGGTTCCAAATATAAAAATGGTTCCGAATTAAAATGGTTCCAAATTTGAAAATGGTTCCAAATTTAAAAATTGTTCATTTTTTTAAATGGTTTCATTTTGAAAATGGTTCTAAATTTTAAAATGGTTCCGAATTTAAAATGGTTCCTAATTTAAAATGGTTCCAAATTTAAAAAATTATTTTTTTAAATTGTTCCAAATTTAAAATTGAAACTATTTTCAATTTTTCTGGAATATTTTTCATACAAACCAAACGCTTGAAATTCTACGCTTTCTACATACAACCAAAATAGGAAACAGCGATGAGCAAACGTTACCAGTGCCAGCTAAAACTTTGGGTCGCGGCCCATCTAAGAAGCTCTGTAGGCGGCGTTGCTATTAACTGCCGCTAACGAGCGGCCTAAAGGCGGGAAAATCCTATACATCGCCCGCAGGCGACGCTTCGCCTGCGGGGAGGCGTGGATGGGCCGGCCCATCAGACGTTTCTTCTTTTATTTGTTTTCTCTGCTTTTTTTCTCGTTTCCTGTTTCCGTTTTTTCTTTTCTTTTTCTTCTGTTTTACTTTTCTTTTCTTCTTTTCGTTTTTCTTTCAATTCCAAACATTTTTTGAATCTGAACAAATTTTGAATCCGAACGATTTTTGAATCTGAAGGATTTTCGAATCCGAACAAATTTTCAGCATTGCAACAACAATGGCCAGTCAGTTGCACTGCCGCTCCATTACTCCACGCCGCCGTATGCAGGCAGAGCAGTGAATGGTCATCCTGGTACTGTGGAGCAGTACTGCAGTAGATACTTGCATTGCATAGATGCACGGGCGGCCGGCCTCTGCTCGCCATCACGAGGTACCCGTGGCGGTGATAATGATGAGTACTCCGGCCGTGGTAAATAACCCCGGCCGGCCGGCTGCGGCGCCTAGCTTCTTTCTTCCCCGTACGGCTCGTCGTGCGGCCTGGAGATTTTAATGGCGTATCCCTCCCTCCCTCCCGCCGTGGACGGACGGACACTTCGGATCAGAGAATCCATCAATGCGAGCGCTCACCGCTGCCGTGGGTGAAACCGGCCGGTGTCTTGATTTGATTTGCACCACGGCTGGACGGTTAACCGTTGTTACCAGTGCAGATGGGACACTGCAGGATCCAAATTATTACTGTGCTGTGCCGCGCTTGAAGTTTCAGTACTAGCAAAGGCACATCGTAGTAGTGCTGCACTAAGTTATGTTCAGTAGTATCGAATTTCTCTCATCTCGCCGAGTAAATGCTGCACATTCGGAGCTCCTCGCACCAAGCCAACTGAACGAGCAATGCCACTGCAGGCCCTCCAAATCAACTGAAGCAAAGAGTGTATTTTGAAGGACATCAACTTTTAATTTGAGTCTCATTTGGGGTTGTAAGGACATGTGCAATGCAAGATGTTTATATAGGCGCTTGGCAAAATAAATCGGATTTTTATTAAGCTCTAGTGCTTATTTAAACAAGAGAAATGCTTAAGTAGGCACCTCTCTATAGGAATAAGCATTATGTTTAGAAAAATGCTTGTTTTATTTTTGTAAGCACCTCACTAAACAATTTGCATTGTACATGGCCTAATAGTCTATGTTGGAGACACTAAAGGGTTTTCAAATACACATATGGCCACTAATTTGTGGTGTACTCTGTTTATGTTTATTGGATCTGAAAAACTACACATAGATTGCCAAGTTTCTAGGAAATACTGTACAAATACGATGGTGGAACTTTAAAGTTTAACTTTCCACACAAAAAGAACATAGGTTATCTTAATTTTTTAGCTTGCTTACGTTAGCAGCGTCAGCACTCCCCACCTGGCCTGGCCATCGGCGCGCTGTTCAGTCTAACGTCAGAAAATTAAAACAAGAAGGCTACCAAACCAAACCAGTTCCGAGCATTCATTCTGAAGAGTGTCTTTAAAGCATGCGAATTTAATTGGCTGATTTAATTCGTAGCATGGTCACAGGAATTAATGGGCTACAACCTAGAGGACCAGAGGGACAGCTGATCGTCCCACCCTAGCACCATTGCATTTTTTTTCACATTCGTAACAAAGAAAAAAAATCTTTATACGGAAAGTCTGGCTTTTCTCAAATCTAAATAGTAAGCATAATCGGTGCACTTACAAAATTTCATCAAAAGAGATCTGACCACTTTTAGCTAGAAAAAAACATATGTGAATTGCATTTGATCATAGCTTAGGAGATTGTGATCCCACTCATATAATTTGAATCTCACCATTTTGTTTCCAACACTCGGGACAAAGACACACAAATCATCTTCGATTCAGATAGTGAATTTTATCAATTCTTGTTAATTTTGAAGTCATACCGGAGACATTTCGATTATGAGGGTGTAGCCAATCTTGGTTACTCTACTCTGTACATTATAATTCTTGATACGTGTTGTTCACAATTTAGTAGACATCTTGATTTCATCTAAATTGTACATACAATATAGTTATGATGATATGTATGCAATTTTATTTATGTATAGACAAAATCTACTATGTTGGGTCATACAAGATAGAATAATGAAAAACCTAAGAAATGTGTGTCAACTTGGATTATGATGTGTCTTATCTATACCTGGTGGCGTCGATTTCTTGCATATATTTGATCTTACTGTTTTGGTTCTATCTCTTTTAGCTTTTGTTGTTAAGCGCTCAAACACACATCTATATATTTTGCATGTTCCCAGACAACTGTGACATACTGTATTTCTTTACCGAGTTGATGCAGATTATTCCCTATGTTTTCTCTTATGGACTTTCGCTTACAACTTCTAACTTCTAGACCCATCAAACTGTACCAACCCTATACTTTTTCATGTATTATTCTTTCTTTTTATTTATTATTGTTATTTTTTTTTTCATTGTCGAGAAATTAAAATAGCAGTACATAAATGGCATGTCAAGAAATACTCCCTCCATTTTTAAATATAAGATGTTTTAGATGTTCCGCATATTGTCTAGATGCATATTAAAATGAGTGAACATATACACTAAAATGTGTCTAGATACATTTTTATACATATGAATATGGACAAATGCTAAAACATCTTGTATTTTAAAACGGATGGAGTAATAGACATAAAAAAATCATTCCTTTTTTGTTATCTGTGTCTTATGTACCTACTTATATGGCACTTTATATTTTTTCCATTTTTAAGAAACTTGCCTTGTACTCTGAATAGACATGCTCCCTCTATTTTTTAAAGTTCTATGTTTTCCCCAAGTCAACCTTCTCTTAGTTTGACATAAAAAATATGCCAATATTGACAACCTCAAATCTATGCAGTACGATTTGTTTTTACGATGAATATGAAGAACTAAATTGGTATTTAGATGTTGATAGATTATTCAATATGCTTTGACAACTTAAAGTAATTTCAGTATCATACCTGCCTACTCGTACGGCACTTAATCTTTGCCATTTGAGTATCTTTGCCTTTAGACTTATTCATATAGTGCATATGCTGACGAGTTGCTTGTATTTGAAAGATTTGCACAAATATGGCCTTTGTTATCTTTCCTTATTTTACCTCGCTTGGTTATGTTTTGCATGTTGTTATTAACTGAATCGAACATTTTTTCGTTCGCAGTCAGCAGGTGAGCTTTCCTATCCTCACGCCTCTCCAGCTCTCCTTTTGGGTGGGCTCGTAAGCATTTAATGCTTGTCAATATCTCTGACCAGTCAGCAGAGTACTGCCACAGTAGGAAGCACTATCAACACTACAGGAGTCATCAAAGCACTACAGTGTGAGACCTCCCTCCCGTAGTCTAATCAGATGAAACCATTTCTAACCTCCGTTTCATTGCTCTGTCCTTCGATGGATCGGTGAGTACCTTCAGTACCTACTTATGTGCTCTTGTTTTTTTTTTTTTGACATAAAAACCCAGATCTATTAAGGAATTGCACGGTTACAGACAACCCTGAACAAAAGGAAAATTACAACGAAGCCCACAGGGACGGCCACCGCCGCCGTCGACATGCGCAGAAGGCACGCCGCCGTCTTCATCGCTCCATAGAGCCTTGAACAGACCAGCAGCCGGAACTCCTTCGCCTTTGCAGCCACCATGGACCGACGCGCCGCCGGAGAAGCCACCGTCTTCAAGCCCGTCGCCGGCAAACTCCCGCAAGAACTGAGCTCCACCCCTATACACCACCCACGGACAGCCCGCCGGCACCGGAGGCAGCGCCGGCCGAGCGCAGCAGCAGCCAAACAACGCCGTCGAAGACGCCGTCGGAAAGGAGGGGAGGCTGCCGCACAGCAAAACGACGACCACGGCGACCCCGCCTCCGCCGCGACGCCCACGATCCGCCCGAACTCCACCCTATTTACATCGCCGGAGCGCGATCCGGGGATTCCCCATCCGCCCGCCGCCGGGGCGGCTGCCGGAGGATGAGAAATCCCGCGGATACGCCGGCGGCCGCTGGGAAAACCGGAGTCGCCTCCGATCCGCCTCTGGACACTGTAGCAAGAGAGAAGAGGGGGGGAGAGGTCCAGAAATTCGTGGAATGGTCCTAGCAGTAGTTGGGTAGTTGCTACTTATGTGCTCTTGTTACGTCCATCTTCGTAGTGCTGCACACCTAAAAAGTTCCTAGAGATTGATGCATGACAGTTATCGTCGCCGCAGTGGCAGGTGCTCCCTCCGTTTCTACAATTTCTGACCTTTTTGATTTTTTCTGATCCTTTCTAAATGACCGAATCAACAAACTAATACATGTCTACATAGGCACGATCAGAAAAAAAGTAATTAGGATATATGCCCCCCCCCCCTCCCGGGCCCTCGTGTCGTTCCCCTAGGGCGACTCGGGTGGCGAAACCCTAGCCGCCACCCAAACTCCCTTCCCTAGCTCCCCACTCCCGCCCCTCGCCGTCGCCGGAGGATGCCAGCTGGAGAAGCCCTTGCTGGGTGGACGGTGGTGGCGGGGCCCCTGGTTCGTGTGCTCGCGCGCTGACTTTTGGTGCGCTGGAGCGGCGGGAGAGCGCGGTGGCGCGGCAGGCGTTGTCTGTGCGCAGGGGGGTTCGAGATGGAGTGGATTGCGCTCACGGTGGCGCTCCTGAGGCGGCGGCCAGCCGCTGGCGCTAGCGGCAGAGTTGAGGTCGTTCAGATCTGGGCCGCGGGCCCGCCCGGCCCACGACAACTCATCTGCCCCCACCCACCCTTCTCCCTCTTCCCACCCCTCCCGTCTGCCGCCGGTGGAAGCCGCTGGGTTGTAGAGCACCCGCGCGGCGGCCCTACGGCTGCTGCTCTGTTGTGCCCCGGCGGTTCCTGGCGGTAGAAACGGCGGGCCAGCGCGGCGGCAGCGCGGTGCAGGTGGCTCCGTGTCGCCTTCTCGACGTGCTCCCGACGGTGGCCGGCCTGCTGGCGTCGCGCTGGTCGGTGCCCTCCTCCTGCTACGACCACTTCTAGGCCTTCCCTCCGTGTGTGTTGGTCTCCTCCAGCGACATTCTTCGCCACTTTCGGTCTGCCACTGCATCAGAGGTCTATACTCATTCGTCGGGGCGAAATCCCCGCGCGGCGACGGCTTGCGCTGCCAACGGCGACGCCCGAGGGTGCCGCCACCTCCTTGGAGGCGTTGGCATGACCTTGACCAGACCTCCTCCTCACGCACCGGGGGAATCCCTAGGTCCGGCTTCCCGGACCGGGCAGCGGCGGCGTCTCAGCGCTGTTCCCCTCTTGAAGGCGCTGCTTTGGCTGCAAGTGGAGTACTTGATGCGTCAGTTGAAGGTCGGTGATGCAGGTGGCTTCGACGTAGACTCCTACATAGGGAGCGGACCTTTGGGGCGCAACGGATGCCAGCGCCGACGCTTCCTGATGAATGCTACACCAGTTCCAGCTGTGCCCTGCCTTTCGCCCGCCGACTCTCTCTAGGCACATGGGTGCGAGGTACGTTGGCCTGGGCAGTCCTGGCGCTGCAATCGTCCCAGGAAGCATCTGGCAATGGCGGTGACGCTGCCCTGTCGCTCCGAGCATGCGACGCTTCGCCATTCTTGGCTCGAGGCAAGGTTGGGCGAGGCCTAACGTCATTGCGGTCTGTAGTTGAGGGCACCTCCTTACCTAGTTGTAGTCGCTTGGTGAGGATGGTCGTGTGTGTGTGTGCGTGTGTGTCCCTCCTTTCCGGAGGTTGTACGCCGGTTGTCTTCCTGTTCAATGAAATGAAACACAAAGTCTTTGCGTTTTCGCGAAAAACGATGAGAAAAACATAAAAAATGCTAGAAACTCTTACATATTAGAACGGAGGGAGTACATACGTGGGCGGTAAATACCGTTCCGTAGTTCATGGCACGGTAAGAACTTTTCCACTTGTATTTTCTCCGTAAGAGCATACTTTAGTCTTCTTTATTGATATCATTGATCCATGCCCAGAAAAAATGCACGCGGATGAAAGCGAGATGCGCAAAGAAAAGGCGGCTGAAAAGTTTCTTTGTAGCTCCTTTATTAAAAATTAACATTCTTAAGGTTTCTAAAAAATTCCGAGAAAAAACATAGAGGTGGAAAATGGCGTACCCTTAGGTTCTTAGGTTCTGTAGTTAAACTCTAAATATTTTATATTTCCGCCTACACGAAATTGACAAATTTCTGACAGATCTGAAAAATTCAAAATCTGCATTGTTCACCACCTCAGATCTTGAAATTTGTCATTTTTACACATCACAAAATAAATGATATTTCGCATTGATATTTTGCACACTGGTATAAGCCATAATTATATACATCTAGAAATATTCTAGAAGTGTCGTTTTCGAATTTTTCAATAAAAATGAGCTACATGTAGCTCGTCCTACGAAATGCCCCTCTCCGAAGGCCTCCATCTTTGTTTACATGAGCACTACGAAGCCAAACAAAAAACAAAAAATGTGGCGCCGTGGATGTACCGTTGAGTATAGTACGCCGATAACGATGATTGAGAAACGTCCGGCAACGTGCCGCGGTACAGAAATTAGTAGTACGCTGACCATCACTAGTACACCGGCCATCACTAGGAGCTTGAAAAATCACACCACCTAGCAGCGCACAGTGACGAACGGCCGCGCGATGCGTAAAAGAGATGGCATTGGCTCGGTGGTACCATGAGTTTGAGCGCCATGCAAGTACGGAGTACCTGTCTATTCCGTCACGCACACCGTTCGTTCGGGGTACTACCACTACCACGCCGTCCTAGATCGACAACGGCTTACAGTCGACTGAGGTGGAAATTTATTTTGGAACTCCTACATTAATGGCTGAGATCACAAGTCTACTGCTGTGGCACGGCACAGCGCATAGCGGTGAGAAGCGCCCGGTCCGAAAAATTCCGTCCGATATGCTTTTCGGCCCGATAGAAACCACATCTGTTAGCCACCTCCAACGGGCAGGCGCATAGGGACCAGTCCAGTCCTCTTTTGTCCGAGGCGCATACGGGCTGGTGTCCGCCCGGACACCAGTTTCCGACCCAAACTCGGCCCAAGTTTGGGGTGGCTTTGGGCCGGACGGACATGCGCTCGGTCCGCTACTATGTCCTCCCTGTCCGCGTCGGGCCCAAGGTCCAGCCACACAAATCCCTCCCCCAAACCCTCGCTTGGCCGCCATTCCCCTCCCCAGCCGACGCCCTCGCCGCCGACGCCCCAGCCGCCGCCGCCGCCGCCGTTCATGGAGGATGGACTGTCCAGATCGACGGCCGGTACCGGCGCCGCCCTCCTCGCGGTGAAGGAGCCGAAGCCGGCCTCCATCAAGCGACAAGGCCGGAGGGAGCGGACTCGCTCGAAGAAGGCAGAGGAGAAGGCCGCCCTCGAGGCGGCCAAGGAGAAGGAGATGCTCGCCGCCATCGCGCAGCAGGCCAACGCCGACCTCATCGCCGCCAAGGCCGCCGCCCGAGCCGTCCTTCTCCTCAAAGGTGAGGTCTCTGCAGGGGTCTTTGCTGCCGCCTTCCCCGACACGGTTCCGTCCGTGGAGAGCTCGGTCTCCTCCGCCAAAGGCAGGCCGCCGAAAATCGCGTCCCCTGGCCTATCGACGCCGTCTCCGGCCGCCGCCAACCACCCAGTGTCGCGGCTGGGTTCCCGCGAGGAGTCGCCGGAGATATCGTCCGTCCCGGCCGAGCCGAAGTCCCTCGACCTCAACCTGACCCCGACTGCCGTCGAGGGCCGACGTGGCAATCAAAGCCGATGGCGGGTGGCAGGATAGAGATGCCCGAGGCCCGTGCCCTCATGTTCGAGGGGTGCGACGGGTGCGAGCTCCCGCCGACGACGCCTGCCAACCCGGCGTACTTCGCCGAGGATGCCATGGACGACATGATCAACGGCCGCACCCCGTTTGATCCCGACGAGGCCGAGACACAAGAGGCCAACACATACTTCGACCCGGCCTACCTCAACACACAAGACCCCGACGCGAGCATGCCCGAGACGGAGCCCGATGTGGTCGACATTGAGGATGAGCCACTCGATGTCGACCATGAACACGCCCTCATCGCGGCAAGCCTCAAGCGGAAGAACATCCGCACGGCCTCCTACACGGACAAGGAAAACAAGGTGCTATGCGAGTCATGGATGACTTGTGGGCAAAATGCAAAGTAGGGTGCACAAGCATTTCCATGAGCAAAGGAAGTTGCCACCCTACCGAATTGAGAGTGATCGCAACGAAGGATCACTCACAAAAAGGTGGCAACACATCTCGGCCGAGTGCTTCAAGTTCCAAGCGGCCTACGAGCATGTCAAGAACCGGCCGGTGAGCGGCTACGGTGTTGACGACAAGATGAACCAAGCCTTGGAGTACTTCAAGGTGGCCTTCAAGACCAAGTTCACCTTGGGTCATTGTTGGGACATGATCAAGACTTGTCCCAAATGGATGGAGAGCTACAACTCCATGAAGAAAGGGGGTCTTGACGGCTCGAAGAAGAGAGCCAACGATGATGATGTGAATCCCGGCCAAAGCTCCGGTGGCCGGGCTGTGCGTCCTAGAGGACACAAGTCCTCGGCGCAAGACATGAAGCGTGAGGCGGCACAAGCCCAATTGGAGGAGACCTTGAAGACGTTGATCGCCGGCGAGGACGAGGTCGTCGATGGCCGCCACCGCCTGGTCCGAGGCACCACAGGCTGGCCAGCATCACCTCGTTCGTCATGGTATAGCACACGTCCCGCTCCGGGCGCACCATGCCGAACATGTCGTCCTCTCCCGGCCAGTCCACGAGATCCTTCGGTGCCATGACCACGTCGCGGAAGGAGCGGAGCGGCGAGACGAAGGCAGAGCTTGTACGTGCCTTGGCGACAGGCGGCGGTGAGGCTGGGGGCTCACAGCAACCGGCGGCGAGGTGGCCCGGCTGGTGGCACCTCCAGTAAACCTTGGGGTCGCGGCAGTCGATGGCGAGGTGGCGGTGGCTGAGGCAACGGAAACATCTCCCTCGCAGCTTCCTAAGGAGGAGCTGGCGCCGCGCCAGGCTGGCCCTAGCCCGCTCCCCATCTCTCGAAGGCCGGCCTTGAGCTCCACCCGCGTCCCGTCGCCACCAACGTGGTGGACGGACGAGCTCCCATCCATCTTGACCGCGCGGCGCCGCTGGCGTCGTCTTGAATCCCTTGTCCTTGCTTTCTTCTGCACTGCTACGAGGTCTTGAGGGAGGAGAGACCGTTGGCGCCCCGCGCCCATCCACCGCATTGAATGGTCGCGGCTGGCCACGAGGAGGAGGGCCTGGCGGAGGGGGTGGCGGGCGACGGTCTCCTTGCACGACAGCGGGCCCTCCAACAAAGGCCGGAGCGGATCTTGTCTCCGTGGCCGCAGCAGCAGATCCCGACATGAAGACCATGAGGTCTCGTTGGGGAGCAGCGGGAGCAGAGAATCCCGCATCGACGCCATACTCCAGCCCGCGCAGCTGCGGAGGGACGTAGCGGTCAGCCGCCCTGACTCCCGGCGACGTGCGTGGCAGCTCCCCCTCTTCAAGATCTGGATCCTGCGAATCTGGGACAAAATCAACGCCTTCCTCGTCGCTCTCCGCGTCAGAGGCCCAAGAGAAAGGCACAGAGGACGGGAGCAGGAGGGAGGCCAGGGTGACCGGTGGGATTTGGGGCTCGGTGGTGTCTAAGGCGGCATCGGCGGCGGCCGGGGTGGCCGGCGACGGAGTCGCCCCTACAGGGTTGGGAGAGGACATGTCCCCTGCACCCTTGCTAACCAGACAGCATCATTTCAGCTCTCTTACTGTGCGCGACGAACTGGTTCATCTGCTTCACCAGTCCAAGTCGGAAGCGAGCGCCAGCAGCTGCGGGACTAGGCTCGGTACCTCAACGTCGTGTTTCCTATACACGTGTCTCAAATTAAGTGGATTTTTCTTTCTGAATACAAATTAGCGGATTCGGATACCATTCTGGGTGTGGTTTTGTTCTATGCTTGTTTTGTATGCTTTATACAAGGGTTGGGCACAGATGTGCCCCATTCCATTAGCTCAAAAGCATAGTACAGAGATGATTACAATGCCCTGCCTGCTAAGATTTTCAAAATGTTCTAAAACAGGACAAGCAATGTTGCTATGAGCTGGATTCCTGCATGATAGTGTAGGCTGCGAATCAAGAGATTGCAGAGCCTGATGAGCGCAATTGTGGGCTATTCTATTTGTGTTCCTGGAGATATGCTTCACTGAAGCTTGCAACGGCTGAATGTTGTTCTTGATCGACGCCACCAAGTGCCTTATTTCCCAAAGGACCGAAGAATGTGCAATATCTGGAGCAAGAACAGAAGCTGCAACATTTGAATTATCAGTGAAGAATGCTGCAGATTCAATCTTCAGAGTTGCCGCCATGCCTGCTGCAAGCAAAAGAGCTGTACTTTCCACAACTGGAACTGATGGAATATTGGGAGTAGCTGCAAACACAAAAACATCCGTATTGCGTTGTTGCTCTGGCCAAGTGGCATAGACACCCAGTCCTGCAGTTGAGCCTTGTCCCTGGTTGGGTGGTTTCCAAGCTGCATCAACATAAAACCTGGGCCCTGCAAGAAAGGGAAAATCATTGTCTCGGAAAGTTTGTGAAGTTTGGGGCTCCCTTTCATGTTGTGCTGAGCCCTACCAAAAAGATGGTCATTCCTTGACTTCCACATAGACCAAAGAAAGGTAAAAATGTTGTTTATGTTTGCATGCGGATGATTGTTTCGCATCAAATTTGCAATGACTGAAGTAGTAGTATCACAATTTTGAACCAAGATGTCAGATTTAATGAACCAAGGGTCAGCAAACCAAGCAGCTCTTGCAAAAGGACAGAGGAAAAGAATATGGGCGTCATCTTCAGTGAGTCCACATCTTGAGCAAAGCGGAGAGATATGTTTGGACCTTGGTGCAGCTCTGGCACCTGACGGAATAGCTCTCCTCAGAATTCTCCAGGCAAACGTCTTGACTCTTGGGATCATCTCCTTGCATTTCCATACCTTGTTGAGCAGTTGTTGAGTTGCTTCATCCGGCTTCGTTGGCTTTGGTGTCCCTGCATCCTGCAAAAACTGCAAACAAAGACGATATCCAGATTTGGAATTGTACTTTCCATTGGGTGTCAGTTTCCAGCAGAGAATGTCAGTGTCATTAGAAGGAATGATGGGTGTGGTTTTTATGATGTTGGCTGCCTGTTGAGAGAAAAGTTGGTCTACGAGATCATTGTTCCAGGCATTGCCATGTTGAAGTAGAAGTTGCTTGACCGTTGCAGGATAAGAGAAGGGGTCTGGCTGGATAATAAGATCATTGTAAATGTTCTGCCAATGGGAATACCACGGTGTGTTCCAAATGGAAATATTTCCACTGCCAATTTGGTAGAAAGCATTGTTTTGGAGCAGTGGGATAAGTTTTAAAGCAGCAGACCAGAAAGCTGATTTTGGAACATTCGGTTTGGGCCTCCAAATAGAAGTATCATGGAAGTACTTGGACTGCAAAATGCAGTAGAGCTGGCTGTTGGGCTGAGAGGCAATTCTCCAAAGACCTGAGAGAATTAGACTGTAGTTGACGGCCTGCAAGTTTCGAACTCCTAGCCCGCCTTCTCTTTTTGGAGCACAAATATCTTTCCAAGCTTTAAGGCAGATAGGCTTAGAGGAAGTATCAGTGGTAACCCCGGACCACCAAAAGGTTCTGATGATGGCATTGATTTTGGCAATGAACTTCTTAGAAAAGATGATGTTAGACATGTAGTACACCGGTATGGAGGAGAAAACAGAGTTTATTAGCTCCAATCTTGCTGCATGAGACAGAGAATTTGCTTTGTAGGTTCCCAGCTTAGAGCTAAACTTATCTAGCACAAAGTTATAGGCATTTGACCTATTTTTGGAAGGAAGGACAAGAGGATGCCCCAAATGAATGAAGTTGTCATCAATGTGAGGAACAGGGAAAATATTTAAGATTTGATCTTTGTCAGCATTAGCAACATGTTTACTGAAAAGAATACCTGACTTACTCCAGTTTGGAAGCTGTCCAGATGCCTGACAAAAAGTATTCAGAATTTGGCGCATTGCTTGGGCTTCAATTAATGTAGCTGTTCCACATATAATTAAATCATCTGCAAACAAAAGTGAGTGTATTGGCGGACAGGCAGGTCCAAGAAGTATGCCATGAAGATTATTTGCCGCCAAAGCTTCCTGCAGCACAAGAGACAACTCATTGATAGCAAGAACAAAAAGATAAGGCGATAAAGGACATCCTTGTCGTATTCCCCTGTCAGAAACGAATCTCGCGTACGGTTGACCATTTATAATAACAGAAAAGGTGGGAGAGGAGATGCAAGCTTTAACGAGCTTGATAAAATGACCATGCAACCCTTTACGTGCCAGAGCTTGCAGAACAAATTCCCACTCCAATCTGTCAAAAGCTTTGGCCAAGTCAATTTTTAAGAGGAAAGCTTTTTCCTTCCAAGAAGAGAGCTGAAAGGAGTGAGTGATTTCTTGGGCTATGATTATGTTATTGCTAATCCTGCGCCCTTCAATAAAGGCTTGTTGTGATGGATGGATGTAATCAGGAAGATGGGGTTTTAGTCTATTTGCAAGGCACTTGGCAATTATTTTATAGACTACATTGCAGAGGCTGATGGGGCGATAATCAGTGGGAACAGTGGCAACAAGCTTTTTTGGAATGAGGGCTATGTGAGTGTCATTTATGTGGGCAGGAAGGGAACCTGTAACAAAAAATTGGAAATTAGAGTTGCAACATCATCTCCTATCCACTCCCAGGTTGCTAGGTAGAATTCAACGTTGAAGCCATCAGGCCCCGGAGAGGCATTCCTTTTCATTTCCTTAAGTACTTCAAAAATCTCCTGCTTAGTCGGAATTGAATAAGTGGGATCATCAGGCAAGGCACCATCATCTGCAACACTGAACCTGTTCTGCTGCAAAAAGGAGGAGGCAAAAATAGATCTAAAGTAAGAGACAAAAGTATTAGCAATTTGATCAGGCATAAACTGAGTAACATTATTTTCATCCTTGACCGAAAGAATGGTGTTCCTCCTTCTTCGTTTGGCTATGGCTCTGTGGAAGAAAGCCGTATTCCTGTCTCCATTTTTTATCCAATTCTTCTTGGCTCTCTGCATTTGATAGTCATTTAACTTAGTTACCATCAGCTCATACCTTTGCACCAGCATTCCTTCTTGAGCATGGTCCTGCAAGTTTTGTGGCTTCATCTGAATTTCCTTGATTTGGTGTTCCAGATCCTGAAGTTCATCTTGCAAAGGCTTCTTCTTCCTGCACCAAATTTTGAGTTCCCTGGCAAGTTTGTTAGTGCGATTGTGGAAAGCAGAATTAGCTGTTTTCTCCCAACAGCTTTTAGCATGAGCTTGGAAATCCTGCTCTTTTAGCCACCAATTCTCAAACTTAAAATGGTTTTTGACTTTCCGAGCATTGCCATTAGTGGAGCAGAGAATAGGGGCATGATCACTGAAACAGTGCAGAAGAGGCATGTTGTAGACATTTGTGTTTGGATAAACTGCACACCAATCAGAGTTAGCCAAGCATCTATCAAGTCTTTGGTAAAGAGGCTTCGAAGAAAAACGACGATTCGTCCAAGTAAAAGCTGGACCACTGAAACCAAGATCAAACAAGCCACAATTTTTCACCAGCGAACGGAAAGCATACATACGGCTACGGTTAACATTAGCATTACTTTTGTCGGTATCATACAAAAGATCGTTCAGATCGCCCATACATAACATAGGCAGGTTGCTGTTATCATACACAAAATTTGCAACCTGGCTCCATATAGAAGCCGTTTCACGGTGATAAGGATCGCCATATATACAAACTAACCCAAACTGCTGATTTCTAGACTTGTCTACTACGGTGGCTAGGATAAGATGAAACGACGAACTATAAACATCGAGGCTAGAATCGTCAGACCACATAAGCCAAAGCCCTCCCGAACGCTTCCGAGAAGGCACTACAAAAGCATTGGACATATTAAAACGAGAGGTGATATCATCAGAGGAGTATTTGGAAGATTTTACCTCGGATAAGAAGATTACCTGAGCTTGAGTGGAGACGATCAAGTTGGCAAGATGGGTCATTTTAGGACTGCTCAAGGTCTTGCCAATGCCTTGGCAGTTCCATCCGAGGGTCCTCATGGCGCCCGTGGCGCCTGTCCGGCCGGCGCCCAAGCCTCATCAATATCAACTGCCTCTTGAGTATCCAGCACATCACCTCCACGATCAGCTGCAGATTCAGCTTCGGTTCGATCATATCGAGAGTAGAAAGTGCCAACAAAAGTAGCACCAGCATCCCCAGCCATGTAGGGTTCGCCAACCATCTGAGGAGGCGAGAAGGCACCCCTTCTAGAATCATCCGTGTCCTGCGTCGAGCGTGATAGAAGAGGGATGTAGTCTGCAATTCCGGCTGAGGTGACGGGTGAAGGCGACCTGCGAGGTGTGACAGTATAGGGCTGCACACGAGGTCCCATACCATGGCTGCTTCCGTAGCGCAAAGGGCCGCCAGAACCCATCTGAGAGGAGCTGCCCGGACGGCGCCAAGTGGGATTACGATGGCGACCGAAATCAGGGACCAGAGGATGTCCATAGTTACCTCGAGCATTATCCGCTGGCTCAGGTTCCCTCCTAGTCCGTCGATGACGATCCCGGCCCTCTGCAATGGCGGACCTGAACTCTGCTCTGCTTGGCGGGGGGAGCTGGGAGAATCTGGTCCGACTTGTGGCTGCTGAGCTTGTGAGCTGCTGCGTCTCTCCCTCGTGGATGTATTCCGTGGCGGCGACATCGGAGTTGGCGGGTCGGCCTGGCGGCGCCTCTGCTCTCCCTGATGGTCGTCCATGCCCGCCGCCCTCTCCGCCCAACATGCACGCATCGGCGACGGCATTGATAGCCGCCAGAGCGCAGCTGCCCACCTCTCCAGTCTCCGAGGCTGCAGGCCCGGGAGAGATTGCGCGCGCCGCGCCACCTTTGTCTCCTTCTTGATTGGGGAAAAATTGGTGGCCAGTGGTGGTGCGCTTTTTGAGAGGAGGGGAATCATTAGCCAGCGCCGGCCGCTTCACATTGGATTGATTTGCAGGTGGTGCATTCAGTACTTGTGTGGTGGCGGTAGTTTCCATTGCAGGCAGTTGTGCTGTTGGAGCTATTGATTGTGGCAGAAGGATGGATTGTTGGTTCTGCAAGTTTTGGGGAATGGTGGACTGCGGGAGGCTGTGATTGGAGACGAAGAGACAAACGTCTGATTTTCCTGCGTCGATATATGGGCTGTGCTCTCATGGGCTTGAAGCCCTTTCCCTTTATCATTGTAGCTGGGCTTGTTCTGGGCTTGTTGACTCAAAATGGCCTTTTCTTCTGTAAGAGAGTAAGGCAGAACATCGAGAGAGCCTCCAATTACTTCTTTTGCTTGGGGTACAGCTGTTGGCATATATCTCGTACTTTTGCTGTCCTGCTGCTTCTGGAAACTGGAGTGAGTCATCAGTTGATGCTGTACGTGGCCTAGCTGCATGGCTTCCAATGGTGAGTCATCACGTTGCTGCAGTCCACCGCGTGGAAAAACTTGTATGGGCTGAACAGTGGCCAGCTGAACAGTAGCTTCTCCAACCTTCTGCTGATTCGCCATTGTTGTGCCTTGAGCTTGAGCATGGCGATGAGCTCCTCTGCTTCTCTCCAGCTGCATAAGAATGTTAGTAGAACTTTGTTCACTGAGTCTGGCTCCTAATCCTTCACTTAACAAGTTGCCTGCAAGGTTGGTTGGAAATGCTTGATCATACATCAGTCGAGTATAAAACTGCTCCGGCTGTTCTGCAAGAATTTCAGGAACTTTCTCTGCATCTATAATCCATGGCCCGTATCTCTGAAAAGGCACCCTTTCTGGATCCTGATAAGCCCTCATCCTGTCTGTTAAAATGCTCTGCCTCAGATGACAGTTCCCAGATATGTGAAACATGACTCCACAAAAAAGACAGATTCTGTTTATCTTCTCATAATGCAAGTATACTGTGCGCTTCATATCCGGAGTAAGCTGAACATCAATCTTGTCAAAAACTGGGGTAGGCACATCCATTTTAACCTTTGCCCACATGTATTCAGTGTGACCATGGAGCATGCTATCCATAGGCTCATGAAACTGAGAAGTTGATCCAACTAGACTGAGTATGTCATCTAAGCGCTTGAAAGTTCTCAGCTTCCATGGAATGCCATAGACTCTGACAGTAACAAATATGTGCCTAAATGGATATCTTAACATACCTCGCTGAAGCACTGATTTATCTTGATCTCTCTGATAACCTTCTCCTTCATGATCTGCCAGTTCTAAGAGAAGGGTATCTGTTCCTACTTGCCACGGCTGCTTCTTATAAACCCACATCATAGCATCAAAAGATTGAAATATAGCTTTGAAAACAAACTGATGCACCTGATCCACAACATGATAGTTCCTTCTCCAAGCTCTCTTGAGTGCATCTTGAACCGTGGTAAGAGAAACCACTCTGGGAGTACCTGCCGTACAAGCTAGCTTCATGTAGATAGCAAACTGATCCTGCGGCCCTATTCTTTCAGACGGCTGAGCTGCCTCTGCCAGGCTCATGGACTGTAAGCTTAGTTTCAGAGAAGGAATCTCCGGTGGCTGGATAGCTGGAGGACTTGGTGATCTAGCTGGTATATCCTCGGTCCTGATTACAGGCGGTCGCGGGGGCGCTAAGAGCGCCTGCTGATGTTGGTCTTGCATGGAGAGCGCCTCCCTTGGTTCTTCAGTACCAAGGGTTGATTGCTGAGTGAGTTTGTGTGTGGGTGAGCGATATTGTGGCCGGGGTGGTGCGGAGTGGATTGGATTGGAGTTGGGATTCATGGTTCTAGGAGATCTAGGAGTAGGAAGAAGGAAGGAGAAAGGAGGGAGAAGAGCGGCATTACGCCAATCGCCACATGGGACTTGTCCTAGCCAAATCATTCGCTTGTTTTGTATGCAAGGGAGCAGTATTCATGAGTAGTTGGTCGAATGCGTGGATGATGCGTATGCTACAGCAGTCTTTAAGAAACGATAAAAGACAACAACAACAAAATATCAACTTGCTCGTACATATTCTTGTGTGATTTTGGTATCAACTTCGTCTCCTCACGGTTGTGGGGTGGTCGTAGTTGTTCCTTAGCACCTTTGTATGCTGGCATGGGTGCGTGTGTTGTGGTGGGGTGTCGTAGTTGGATCTATATATATGGTCAATTGTTTATCTATAAAGCGGGGAAAATACTTTTCCGGACTTGCTCGTATATATTCTTGTGTGTGATTTTGGTATGCTTTTGCTATTGTTGTACCGTGAACTCCCCACCTAATGCGACGGAGATGTTGCGCTACCGTGACTGGAGATTGTTATCCATAAACTATTTCTATAAGAAAAGATCTATGAATATCAGCTCGCACCCCGTTCTAGAGAGGTTTCGTAAGTGTTTATTGAGGTTTCACACATGTTTGAAAATGAATGTAGCAACATAGGTTTACTTAGAGTTTTTCCGAAGATTTCATCGTGGGTTTCCTTATTGCTTTCAAAGTTCTCTTACAATTCATTGAAAGTGATACATAGTCTGAAGCATATTATCAAACTTTAAATGAAATATTCTCACGACACGGCTGATTGTGATGAATATCAAGTTTTTATGTAAATATGTTGTCGAGGTATTGGTAACGCGGATCCGTAGAAGGTAGCCATGCGTACCGTAGAGAAGGTGGGGAAAGACGTAGAGGGCTCCGGTGACGGGATTGCACACAAGGGTTTACCCAACTTCGGATCTCACAACGGCGGCGAGATCCTATGTGCTGCTATAATTCACTAAGGCGAATATGTATACAGGTTACAATGAGGTTGTCAAGCGTAGCACTGAGGCCCCTGGAAGGCCGGCTTATAAAGACGCCGTGCCTTTCCCTACATGGAAAGTCTTAACCGACCTAAATCCTGAATCCTAGACTAACACGGCCCGAACCCTAACTTGCTCCGTAAGGTGAATGTCTTCCACACCGTCGTCTTGGACTTCACTAAGCCGGCCTTGGGCTTCGCCTTGCGCTTCTGCCCACTGGACCGTCCGGCAAAGCCAGCAGGCTTTGCCACTCATGGGCCCCCCTGGTGGGCCAGGCTTTAGCCACCGTGGTTCGTATACCCGTTCGGCATATCCTCCACATATGTCATTCTACGAGGTAGAATCTTCAGAAGCTAAGGTTACTTGATGTCCTAGCTCTACACGTGTTTTACAATTTCTGAGCCGTTTGCATCCGCGAAGGGACATATGCAGGGGGACCAGCATGATGAAACTGTTTATAACATCTATAATCTTGTAAGATTTTTTTTGCATTACCTTTGACCACCCCAATCAACATGAGGGAAAACTCATTCCTGACTTCCCCACTGCATCCGCGTATGCAAAAACCATAGGTGGAGATGAATGATACACCCCTCCATGTTAAAATTAGGGTACTCTCTTTAATAAAGTGACAAGCCTTTATCCCAAATGAATACAAAGATTGAGAGATGAAATAAAATCAAGATAAGATGTCCAAGAAATAAACATAAGTATTATCTTTCTTAAGTACACATGTAATGCAAGAAACTTCCATGTCCTACTAGTATATATAGGCTCTTTTGATTCGCATGATTTTCAGGACATACGATGAACAGGAGGAACACATGATTGAAATGACATGTCCACTTCAGTTAGTTACAGAACTACATAATTTGAAATCCACGAGTGTTTAATTGCGTAGACAAAACAAATAAACTGTAAAAAGAGATGGGGAGGATGGATTTTTTCTCTCCAAACTTGTGCAAATTTCAAAGGATTATAATCTCGTGAATCAAGAGATCTTTGTCGAAAGAATTCGTAAGATCCAAATCCTTAAAAGTCGTAAGTTTAACCCATGGACTGGGAGGCGGAGTGTTTTTAGACTAGTCACAATGGGTAGTAACATAGGAGTAACATCAGTGCCACATAGACAAACAAATCTGATGTGGCGGGTAATTAATGAGGAAAGAGACGGTGGTGGTAACTAGCTATGTTACCATAACATCACACATTTCAACGCAAGATGAGTGTATAACCTATTAAATATGACACTACACACATGTTACTCCCCACTATGGAGGTAGTAACTTAGAGTAGTAACATATGCATGTTACTAGTCTAAGTTACTCTCCATTGTGACTAGTCTTAGGTATCCCGAGGTCTACTCCGTATTTTTTAACCGATCCCGAAGTTGATACCTTGGGGCATGGGTCCCCCGGATCCCCACACGAGACCGTAGCAGCACTTATTAAAAGGACAGGACTAGGCGTCCCCCGGGGGATCTTTCCGTCCGATCCCCCGGGTCGCCAGCCCGACACGCGTCCTCTAAAAATAGGCTAATCCCGCTTTTGCTACAAAACTCCCGTTTTTGCTACAAATCGTCCCGCTTTTGCTGCATTGTAGCAAAAAACGGTTCGTACACAGAACATGAAAGGAAAATTCTGGCCTCGCCGGAGACCTCACCGGATACCTCGCCGGACACGTGGTAGCAAAAAGTTTATGCTATTGTAGCAACAAAAAAGTTCGATTGTAGCAAAATC
This sequence comes from Poa pratensis, assembly GCA_947311845.1. Taxonomy (NCBI): domain Eukaryota; kingdom Viridiplantae; phylum Streptophyta; class Magnoliopsida; order Poales; family Poaceae; genus Poa; species Poa pratensis. Next base: position 38,163,928 of record CAMZMU010000048.1, read on the forward strand.
AACTTCGCCGGAGACATCGCCGGAGACTCTCGCCGGAGACATCGCCGGAGACCTCGCCGGAGATATAGTAGCAAATTTTTTGATCTATTGTAGCAAAACCAGATAACAATAGTAGCAAATTTTTTTGATCTATTGTAGCAAAATCAACTTCGCCGGAGACATCGCCGGAGACTCTCGCCGGAGACATCGCCGGAGACCTCGCCGGAGATATAGTTGCAAATTTTTTGATCTATTGTATCAAAACCAGATAACAATAGTAGCAAATTTTATGATCTATTGTAGCAAAATCAACTTCGCCGGAGACATCGCCGGAGACCTCGCCGGAGACTTTTTTTTTTGCTACCGTAGCAAAAACGGGCTCTGGGGGACTATTTTTTGGACCGAAAAGTTTTTGCTACATGTAGCAAAAATCGGGATATTTTTTTGCTACCGTAGCAAAAGCGGGATTGTGGACAGAAAGAGGGGACACGTGGTTGGTGGGGGACCCGGAGGATGGGAAGCTCGGATCCCCCGGGTGACTACTATACTTAAATACTCCTAGTCCTGATCTTCTACACGTTACAGTTCCCGCACACTCGCACAAACGCGGCGCGGAGTACATAATCCTCGCACTTTTGAAGGAGCGCGATGATATAATTAGAGTGGAGAGAGGCGATCGAGCCATGATGATGATGAGTCAGGCGGCAGGAGCATCAGTAGTGAGCAGTAGCAGCTAGCAGCGGTGTGCTTTGCTGGTCCATCCCCATCTCGTCCGTCACACATCACACACCGGGAGCCATTACCATCAATGGCCGCATTCAATGCACATCTTGTCCTCATGCCTTTCCTTTCCAACATCTTCATTAATGGCGCCCATACGTGCCTCCAAACACAGCCCCCCTGTTTCCCTCTCCCTCTTCTTCCATTTATCTCCTCCGCCTCTCCCTCTCCTCCACCGCGCGAGGCCCTCCATTGCTGCACCTGCACGCACGCGCCACCTGTTCCTCTAGATCTTCCCTCCGTTTCCCTACCGACCAACCTTGATTCACCCCTTCTTCTAGTAGCTGCAACCTAGTGGGACAGCCGCTTTCTTCATCCCGAATTGAGCTGCTGCAGCTCGAGGGATAGAGGTTGTATGCTGGCGTGCTGCTAGATGGTTGCTGAGGCGGTGGGGTTCATGTCTCGAGCGGTGAACGGCGGGATGGCGGCGGAGCTCGTCACGCGGGACTTCCTAGGCGGGTGCGCCGCCGGAGACGACGCCTCCGCCAGGCACGACGCCGCCGTGGTACGCAGCGCTCCACGACTCCTCCTCATCCTCTGTTCCTCTCTTCTCTTCGCGTGTTCACCTTTGCTTTCTTCTTCTTGCACAACGTGCTCAACGGAGGTTGGACCATCCGTGGTTAATTTAAGACTTTTCAAATTTGACCGTGGATCGATTGGTTCGAATTAATTCGGTCAACAAATCTGATCGCCGGGTAATGACTTGTACTACTCAACTGTGTGCGGTGTCAGACGCAAACCGCGGTGTTAAACAGATTCAGACTAGATTGCTAGACTAGATTCCTGAGATTATTTTATTGGCAAACAGGATATGGATTAGCGATTGTTCCCTACGTTCAGTATTAGAATTCTTACACACGGTTTCCATTTACTAATTTATTTTCATCTGTCTGCCATCTTGTACTCCACCGGCAATTTTAATTATTGCCGCGTGTTCTGTTCACAGTTATGGGTGCATTTCAAGTGCAGCAATTTAAACTGGTAGTCTGAGCCATACTAGAAGATTCTTTAATTACAGCAGGCAGTTCGAGTGCTATTTTCGCCGGTGCGATCGATCGATATTACTTCATGGCATTGATTGATTTTCCTTTCCCTGCGTGCAGCCCGGCAAGTCGCCCCTGCAGAAGCACCTGAGCCCGCCATCCACCAGGGACCTCAACCTGTTCCCCGCCTCCGGCGCCAGCATCCCGGCCGCGGGGATGACTGAACAGGCAGCGGCCACCGCCACCACGACGTACCACAGCGTGTGCACGATCGAGAAGGTGAAGACGGCGCTGGAGCGGTTCGAGCGCGGCAAGCAAGGGCAGGGGCATCATCAGTACCAGCAGCCCAGCGCGTCCCCGTCGTCGTCGTCTGTCACCACGTCCTCCGTGAAGCGCGGCGCCGTGGAGCAGGGCGACGGCTGCGACTCCCCGTCCGCGAGCGCCGGCGGCGGGATGGTGGCCGCGGCGTGCCCGCGGTGCTTCCTCTACGTGCTCATCTCCCGGAGCGACCCCCGGTGCCCGCGCTGCGAGTCGCACGTGCCGCCACCACCGGCTCCGGCGCCCAAGAAGAAGCCAAGGATCGACCTCAACGTCGGCTTCCTAGGCACCTAGCTCGAGCTCTAGAAGAAGAAGAAGTAGAGATGGTTCCTCGGCGCGTTAGGTAGGCTGGGAGCTCCGGTTCGCCACGGCTCCATTGTCCACGCGCGCGGCCGCCAAGAGCGACGTCGTGTCCGCCGACCGAAAAATCCTTCCGGTACATAGGGCCTGATTTTTGCTTGTTCATTTCCAGTTACTGCTACTACTCCACCTGTATGGCCCTGTCAGAAATCAATCAAACAATCCATACAACATGAATCCCATTAATTATTGCTCGTCCGGTTTGTTCTTTTTCTAGTGCTTCAGTTATTACTACTGCTGGCCAATACCACTGGCGGAGTAGTCCCTGGCACGGGAATCGTGATGAACACTCATCGTTTCCATTCATTGCAGCTGCAGCTTAAATGCCATGGATGCGACCAGTTCGCTCTTAATTGGGGGATGCGTCACGGGTTTTTTTCCGACTCGTTTTAATGTTTGCATGACGATGGTGATGCGGAGTTTGACGTCGCAGCTGCAGCAAAGCTTTGATGGAGTGGAGTGGAGTGCAGTTTGTATGTATGGCCGGCATGAATGAATGAATGCCCATTAATGGCCGATGTGATGGTTGTCCGTGCCCGGTTGTCTTTTGGTAGGGGGGTGACAGGGAAAGGCAAGCTGCAGCCTCTCTGCGCAAGCTTCTGCTCCCAGCGGGAAGGGTTTTAATTGATCGCAGAGGCCGCAGCCCGCAGGCTACATGTCGTGCAGCGTCGCTCCTCGTCGCAGTTTATCGTCGCCGATCCGCAGCTATCCTCTGTACGTAGTGCTCTCGCCCCAGCATTTATCGTCGGCTTTTGCAGTTTTATGATTCTGACGTGCTGTTTGGGCCTTGTAGTCTTGCACTGACTTAAAACAGTCTCGGGCTTTACACGGTTCGGCCTTTCTAAAACTGAGACGAATATCTAAGCATCTGCGTGTAGGCTGGAAATCCGCAAACCCTATATGCCGCCCGTTAGCGGCGTGAATCGGCCGCGCCGCTAACGAGGAGCTTCTGTCGGCCCAGCCCATCCCAAGTCTTTCCCTTTTTTCTTTCGTTTTTCGTTTTTTCTTGTTCCTTTTTCTTTTTCGTTTCTTTTCTGTTTAAGTTTTTGTTTTTTTGTTAGACTGGATCGATCCAATCTTGAGACGGGAGCTCTCCTCTTGGAAAACTAGCGCAGCCGCCACCACCTCTGCCTCCCCCATAGATCGGTTCCCCCTCCTCCGGCCGGCCTCGCCGGTGCTGTGAGGGGTGGGGAACCCGATCTGTGGGTGGAGTTCTTAAGAAAATTAGTGTTTTCAATAGATTGGATTAAGCTTTTGGTAGCTGTTTCTTCATCAATGGAGTCGGTATCGTCTACAATAAGTAATCTTCTGTCCTTCCTTCGACGACGAGATCATCTTCTCAACGTCAATGGTGGTGCTGTAAGATTAAATTTGTCTAGGTATGGTCCTTCAGATTTTGTTTCGCTAGATCGATTTTGGATTTTTTTCTCATGGTTGCCGCGAGGATTGTCACCGTAATATTTGTCCCAGCTGTTACGTCCTCGACAATGGTGATTCGTACTCTCGGCTCCCAGCGACGTCGACTTGGCTGTTCGGTTGTTATTCCCTGGAATACTGGTGTTGGTACTCTTGCCGATGTTTGTTGATTACCTTAATGGATGCGTGCGTGCACGTAGCCTTGGCATTGCGGCTCAAAATTACAATTATGGGAGAACCCTCGTTGGTATTCACAGGTCTGTGGTTTGACATCTGTGTCGTTCTACGGCTGCCTTCAGAAAAGTACAAGATTGTGTCATGGAAGAAGAAAGAGTTTGAAGATCTCGAAGATTTGCTCATTTCTTTTAAACTTTATTTTGTAATCGTTGTAGTCAGTTCGTGTATCTTTACCATGTACTATTTGCTACTATAATATATGGTATTGATTGTCAAAAAAAAGTTTTTGTTTTTCGTTTATTTTTCTGTTTTGTTTTCGTATTATTTTTTCTTTTCTTATTGTTTTTCGTTCTTTTTAGAAAAAATGAATTTTTTAATTTTTAAAATGGTTCCAAATTTTAAAATGATTCCAACTTTGAAAATGGTTTCAAATTCGAAAATTGTTTATTTTTGAAAATGCTTCCATTTTGAAAATGGTTCCAAATTAAAAAATGGTTCCGAATATAAAATTGTTCCAAATTTTAAAATGGTTCCATTTTGAATATGGTTCCATTTTCCAAATTTTAAAATGGTTCCAAATTGGAAAACTGTTCATTTTCTAAAATGGTTCCATTTTGAAAATGATTCCAAATTTGAAAATGGTTCCATTTTGAAAATGGTTCCAAATTTGAAAATGGTTCCAAATTAAAAAATGTTCAATTTTGGAAATGGTTCCATTTTAAAAATGGTTCCAAATTAAAAAATGGTTCTGAATTTAAAAATTGTTGAAATTTCAAATTTATTCAAATTAAAATTTTGTTCCTATTCGTAATTATTCAAATTCAAATTTCGTTGAACATAGAGAAACAGCAGAAAACAGAAAGAAGCAGCGAAAATGATTTGGGCCGGCCCATATAAAGAAGCATGCAGGCAGCGCGCGACCGAAACATCGCTAACGAGCGTAGCATAGGACCTCCCCTGGAAATCGGCCTAATGCTATATATAGCCAGCTGGACCGGCCCATTTCCATCCTTTTCTTTTCTTTTCTTTTCTTTTCTGTTTTTGTTTTTTTTTTTTCCTTTTCTTTATTGTTTTTCTTTTTTTCTGGTTTTTTCCCCTTTTATGATTTTGATAAATGTTTAAAAATTGTTCAAATTTAAATTTTGTTCATATTTGAAAATTATTCAAATTTACGATTGTTTCATACTCATAAAATATTCTAATTCAAAAAATCTTATTAAAAATAGATCAAATTCAAGATTTTTCATATTCGAAAATTGTTCCAATATGAATACGGTTCCAATTCAAAATTTGTTGATATTTAAAAATTATTCAAATTTAAGATTTTGTTCATACTCGAAAATTGTTCCAATTCAAAATTTGTCCATATTTAGAAATTGTTCAATTTTTGGAATTTTTTTTAATTTCAAACTGTATGAAAAATTTAAAAGTTCAGATTTTGAAAGCCTTTTAAAAATTGATCAAAACTTAAAATTGTTCAGATTTGAAATAAAAAATTATTCAAATCTAAAAACGTTTAGATTTTGAAAACAGTTCGCATGCAAGCATATGGGCCGAGCCTAATTACTGATCGTGTAGGCGGCGTGGCTACGAATTGCCGCTAAGCAGCGATATATAGGAGTTCCCTGGAAATCGGGCCAAATCGTTCATTAGCGGCGTGGAACGACCCCGAAGCATGGCGCCGATGACCCGGCCCATTTCGGCGTTTTTTCATTGTTTTCGTTTTAAGTTTTTTATTTTTTTTCATTTTTTTTTTGCTTTTCGAAAATAGTCCAGATTTTTAAAAAAAGTTTCAGATTTTAAAATTTATTCAAATTTAAAAATTGAAAGTGTTCAAATTAAAAAAGAGTTCTGATTTTGAAAACAATGTAAAAAATCAAAAAATTGTTCAAATTTAAAAAACCTTTTGAAAAACGTTAATTTTTAAATTTTGTTTAGATTTAAAAATATTCAAATTAAAAAAGAGATTAAAAGTGCTCAAAGAGAAAAAAAAAACTGTGCTTTTTTATTGGTCGCGGCCCATGAAGCAGCCGCTTCAGGCTGCCGGAGCGAGATGCGCTGCCGCTGGGTCCGATGTAGGAGCACCGAGAAATCGGTACCCTTCTCTCCTACAGGGCCAGTACAATATGTTAACATGTCGAGTAAAAAATAACATAGGCAATAGAAATTCCCTAAAATATATCAAACATCAATTCACTATTAGTGTCTCGAAGATTGCCATGGATGGCGCCATGTACAACATCCTCTTGGCCCTCCTTGCGGTGTCCATGATCAACTTTTTCAAGGCAACATCATCCCAACGACCGCCGGGCCGACGCACGCTGCTGATCATCGGTTGTGTGCACCGATTCGCAGGGTCGCGGCCGTCAAGCAGGTCTTTGACGAGAACATCGTTGGTGTCATGCTCACAATGGAGAAGTGAGATAACACTTGTAGATTGCCCGTCGTCGGACAACACAATCAAACTAGTCATGGGTAAGTTGTACCACTTCGGTTAGGTACATGTTGCAAGGTTGCAAAAGTATGCATGCCTGGCATAAGGGTCGTTGGAACTAAAATTTGGACCCGACCAATTTAAAGTAAATATAGTTATACCAAACTTTTATACTTTAAATTTTTAATCATATTGTGTTTTTAACAATTATATGTTATGTACTATTTAGTTAGCATTTTGAAACATACAATATTTTTTGAAATTGTTTTCCATTATAAAGTTTCAATATATATACTTCAAAATATATCAGAACTACGCAAGAAGATTTTTTTTCCTTTGTGAGATATTACCCTTTATGGGTACGTAACCACCTTAAATGTGGGAAAAAAGGGAAAAGAACACTCCTATGTATTATTGTGTTAATTCACATCTCTATTTTTATTAAATATGTCGGTAGAGATTCCAAAGTATAAGATGTAACGAATATCTAATAGAGGGGTGTAGTGTATGCTTATGTAAAAAACATGTAGAAAATTCTAGAGTATAAGTTGAATAGTTGGCATGACCATTTTCCATAATCAAACGTATCTTATAGGTCACAATACGTCTTTATAATAATATGTTCAACATCTATACTTGTTATTGTGAAATGGCATGAATTCCATATATTAATCAATGAAAAAAAATGGTTCTATAGATTTTACAGACATAAAATTCAATTACTGTAAACGCTCACCACAATACGTCTTTATATCACGTGGAGTATACATATGCTAATGTTATTTTCAGATAGAAAGTTATGGATGAAATTAAACATTGGAAATGTATCTAGCAAAACATTTAAAATGACATGTTTATGGCATCCATAGGATAAATTAGCAACAAAATTGAACTTTATCCTAACCGATTTAGTTGGTTTGTTCTTATGTGGTACGTTATATTGATCTGTCACATGTAATTGGTTCATATAAACTAAGTTTAATTTTCTACTATTTATAAATAGTCAATGATATCTTATATGTGACAGATAATTGTATGAAAGTTACAAATGTATTTTAGTATTTAAGGGCGGTCAACTCTGTTTGCTCGGCCTATGGGACGACTATGCATGGCATGCATTCTGACCACAAAGTTTCATCCTTGGTTCCATGAAAGGACATGTTCGCGGGCGGCATGGGGACGTCCGTCTCGCCGACAGAGTGAGAAATTTCGAAGATCATGTGCACCCCGCGCGTGATGAGGAAGCTCCAGCACGAGGTCAGCTACGCAAAAACACTGTCAAGTACTTGAAGCACACTAAGGAGGCGATCCGGCTGCACCTGGTTGCGCCGCTCCTCATCCCCAGAGAAAAAGCGTCGAGACGAAAGAGCTTGGTGGCTACGTGGTGCAACAACCTATTTTTTCTCTAATCTTAATTATTCTTTGGCGATGGTCGATTTGCTGGCTGTGGACGGAAGCAAAGCACCTGCCCTCATCTTCACCCATTTCCGCGGCCGTGCGGTCATTGACCTGGACCCTTGGAGCCGACGGCGATAATGCCATAGAACTGTCCGTAATAAGATGATTTTAGATGGCTTTATTGAGCCGTACGAGATTAGCAATTTTGGATGACTAATTATGTAGTGTCCTGATCCAGAGTTTCATCTGTGTACTAAACTGGGCACAATGCACACTACCCGGCAAACCCTTACCACAAGCTCTTCCAGTTGCATTTTTTCCGAAATGGGGTTGCCCTCAGCCCCTGCATCAAAATGATGTATATGGCTTCTGTTGTTTTATTGTGTTCCGAATCCTACCATATATGGAGTCCTACCGGAAAGGCATGCGTACAACTCTGTTTCGTGTCCGCCAAGAAAGAGAGTTGTTTGTCCCCCATATATAGTTTCATGTAGTCATAGATTAGATCGTGAGATTAAGAGAGATCCACCAGATCCATAGCACGAAAAGGGTTTGTCCTCTCGTGTATGTAATACTCCTCCTGATTATAGTTATACGCCTTCGTGCGTCCGTGGTTTTCTCCTGTAAGGGTTTCCACGTTAAATTTGTGTTCTTGTTTTTCGTTTGATCTACTTTTCCTGCGCAGTTTTACAACAAGTGGTATCAGAGCCGAAGGATTCATCGATCCGCTACCCCGGGAGACTTTCCGCTGCGCTCCTGGGGCAGCACGGCGCAGCTTCGTTTGATTGGATCAGCACCCGCAGGTTGCGGCAAGCAGCTTCATCAGAGTTCGATCTAGGCTGCCGGAGTTGATTATTGGTGATCGAGTGACACATAGAAGATCGGAAGTGGCGGCGTGATCGGAAATAGCAATTTCGGCGTGATTGTATTATACCAGATCGGATCGGTTCGATCGTTCGAGGCGGCAGCAGGCGAAGTACGCCACAACGAGATGAGGAGAAGTGTCCAGCGCGTGTCGTGTTGGTCTCGGTGACGTGCGCGTGTGCAAGCTAGCTAGCCAGGCAGGCCCGATCGCATGCAGCTCCAAGGAAATCAATTTGAAGCACGCAAGTTCCAAGGAGATAGGTGCTGCTGCGTTGCTACTACTTCACGTGAAGCTAATCAATTTCTTTGAATTGCTGCATCCACCCAATCCCAATTACCAGGTGCTATTTAATTCAGTTATTTGTTCCGCGTTATAGATTCTATCAAGAGTCGTTTTTATCTGATTTGTTTCGTCAAGTCAAGATGCGGATTATTGTAGCACGGACAGGGGCGGAGCCAGGGGGTGCTAGCAGGGGTCTGACCCCCCTAACCGTTCGCCCCCCCCCAACAATTTTCGGTAGGTGTACTAGGCATATATAGGTAGCAGGTCACTAAATTAGCTAATTATTTCATTGGAAAAAATCCAGTGGCCTATTGCACACAGGCCCAATACACACAAGCCCACGTAGCAGGATTAGGCCACCGTGAAGTAGGCAGACCAAACGGCAAGCGATTAATCTGATCGATCTGATGGATCATTAATCGATCGGAAGTTACGAGCGCTGCCTGCCTCTTCGTCTCCAGCCTCCAGGTCTTCTCATCTCAGCATCTGGCTAGCTAGGGCGCTCGCTGCTCGCCGCCGTCAGGGGCCGCCGTCCCTGCTGCTCAGCTGCTGTGTCCGTCCGCCGTACTGTCCGGGACACCTGAACTTGTGAAGGTAATTCCGCCTCCCTGCTGCTGTGTGCGTTGGCGTTCGGCAAATCAGTAGATTAGTTTGTTAATTTCTGTCTTTTGTCAATTTGTTGTGCTAAAAGATGAAGAGAAAGGAAAGGGGAATGGAATTCTTTTACAAGCGGATTGGTTCAACTTCAAGCGCTCAAATTACTGCTGAATCTATTGCTGAAAATGCAAAACAATCTGAGGAGGAGCAACCTCTTGTAGATGATAGTTCCAATCCGGCTGATATGCAAACTGATGATCAAGTTATTGTGGAACCAACAGAAGTTTCAGAACAAAGTAGAATTGGTAGCACAGCATATGAAAGAGATCCTGGTAAGCGTCAACAGATTTGGGAACTTCCTCTTGATAAGCAAGAAGAAGCACGTAGATTCTACGTTACCGAGGGTCCTTATCAGCCACACATGAGAGTGTATCCACTTAATGGAAAAAAAAAGTCCTCGCCGATTTCAGTATAGCTATTTCACAAATTTTCCTTGGCTAGAGTATTCACTTTCCACACATAGTGCATATTGTCTACCTTGTTTCGTCTTCACAAAAAAACCAAGTGGAAGGTGTGGCTCAGATACATTCACGGTAAAGGGATTTATCAATTGGAGGAAGGTGAATGATGGAAAAGATTGTGCTTTTTTAACCCACATGGGCAAGGATTCTAACAGCACATATTGTCATACTTGCTTAACTCTAGTATTAATATATATTGCAACTTGTAGGTATGTTGATGTGACAAGGTCTCGCAACAAGCATGATAACACAACAACACTACATCATTACAAAGCAGATGTGTTCAATGTTGCTATAGATCAGCAATTGGTTGAGATAAATGATCGCTTTGGTATTCAAAGTACAGAACTCTTGAGACTTTGTGCATCTTTGGATCCAAGGCATGATTCTTTTGACATCTCAAAAATATGTACGCTGGTTGAGAAGTTTTATCCTGAGGATTTTTCTAGTCAAGAAAGGGCTCAGCTTGAGTCGCAACTTCCGCATTTTCAGTTGGATGTTTGCAATAATCCAGAGCTAAAATGCTTGTCTTCACTTGCTAATTTGACGGTTGGACTATATAAAACAGGTAAAGCTGCTACATACTCAATGGTTGATAGATTACTGCGGTTGGTCATTACTCTTCCGGTGTCAACTGCAACCGCCGAGCGAGCTTTCTCGGCCATGAAACTCATCAAGACACGTCTTCGAAATAGAATGGGAGATGATTATCTTCGGCATTATATGATTGTTTACATTGGTAAGGAAATTGCTGCAAAGATTAGTTCTGATGAGATTATAGAGTTATTCGACACCGGTGGTCGTAAAGCGGAGTTTAAGCTAATAGACATGTAATTTTCTTTCTAAACATCAAACATATGTATTCGAATATTTATATGGATTTTCTGTAATATATTTTGCGACTTGATATATTATGATTTTATTCTCTTTGATGGTCGTCGAGTTTTCGCCCCCCCCATGTCCGAATCCTGGCTCCGCCCCTGAGCACAGATGGACAAAAGTGAACAATTTATTTTCAGCTCGAGTATTGACCCATGCTCTAACCCGGTCCCAATACCGGCTCTATCCGCACCACCTACGTTCGATGATTTGCCGTTGAGATGATCATCGTTTTGATAGTTTTCAGTTCAAGGTGGAGTTTGTTGAGTTGTTCTGCAGTTTGGGCTCAACGATAAGGTGGTTTTATTTGCGGCGTCCTACGACGACTCGTTCGTTCATTGGGTTATCATATTTGAATGCTGGAAGTTTCAAGTAAGTTTTTATGATTGTTCATATTCAATGGAATTTAAATGGGAGATGTTACGGATGCAAATTCGAGATATTATATTGCCGCAATTACATGAACACAATTCAAAAAAAAATTATGGAGGAGGTGATTATTAAGCCTGTTGGTAGCCAGCATATACTCTTTGCTCTCCAGGGTTTTTGCTGTTATGCATGTGAAGGTTTTGTTTTGATATGCATCTTCGTGATGAGGATCAGTTGAGGTGCAAGAAGGAGATTTGTTTCTGCTAGATACTACAACATTTAGTACTGTTGAGTTTACAGTGCAATTTAGTTGTCTTTGCTCTTTCAAGAGGGGTCTATTGCAGAGTTGATGCTCCGTTGCATGTTGAGGAGGTTCCTTTATCCGACAGTTGTTCTATAGGGACAGTTTTTGACCATGTCTTGGATTTTTCATTGACCATTACAAGTCGGCAGATTTTGGTGTACGTGATGTCACCAGATGCTCTTGCATGAGTATTGTTTGCCGAGGTTTGTGCTTTCAGTTTTGTAGCACGTTTAGATTCCATGAGATGAGTTCTTCACAATGCGATGTGCAACAAGATGTTGCACTATTGAGCTATGCGCTCGTTCAGGCACCACAGGAGATATGAGGGCTTATGTCATTTGATTTGATGATTGAGCAGTTTCAGTTTTGGAGGTCAGTGACACAGACTCGGACTTTTATTGGGTTTTATGGGAGATCCAAGTTTCGTTTGTCTGCTTTGTTGACAGCTGTGTTGTTTTCTGGACGACCTACCATTGATTTGCTCAATATGACTTCATGAGAAGTTTATTAGTCCTATGGACGTTTGAAGACACAAGGTTTACTTGTGCTGACTTTAATCAAGGAGTTGATGCTATCTATGACTGTTATAGAGGATTCGTCTCAAGGTGGAGTGTTGTTTTATTGTGTTCCGAATCCTACCATATATGGAGTCCTACCGGAAAGGCATGTGTACAACTCTGTTTCGTGTCCGCCAAGAAAGAGAGTTGTTTGTCCCCCATATATAGTTTCATGTAGTCATAGATTAGATCGTGAGATTGAGAGAGATCCACCAGATCCATAGCACGAGAAGGGTTTGTCCTCTCGTGTATGTAATACTCCTCCTGATTATAGTTATACGCCTTCGTGCGTCCGTGGTTTTCTCCCGTAAGGGTTTCCACGTTAAATTTGTGTTCTTGTTTTTCGTTTGATCTACTTTTCCTGCGCAGTTTTACAACAGCTTCTCTATTTATTTATATATTTCATTATAGCAAAGTTTGGTCAAACATAGTTACAACTCATGGACCGAAAAGGGTCCAAACGCTGAATCAACCGCCAAAAAATGCATAGGAGAAAACAAAGGCGGTACATCAGCAAGTAATTCTAGTATGAAATCGGCAGCCTCACTGGTTGTATAACTCCCTTGCTACCGTGTCCATAGTGTTGCACACATAATTCATGGCATGGCGATGCTCCACTGGCTAGAGATCAGACCACACACGGATCCAGTGCGCCAAGAGGATAACCTGCAAAAATTATGGAGCATTTGGTTTGTCAAAAACAAAGTCATTCCGTGCATTCCATATAACCCAAATGACAGCACACACTCCCACCCGAACGGATCTCAAATCTTTCTTAGGATGCCCTGGAGCCAATTACCAAAAAAAGATTGTAATATTTTTGGGAGGTGTCAAACCAAACAACATATGCACAACACGCCAAACTGCTTTAGCGAGAGGGTAGTCAGAAAATAGGTGTTGAATTGATTCATCTTGGTGACGGAAGCAACATGACTTGTTCCCATTCAAAATCTGTCTAGGCAAATTATTTTTTGGTAAGAATAACCTTACGATGTAGAAACCACAGGAAAATCTTGATTTTCAAAGATACTTTCATCTTTCAAATGTATTTGCACAAGTATTTTGTGTGCCCATCATGTAGATCCAGATGCATGGACTCGACCGGATAGGTACCTGTTGAAGTTAAACTCCATTTGAAAACGTCGGTTCATATGACAAAGTAACCTCCATCAAATGTTGAACTAACTCAAGCCATTTGTCCCACTTATTCCCTCTTAAAGATCTTCGGGAATTGATGTTTAAACATCCACTAGGTAATATGCCCGTGCGTTGCAACGGGTGAGAAAAAAAATCTATGTTGTGAATGCTTACAAAGTAATATCTTGTTATTATAACCGCAACATGTCACAGAAACCAGCCAATTTCAGCGTATCCACAACACGATATGTGTTACCCCAACAGAGACATGTGTAGCCGTCACCACCCTACGCCAATCCATTTCGTGTAGCATTCATGGATAAAAGGTAGAAAAAAGAGTCTACATGTAGATGCTTGACGCCCGTTCGATCATCCGCTGCAACACCGGCTACGCCAATGCGCCAATGCCTTCACAATGAATTCTCATCAAATTAAAGACATGACATGTAACTCCCAAAAAATAGGCCAAGCTACACAAATCTAGTAATATCAATGAAATTGGATGAAACTGGTGTTGAGTTAACTGGTTCAGTTGACGCTAAATCAAGTATTTTAATTTAAGAGTATATATTTTATGAAGACAAAGATTTGGCATATATACCATGTGATTTTTCTCACCGGATATTTAACCTTCACTATGAACAAATTAACATATATTTTTAATCAAAGATATTTTACAAAAACATTAAGTGCATGTTAGTGAGGACATCTTATGAGCACATGATTCAAATCCAAATTTTTCCTTGAGCATACACAACTCAATAAAATGCACAAACCATACACGATTGTTTCTTCCCCCTTGGGTCCAGTCCAGTCCGACATCTCTTGCTGCGTACAGCACGCTGGCGGGCACGACGACGTCGGCCAAGCACTTGCATTCAAAACTATCCCTGAAGAGCCCCGCTCCATGCTTTCTGAAGCTCCTCTCCATGGCATTAGTTGCCTGCTTGAATCTTGCACTCGTGCCGCTACAGCCTCTCGATGGCATTATGATTGTTTCTAATGGTTATCACTTATTGATTATGAAAAGGAAGCACAACCAAACTAAATGGATGGTACCTCGGCTTGGCGACGGAAATTAGATGTAACCCTCAACGATCAGGTCCGAACAAATTGGTGCTCCTTCTGAATGGTTCGTCAATGGTAAAAAAAACTTACGGAGTATTTGTTAGCCTGAAATGAAAGAATTGCAAGGATTTATTAACGATGCACATATTGACAGCAAACCAATGTGTAGAAGGAAGAACTACTTGTTCACAACCATCTCACCTTATCTACGATTCACACAGTTCATGAATCACTCATGTCAGGAAGTTAGGTTCAACATAGTTTGGACCATGTTGGGCCTGGTTCCTTAGGAGTAGCAACCTCGCACACTCTTCTTTGCCAACATGATTAACTTAGTTTACGGAGGGATGAACACATTTTAAAAACAAATCCTCTCGTCCGCTGTTTGGCCATGATTCTTCCAGTTCAAGAATTCAATCAAGTTTAGTCTCTGCTAGCTAGCTATAAAATTACAAATTTTACAAATAAGAACCTAAGAGCAATCCTCGGATTCAGAAATCAGTACTCAACCTTGAAACTGGATCCCCAAAATAAAAAATCATAATATCAGATTTTGCCCGCACATTCAGCATCCCGGGTGGATAGTTCAGATGGTGCAGGAGGTGCATTGGTGCTTAGTTACCTACAATTAGAAACATTAAAAATCAATAACTACATGATTTCTCTATAATGCAAAGCCAACACTATCCTAGGAAGAATCATCCCCGAGTTTCTACAACAATAACAGAGAACTTTAATCCTCTGAGTCCGAAGTTATCATGGCATTTCGCCTAGTGACTTGTACGCCGCAGCACTGCAGCAGCAGTCAGACCCGGGAATAAATCATGTAAACTGGCAGTAATTCACCTAGTTATAAGAAAACCAGTAGTGAGAGCTAAACAAGTAAGTAGACACATGTTCAACCAAAATCTGAACATTCCACAGATGACCCAAAGACAATCTAGTGAAGTGCTTGCATCTTGGGTTCTCGTTAGGTTAGTCTTCATCTACAGAATCAAATGATCCAAGTTGCTGAAAAACTAAATAAAATGTTTCACCTTCTAATTACACAATAATAAGCATGACTATACTTGCGAAAAAGATCTCAAACCCGAGTACAGCTACTATGCTGCAATCTTTTGTTGCCTTTGTACTTTATTTTGAAGTTTGCACTATCAACAATTATGGCATCAAGTATTCTGTCTTGGGCAAATTAACCACTTAACTACTCAAGTATTCTTCTTGAAAGAACCACTTTGACAAAGAAAAATGCGGGTTTGATTCTGAAACAAAACATGCACATGGAACTATCATTCTAAGGGTCTTCAGAGAAGACGTATATATGACTTCACGAGAAAGCAAGGATTATTGCCATAGTAGCTCTGCAACATTGATAAATTGTTATCTCAAATAATACACAAGTGGGTTACCTGATGGTTGCAAATCTGGCGAATAATCCACTTGCAGCTTACTCTTCTGCATATTGTTCCTTATGATCAAACAGTGTAATCGACACACGTGATGCACCCATCGAGCGACAAGCACTTGCCAGATCAAGACAACCCTAGAAAATAAAGAACATTGTCCATATTTACTAGTGAACTGCCACAATACTACAATAGGCAAACAGTTTCTCCAGTAAGTCTTACGAAAGCACACACATATATTTGCTCAAAATTGTGAACTAAATGCAAAAACCCGGATTCAAGATAAGTTTAAGGGCAGTGCAAAATTATCCGAGCAAACAAGCTTCTGTTTAGATAATAATTCTTCTCGGGTATCAGAATTAACAGAACACTTAAACAGAGCTCTAGATAAAGGATTCAAGATAAGTTAAAGGGTACTGCAATATCGTAGGTATCTATAAAACAAAATAAAATTATTCGAGCAAGCAAGCTTCGGTTTCGATACTAATTATTTCATATCTACTTACATCGAGCTATAGATAAAGGACAACCAGCAAAAAAATCATAGCATTCATCAGATAGGCAATGAGTGATGTGAATTTTACTAAACGGCCAGATATCCGACCAGATATACCGACAGCGGCTTGTCCTATATCGGCATATGTCGATGGTTGATGAGCTGTCTATGCATCTTTTGAGGAGCAAAACAGTGTAACATGAACATGCACCCAACAAGGGAAGAAGGACGAGGCTTAACCACCCGGCTTCTTTGATTCCGAAACACGTAGTGAGAATTCCGACACCTCCAAGACAAAGATTGCTGCTGTTTAGGTATAGCGGTTCGGACACCAATCATAATGTCTGCTTTATTTCAGCACAGAGAACTAACTAAGAAAACAATATGCTTTATTTGCAGGATAACAAACAAAGGTAAATTGAGTGAATAATAGAAGAGCTGTACAGCGGTTTGGACACCGACTCCATGGCTGTTTTTCTTTTGAGGACACAAAACATACTAAAGCTGGCATCTGAAATTCATTTTTCTTTTCAAGACACAGAACATACTAAAGCTGGCATCTGAAATTCTGAACTATTACACCCAGCAGGTAATGGAATTGTACATAAAATTAGTTGATGAGTTAATATGGTCGGATTTGTGTGCAATTTTAATATTTAGCGAGACTGGGATAATGCAGAACACAGTATGATTTATTGGCAACACAAGGTATATTGAGCGAATATGAGTCCCTACCTTTGATGATAGATTGGCTACTGCTCAACTTGGAGGACGTGGTGGGAGCTCGATGTAATTGGATTTCAGGCACGCTGTGGTGGGCCTCTGATGCACCGCGGCGGGGACCTGCAAAGCCGGTGGCCGCGGCGGCAGGCTGCTGGTACGACAATTGCGAGATCGAGGGCAGCAACAACGCCTGCGGGACGCACGTCCATTATAAGGTCGTTGTTCGTGGTTGTGGGTGCACCACGGGAAGGCAGCTTCCAGAGGAGCCTGCGGCGTTGGCTGAGGAGCGCAGGAGGTGACGGCTCCGCATCGCAGGGCGGAGATCTCGCCGTCGCAGGACGGTCGGACGTGGAAAACCAAGACGACGGCGGGGTGGATCTGGAGGTAGGCCACGAACGGGGATTTGGTGGAGCACGCGAAGCAGAGGCGGGGATCGCGACCTCAGCCAACGCCGGACTGCCGGAGGCCGGAGGGTTGAGAGGCTCGAGGCAAGATCAGTTCGGCGGCGCCGGTGGCTAGCAGGAGCGACAGAATTGGGCGCTGCTCGATCGATAGCTGCTGATCGGTGCGGAGAATCATAGGACGGCCTTGGCGGCGCCGTTGCACGAAGGCGGCCGGGTGTGGGAGGGCAGCGCGGTGGCAGAAGCTGAGACGGAGGAGGGGATCGATCTATGTTTCCTCTGGTCGAAGGAAGGAGCCAAACTTGGCGGTGGCAGAAGCCCGTAATATTTACCAACTCGCGGGACAGAATTGGAAACATAAAATATGATGGACAAAAAACGTATTGGCAGACTAAGGAACCAAACTTTTCTTTTAGATAGGAGAGATTTATAAAAATACTAGCCACCGAAACTTGTTTTCGTTGAGCTATGTTATAGGTCTGAACTTTAATCAACACACTCTGAACCTTAGTGAACGCATGCAATTTCCTGAAGGATCGTAAAGAAACGACTGATTATGTAGTGGTGCGATCCAAGGTTTCAGTTGTGCCACCCAAGGCGAAATGCACACTACCAGGCCACAAGCTCTTGCAGTTGCAGTACAGATTTCCGAACATTCCATCACCGTGCCTAAAGCCAACGTCACGCAGTTACCTGATAGATCGCAAAGAAGCGAGGACGTTCGTTCCAGAGAGACTGGTACATCTAAATTGGAAATACAAGTGTCCAAGGGAACACGGTTTCAATCCTGCAGCTGAGGTAAACAATTTGAATTTGATCCGAATTTTGTATCGCGGCCGTATCTATACCTAATAATAAAAGCATTAAGGTTTCTTGTGGTACGTCATTTTTTTTGCCAATTTTATCCTCCCACCAAACCACATATTTACCCACCACTGCCACCCATAAGTTATACCGGTTCGTTTCTTATTTCCTTTCGTCGTCCTCCTGTACGTCTTCCTCCGTTGCTCGGCGATTCCCTGCACGATCGTAAACGTCCGCGAAACACCAGAACCAAATCGCTGGTCCTCTCCCACGCAGCCACCTGGACGCTGCACTAGAGGCCCTCGCAACCGCGGCCAGTGCTCCACCTGGCCTTCTTCTGTGAGCGACGGTGGTCGGGGACAATCGAGTGCGACGGCATGGGCGAAGGCCAAAAGCGCCTCCCAGTCGACCAAGTAGGACGTCCGCAAGATCCTCGAGTCCGTGGGCGCCAGCGGCAAACGTTTCGGGACGGCTCGGCACCTCGCCGCCACCGAGACTCCCGAACATCTCCACCATCTCCTCGCGCTGCCGTGCGCCAGGATATCTGCGCCTCTTCATGGCACCTCCGTGCGCCGCCGCACGCCGTCTCCGCTCTCCCGAGGCGCCGCTCGCCGGCTCCGTATCAATGTCCTCTCCAGTCTCCATCCAGTGCGGTTCTAGACCTGCTACGGAGACGGCGATTGCCGGCTCCCGTACGGGCCCCCCTCTCGAGCAGGCTCAGCCCTCACCAGCTCCTCTGTTCTGCTTCCTCCCGAACGGATGTAGGCACTCTCACGGCCCATACAGCTCCGCCGCACCCCGTGGCTGAGCAGCTCAACGATAGAACGAGCACCAGGAAACCAAGCGGGTTGTTTTCTGACTAATTCAGACAAGATAAGGCAAGAAATTTTGGTGGTGAAACTCCGGTGAAAAACAAGAAGAAACGAAACGCATGATGAATTTTCTAGCATCTTTCACGTGAGCGGTTTGGGGAGGCAGTAAGGCAGCAAAGGAGCAAGAAGAGATGCAATTTTTCTGCCCTACGCGCAAGGCGGGTTATTCTGATTGTGGCCAGCCCAGCAGCCAGTGCAGTCGTGCATCATTGACGACCAAAGCTGACTGGCTAAATAGCATGATGCAATTAGCTGTTTCGTTTCTTACGCGCACGTCCAATCACTTGCACTGTATGAGTATAAGTGTATATACCATGTAATTAACAATTCATGCATTTCAATGCTTCCAGCGTGGTGATTCCAGTCATGGCATGCATGTGTTTTACTATGTTTGGTTGACCAAATAAGAAATAACAAAATCGTTTTTTTCTGATTATTTTTCTTCTACAAAATTCCGTTAGCATTATGGGGACCGGAATAAATAGAAGGGATATACTGAATCAAAAAAAGCACACCAACAATTTCAGCCTAATTCTTGGTTTGATCAGTCACTTTTTGTCAAATACATGTCCATGTACAGGTATATACTCAGATGAAAAGTGTTGTCACCGAATCCAATTGATATCAATTGGGAAGAAGAAAATCAGTATTGTGCAGAAAAACCATCCGTAGCAACGCACGGGCACGTTTCCTAGTATTATCAAAGAATCTTTCAATCAAAGAACAGAGTACAGTTTTTTTTTTTTTGAAGAACAGAGTAACAGACTATACACCCGACTAAATTAATCCTATACACTGTCACCGTATATGTATCATATCTTCTCTTGAGCCCGGGCGGCTAGCAGGTTCTCTGCAGCGCGCCACTGACGACCCGCCGGAGGTGGCCCGCGTCGCAGGGGATCCGGAGAACGCCCGACTGGCCGTACCCGTACTGCTGCGCGGCCATGTCCAGCAGCTCGGCGATGCAGGGGTCGGAGAGCAGCCTCACCGGCACCAGGACCCGCTCGCCGCAGCCGGTGACCATCGGGACGTGCCCCCTCGGCACCTTCTCGTGCTCGTCGTCGTAGCAGGACGACGACGGCGACTCGCTGCCACTCTTCTTCCTCCACACCATGGCGATTTTATTTGTCAGACTTGATCGAACAGTGCTCGTGGTTGGAGACTTGGAGTTAGAGCTGCGGCGAGCGATGGACCTTTTCTTGGGCGAGCGCTGCTTTGAACTGGCAAAGGGTGGGATCTGTATTCATAGGGAAAACACCAAGTGGGCCATAGATGCGATGATGGAGTAGAAGGACTAGTAGCAGGAGAGCTTCCTCAAGTGCGGCGCGGTCAACGTCCCTGCCTGCTTCGAGGTGGATGCGAGATCATTGCACGCTTTGCGTATTCTTTTGACTAAACTCCAAAATCCTGGACCAATGATTCCTTAGGTTCATTGTGTGGTTGAAGGAGTCTCGTCAAAATTTAGGTTGGATGTCTGAATGTTTATAGATTAGCCTATGCGGCTATGCCCCTATCCGAACTTTATGAATAGATCTTTCAAAAAAAAGTTTATGAATAAACATGTCAAACAAAAGTACATATGATACTATAAAAGGCAATTGTTTGACTGTTTGATCCTGGCCGTGGATCAAACACCTCAGTGGAATAGCAGATCTCTTAAAAGCGCAAACCGTAAAAACCCATAAAACAATTTTAGTAGATAGAAATGGACCGGACAGAATAGATAGCGTAAACACGTATCATAAAATAGAATTCCATTTTACTTTATGGGATCTGATCCGGCAGAAGCCGCAAAATACCTGAAAACGAAATATATTCGACATAGTTCTTAACTTACAATAGTTCATCACTCGATAATATCTAGCAAATGCTACCCCATAGTTCATCACTCGACAATATCTAGCAAGGCTACATCTATTACTACCACTGATCAATTGGCAGCACCGAGGTTGCTCACACGGCCACCAAGAACAATCACCCGCGAGCAGCCACTACACATCCCAATATATGAATTCTTATACGTTCCCAACACTGCCGAGTATGCTCATTCAAAGAATTTGTGTTGTATATCATGGTTTTGTTCTGCAATTTGAAGATATGTAGCCTCATCTGCCCAAGCTACAATCCCTAGCATTCCATCCTCCCTCCAATGGAATTTCATACAATTGTTGGCCGATGAAATTCTTGATCACTGCCTCATATATGGCTAATGCTTCTTCCAAAGAGATGCCCTCAATTGGATCCTTGATCACAGGAAACTATTTGATCGTTTGATCTTGGCCGTGGATCAAACACATCAATGGAGGGCCATGGGACGCACTAATTGAACTTTACATGTTTCAGACTAAAAAAGGCAACCAACGAAAAACTAATGTTTCCTAACACATGATGGGATGTACTAAACCTATTCCCAGGCCTAGGTTACAATTTCTGTTAAAGAAGACATATTCTATCCGTTTCAAATAATGTGAGGTTGTAATTGTATTGAGGCACAACCGAGTGCTGAGGAGGGGTTGAAGCCTTCTCACCAATCCGAGTAAGTGTCCTCCTGCTCACAATTTTGGCGATGATGCACCATTTCTCTTAATACACTGTAGGTGCTAGCGGCTTAGAAATTGTTTTTCTTGTCATTGTATCGTCTACATGTGAAAATAAGAATAAAATCTTCTATTATCGGAACAAGAAAAATCTCTAAATAACAACTTCACTCCCCCCCCCCCCCCACTACTCACTTCCATGTTGCACTCACCGAGTGTCCACAAGCCCTTCTTTTTTAGAAACTACACCCTAAGAACAGTGGCGCATCATTTTATTCTGGCAATACGAGAAGAAATCATGCAAATAATAATATAAAAAAGATACAGATGTGTGCACTCAAAAACCTACCAAGTCCGGCTAGAAAAGCATCTTTAGGGTGGAGGGGCCAAGCATCCAAAGGCTTGTAGAGGAATCGACACATCAACTTTGGCGAAGAACTATCGGATGAGATGTTAATTAAGAGATCCTTGCAATCAAAGGTAGAACGCTTCCAAAGCCTCTCTTGGACTGGTGGTTGACGGCGAAAGCTTGGAGCATCGATAGTTTTACTGGAGCAGCAAACAAACAAACATGCGGTCCCGCCTATCTACGGAAGATGGCGGTTAACGACGACTGCTTGTTCGTCAAGGCCGGAACCCTTTGGACAGAAACGCACCACGGAGTCTCTGTGCTTTGCTTCAGATGCTGTTCGCGCATCGAATGCGACTGAGTCATGCACTGCGACTACTATGGCCCCCGTTTTCTTTGGCGGCACGTGCGCATCTGGCCAAGTTGCAATCGCTAGTATGCACACAGCGCTCTTGTTTTGACGCGATGCGTAGCTACTCCTAGTTGCATACTCACGCGGACACGTTTTATATGCGTATCCATACATGAATCTGTCAAAGTAATTAAAACGTGCAAACTGTACCTTGTCTTGTCTCCTCCCGTCAAGTCATGAGCATAAACCATCCTTACTGCAGTTTTTCCAGCCCATGAGGCCCATGAGTTGTATAGACAGGTAGTTATGCTCTGGATCGCAGTTTGTTTTTAAGACATTGTTCTTGCATTTTCATAACTCGCGAAATGCCGAGTAGCCACGAATTCCCCCAACTTGCCACCGAATTGGTTCTTACTAATTGGATTTGTTTCATACATTTTTATCTATGAAAAATTCGGCGGTCATGATTCCTTCCGACTCGAAAGTCCCAATGTACAAAACAATTGTACAACGGATTAGCAATTGTCCACTCACCCATCTCTCCCCGTTCCAAATCTAAAGGTTTACGTGCGAAAAAACCTTTTTTTCTTTCAAAAGTATATAGAAATTATATTGCCAATTCCATTTTAGTTACATTATTTTTTATTAATGTTAATAAAAAGAAGAAAATTCTTATTTTTTTTATTTGTAGAATTCGATATTTGCCGAGAGACAATCAGATAGATTTTCTCTTTAGCAGACATGTCCATATAAGACTTTGTTATAATAAAACAAGCTGATTCTTTTTAAACGCTTTTTTGTGTCGATTATTTATCAAGAAAGAAAATAGGGGTTCTTATCAAACCCAACATAAAATTGGAAAGAAACATAAAGTAAGTAGATATGACTCCTTGAAAAATCATTTATCTGCTACTATGATATATAAATTCGATCTAGATGAAATTGTATAAGCAGATTTTATTTATTTCCTTAGACTTAGATAGTCCAAGACAAGATTTTTTTTGTTATTTATGATTTTATATTCCTCTTACTAGATGTTCTATAGGAATAAGAAGAAATCACAACTTCTTTCGGCAACACATAAAAATCGATTTTGGAAATCTTTTTTTTAAGAATCCTCCTTTTCTGTTCTTCCACCCATGAAATAGAGATAAGGAATGGGGATATAGGGGTTACTTTTATTTTCATTTTTACCTTCCACGATAGGCTTTGACTCATTTATTAATTTCATAGTAACAGAAATCTATGTCCTACCGAGACAAAATTTAGAACTTCCTATCGTCTTGCCATATAGGAAGATTGACCTTTGTAGAAAGACTGATTCATTCTGATTGGATCGATATGAGGACGTGCACGCGGACTACCAGGTGCGAGTTGCAAGCTGGATCAAGAACATGACCCACTTTTTTTTTGAACAGGGAAAGGGCCTAAAGGACCTGGAATCTGCATTAAATCGGCATAGGGCGTACAATTACTGAAAGGACATGTAACAAACAAGAAATTAAAACAATTTCCTTGGAAAAAGCACAGACACCCTAGATGAGACCGCAGAAACGCGATCGAGTTCAAGCTTGCCGACGACGACCAGCCTCCAGGCACGACCACTCCACTGATCTTCACCGAGGACAAGACCACTTGGTGAAGCATGGGCGCTCGATGTCGCACCGAAGCCGAGGAAGGTCCTCTGAAGGAGGAATCACAAGCTCAAGCAGCAGCTGCCGCCGAGCATAGCGGGCCCAACCTTCTGGCCAAGAGTAGCAGTAGCCAAACGACGCTGCCGCTGAGGAACCGCCGCAGGAGAAGCAGGTTCCAGAATCTCCCGACGCTGCCCCCGTCCTTCAGTAGCAACAGAGGAGTTCTCCTCCTCTCCCTTTCCACCCGCGGCCAAGAGGAAGCACATCAATCCACCAAAGATGAAGAACAGAAGGCGCTGGCGCTTTTTGAAGGAGACGAGACGGAGCTGCCAATCCTGAACCTCTCGCCCTCCGCTTGGTGCAGTGCCAGTGCACCAGAGCGAGATCACTTTGTGAGACAACAGATCCGGCTGTCCTGAACCATCGACCACCACGAAGGTAGCAAGATCGGACGGGAAGGGGCCAAACCTGGAGCTCGCCACGCTCATTTGAAGGAGCGACTCCACATGCCGCCGCATGTTGCCATGCCCACCACGGAGATGCAGCCGCCACAAGATCTGACCACCAACCGCCGCCGTGCGCCTGCGAGGTCACAACTCCAGCATGGCAAAACGCCAAACCGCCACACGGGCGAAACCCTACAACTACTATTAACAGGAGGCTCGGACACCCTCTCCCCCCTATTCCGGCCGGCAGAGCCGATGGAGAGAGAGAGGAGAGGGCCCAGAGGGGAAAAGGTGGGGAAGATGGGCGGACCAAGAGAGGAGAGAAAAGACCTCAACATGACCCGCATGTAGGCACATTGACGAATACATACAACCCTAGATACCTGACGAAAGATAACGTCAGCCCACAGACATAGGGTGGGCTGAGAGCATCTCCACCGGGGCCTCCAAATCAGTGTCCGGCACCCCCCAATTGAGCCCCAATTGTGGGGTGCCGGACACATGTTCGCCCAAGTTTTGGAGGCCGCCCACAGCGGCGCCCCCCAAAGGCCCGCCCCCCAAATGGTCGGAGATGACGACCAAACTACAAACACCTTGTGGGCGTTCGGGTTACAAATTTTACATTCAAACATAAACGCGAGGACTGCTTTAGATTCATGCTTAAACTGAGACGATACAAATTTATACCTAATAAAACGATACAAACTTAAACTAAACCCTAATCTAAACGCCGCCGCTCGGGCCAGCCTCGTCGTCGTGCGCGGCCTTCTGACTCTGGTTTAAGCGCGAGCGCACATGCCTCTCCTGCCGGAGCGCGCTCGCCACACGGGGCATGGCATCCCTCTCTGCCACCCGGTGATACGTCCAAAACGTATCTATAATTTTTGTTGTTCCATGCCTATTATATATTAATTACCACATGTTTATCTTACACTTTGTATCATTTTTATGCATTTTCTGGGACTAACCTATTACCAAGATGCCACAGTGCCAGTTCCTGTTTTCTGCTGTCTTTTTGTTTCAGAAAATCTATTCTGGAAATATTCTCGGAATCGGACGCCAATTTAACTGATTTATTTTTGGACCAAGACGGAGCAGCAGCCAGGAGGACGGAGTCGGGGCCACACCAGGCAGGCCGGAGGGCCCACAGCGCGGCCCAGGGTGGGACCACGCACCTAGGCCGCCGCCCCACCTCGGCTGGCCACCGACGCCGCCCTTTCGCCTATAAATTGCATCTAATCGGGAAACCCTAGAGGACCGAACACTTTTCCCAGAAACGACTCCGAGCTCCGCCACCATCCAACCTAGTTTCGGGGGTCAGAAGTTCCTGCTCCGGCACCCTGCCGGGACGGGGATTGACCCCGGATCCGTCTCCATTGACGTCGCCGCCTCCACGATGCTCCGTGAGTAGTTCCCCCATGGACTACGGGTTCTAGCCATAGCTAGTTGGTACTCTCTCTCCCATGTACTTCAATACAATGATCTCATGAGCTGCCTTACATGATTGAGATCCATCTGATGTAATCGGTGTTGTGTTTGTTGGGATCTGATGAATTGTGGAATTATGATCAGTTTATTCATCATGTTATCGTACTTATGTTTTATTTAAAATCTTGCATGCTCTCCGGTACTTGTAGTTACCTTGATCAAGTAGTTGCTTGTATCTCCAAGAGAGGGTATTTATGCTAGATAGTGGGTTCATGCCTCTAGAAGGCTGGGCTTGATTGACAGAAACGACTAAGGCTGTAGATGTGCTGTTGCTACTAGGGATAAAATAACCGATGCTTAGCTTAAGGGTACTACTGTTAAGTCTAATGCGTTTGTTTACATTACACACTTTGCTTAATGCTATAATCTGTTACTTGCAACTTAATACTCATGGGAGACCGGAAGCTATCCTGTGAGTGCATTATGAGTCATAGATGCAGCTAGTAAGCGGTCTATGTATATTGTTGTAATGCCCAATTAAATACTATAGTGAACTTTATCTTATCATAATGTGCATTGTCATGCCCTCACAATTTTATCAATTGGCCAACTGTAATTTGTTCACCCAACACATGTTCTTTGTTTGGAGAGTTACCACTAGCAAAGCTGGGAACCCCGGTCCATACACGCCATCAACTATTTTCCGCGCCATTGCCTCCGCTGTTACTGTTGCTGTTGTTACTTTACTACTACTCACTAGTAGAGAAAGGCCTTTTAGTGGCGCATGCTTTTGCAATTCTGTGGCGCACCCGCAACTTTGCTGGGTGCGCCACAGAAGTCTCGCCACTAAATTTTTATTCTGTGGCGCACCGAGCCGGTGCGCCACAGAAAGACCAACTTTCTGTGGCGCACCCAGCCCGTGCGCCACAGAAATAGCTCGGCAGTACACAGCAGAGTAATTCTGTGGCGCACCCACGCCTGGTGCGCCACAAAAAAAAATGCGCCACTAAATTATAAACAGAAATACAGGTATATTTACATTTTGCTGTACAAATACAGGTATATACAGGATTTATTCAGATTTATACAGAAATACAGGTATATTTGACAGGTATATGAACAGACAAACACATTAATCACTATGTCATCACACATATTACTTAGTGCCCGAGATACATACACATAGTCACAAAAGTGCCGAATGTTTACACAATTAGTCATGATACAAACAAAGTAATTCTGTGGCGCACCCACGCCTGGTGCGCCACAAAAAAAAATGGGCCACTAAATTATAAAACAGAAATACAGGTATATTTACATTTTGCTGTACAAATACAGGTATATACAGGATTTATTCAGATTTATACAGAAATACAGGTATATTTGACAGGTATATGAGCAGACAAACACATTAATCACTATGTCATCACACATATTACTTAGTGCCCGAGATACATACACATAGTCACAAAAGTGCCGAATGTTTACACAATTAGTCATGATACAAACAAAAGTTCATCATTTCACACTACACATTACAAATGAAGTGTTCACCGCCTAACTAGGGTCAAATGTAGTACATCGGCGATGATGGTGAGCAAGAGCGTGCGGGAGCAAGATCATGGAGTCCTCTTCTTGAGCGGCGCCGGGAACGGTAGATAGCCTTCTTTCGTCCTCCACTCCCTGGTGTCATTCTGCGCCTCTAGTCGTTCTTCGATATCCCTCTAACACAACCCTGAAGATGGATTGGGATATATATTAGTTAGTGATATAAATAGAGTATAATTTATTCATCTAAGTAGAGAGGCAAGACAATCAATCAATTGTCATGGTTGGAAATCATATGGCTATCCTATTTGGGTTTCAAAGAATAGCATATATATAATATATAACCCTACACATGCACTTCTACAAAAAAAAATACACTAGAAATGCTTAGCAAGGCTTTCTTTTATAATACATCCTACCTCTGGGGTAGTGGTAGGACCCTGCTTTGTTCATGACATCTTCGAGGATGATCGTCGATAACTGCAGAATGATGCGATGGAAGTCTTGTCTATAATCAGCATCGGTGAGAGCATCGTCGCTTTTGGTCCATTCTGCGAGACTAGATGGAATCCTCATTTTCTCGGCATCCCGGACAAGCCCTTTAAGGTGATGGAGGGCGTAGAAGGCCTCCTTCACGCTGCCAGGCAGTTGCTTGATGCAATGGAATCCGTTCCCATGCATGAACTTGTGTTTGTTGTCCTGCATGAAAGATTCCCCCTTCTTTTGGAAGGGGCCTCCCTTTTGGGCATAGCCCTCGAGAGCCTCATCGAGAAGACCCTTTATTCTGTTGTAGTTCCTCGGCTTGCATTTATTCCCCGAGTCGAAATAAGTGGCAATGGACCACCTCGGGCTAACGACGATGAGTGCGCAGTACTTGTCCCTGCTCAACACAATTGAAACAGAATGTTGGACAAAGGATCAGCAATGGAAGAAATCTACAAGAAGGCATAAGATACGACGACGGCGAGCGGATGTGTACTTACTCGTAAAAGAAAGGCAGAAGAAGGTTGTTCTTCCTCTTGTTGGTCAGCATAAGCCTCTGGAGGTACTCCGTGGCCATGGTCCGTGTCCTTGATCCTTCCACCAGCTGGCTGTCACGCATGTAGTAGGGATCCACTATCACGACGTACGGGGTATCATCTCTCCTGATCTTCATCGCCGCATCGAGCGCATATAGGCGGACCAAGTTATAGTCCAGCCGTCTGGAGTGAAACAGGTTGAAGATGTCCTCGTACGCTATGAAGAACACATCCGCGGGGGCTTCCTGAACGAAGTCCACCTCCTTTGGCACCTTGACCGCGAACACCGGGTAACTCGGCTGCTTGTCTTTAAGAAGGAGGCTCTCTAGATGCAAGATAGATTCCTGGAAAGAAATCATGGGTCCTTCTGCAAGGCGGAGCAAGTCCTCAGACAGTATAGGTTTACCAGCTTCATGAACTCGGGTCAAGCCATCCCCACGGGGTGGTATCGTGTCTTCACGACCCCGCAAATCTTAGGAGCTGGCTAGCTCGCAGAGTTGTTTGCTCCTTTTCTCTTCCTGTGCTTCTTCGCCTTGTTCTTCATCTCTGGGGATGGTTGGGGTGCAGTGAACCCCGCGTGAACCGTCTGGTGCAGTGTGCCAGGGCTGAAAATGTTACCCGGTTTGACTTGAGCTTGATGATCGCCGGCCTCCGGAGGCGTGTCTTGAGATAAACCCTCGAAGACCAGGCGCTGCGTGCATGTAGTGGGACGAGGAGGTTGACCGCGTTGATCGCGGAAGGGTTCTTCATCCACAGGAGGCATGTACAAATCTTCCCTGCAGGCGCCAGTGTTGAGGAAGTCATCGACGTTGACATTATCGTCATCATGCCGTCGTTGGCACCAAGTTGAGGGGCAACGGCTTTGTCCTAAACATAAACAATAGCACATCCGTTATTAGATATAAAGGCTTGGCATCGTAAAGTCGTGAAGTCGGAAAGTCGGAAAGTCGGGAAGTCGGAAAGTCGGGAAGTCGGGAAGTCGGAAAGTCGGGAAGTCGGGAAGTCGGAAAGTCGTGAAGTCGGGAAGTCGGGAACTCGGAACTAACCTTGGACTGTTGCGGTCAGACGTTCCCAACAATTGTTTGTGGCGGCTGGTGGCGGCGACGACCGGGGTAGCTTCCGGCCGATGGTGGCGGCGACCGGCGGTTCCTTTCGGGTGGTGGCGACGGCTGCCTGTGGCGCCGGTTCATCCGCAACAGCTTTTTCTGGCCGCCTCGACGAGGGCCGAACGACCGGGCCGGTGCCTCGAGGTGGCGCCGTCGGTGCGCCTGACCCCATGAAGACCATCCCCAAGACGAATCTGGGTCTTCGGCCATTCCATCATCCACTTGGAGCATTCTCCAAGGACCATGTGTTTCTCGGCTCCCGGAGGTTGCATGGGGGGGTCGATGTCACGGAACTCAGGCACTACCTCGGTCACCTGACTTTCATCACGAGCTCGCTCATTTAGTGTTGTGCATATCGCGGGTCAAAGGTTGTACGATAATGGCCGTTGCGACTTCCTTCAACTCGCCGCCGGCCCCCACCCTATGCAGGAGTATGCAAGGCATGTCCTGGGAGTCAACACATGTTGGGCATCATGAGATATGGCAGTCATCAAAAGCATAGTTATAGAAGATGCCGCGGACTAACTAATTAGTTACCTTGGTGATGGCGTTGTGCTCGGCTAATGTTGAGACAAGGGCGCCGGTGCCGGCGACCGGCCTATCATTCTCCAGCCGCTCGTGTGCATTATCATTATTCTCCGGCCTATTAGTATGTTGATCCACGGTAGGGGGCACCGGTGGGGTCACCAGGACCGGCGACACGTTATTGCTGGAGTTGCTGCCGGTGTAGCTGGGCACGTGTATCGGCCCCGTTGACCTCCCGCATGCCAAGCAGTTATCCCCTCCAGCAATGCAGGGGGTAAGAAGCTCCGGAGCTTCTCGTCCACCTTCTCGTCCACTAACTTGTCCACCGTCCTGGAGTCCACCTTTTCGTCTCTAGTGTCTCCAGCTTCTTCCTTAGCTCGACAACCTCGGCTTTATCCCTAGCCGGCTTCCTCCTCTCCTTTCTCGTCTCGGTATCCGTGCTATAATACTGGAGGAACTTCACGCTCGTACCAAAGCCGGTCACACGGCCAGCTGACGTCGGCGGCTTTGACTTGTCCCCCCTTGTAAACGTTCATCGCCCTGTTGAAAGTCGTGTCCCACGGCTCCGTCGACTCTCCTGGGACGACGGGCCGGCATGAGCCTCAGCCTCCAACTCCTTCTCTTGCAGACAAAGGAAATTAAGGTGAACCCACGTAGAAATCAACGCAATGGACTTTGAGATATCCGCGGTAATTAAGTTCCTTACCACACTTTCTCGAATTCCAGCACATCGTTATCGTCGGTAACGAATTCCCCCGTCCCCGGCTTCAGATAGTAGCGGGACCGAACAAAGTTCCTAACTTGCTCGTCCGTGATTTTATGCCACGGGTTCTTTTTTCCAAGTATTGCAACCTCGGCATCCTCCTTGTCCCAAACAGGCTGTTTTCCTCGGTAACCGCCGCTTCCCAAACGGTGGTTACCTAAGTTCAGTTCCCGCATATCCTTCCCCACTTGGTCCATTTTTAGCCTCCGGAGATTCTAAGGACAACTTGAATGCCTCAAACTCTTCTTCGTCGAGCATCGGCTCTTTGGCACTTATCTCCTCCCAGCTAAGACCCTTATAATCTTCGCCTTCACCCGAGTTCTCCAGCTGCTCAAGGCGGTGCTCATTTTCGTGATGGCTGCACTGCCCACCTTTTTGTTGAACGGCTCCGGGAACTTGTATCGTTGGTGAAGCTTCGTGAGGAGGGTTTGGACCAAAGCCTCATTGTCCTTGCTTCTGAGGTCCTTCGTGTTGATCGGCACGGTTTCCCGGAGGATGCACCCTAGTTGCATGCCGTACCCGTAGGCAAGGGCCTTAGGCTCCAGTGGTTGGCCACTTGAGCTGACCTCAGTGAACTCGTCTGTGACGTTGCCGACCGCTTGCGGTGTCCGGTCCTTCCTCGCTTACTCGGCTTCTTCTTCTTCTGAGCGGTCGGGTTACTGCCACCACCACCATCCGTGTGGTCGCCACCCCCGACATCCGTGGGGTCGCCACTGGCGACATCCGTGTGGTCGCTGCCATCGGTGGTGGTGGTTTCGTCCTCATCCTCTATCTCATAGTCAGCATCGCCGCCACGAGCCAGTTCGGCGGCCTCCGCCTCCTCCAACTCCTGGGACATAGCCCAGAACGACTTGTTCTTTTCTCTAGCTTCTTCTTCGACGCTCATGTGCTTAGAAGGGCCGGGCGCGTCGGCCGACATGTTTGCACTGCATTAAAAAGAGTCAAAAGTTAGTACAACAAATATAAGAAAAACATCACTTAATTTAGTACTAAGATACCCCGGCCCATGCATTACTCGCAATACCCCATATGTCCTATTTTTAGCAAAGTCATGCTAAATTTCACGAAAAAATTTGGCATGACCTTTGCTAAAAATAGGACATATGGAGTACCCGAATTTGCCGGAACGGAAGTTAATCGACGTTCCGGCAATCTCAAGGGCCTCTCGGGGAACCTGCAAGCATTTCACAAATCATGGGCGCCGGCATAGCTGGCCGGCAACAGCATCACATAAACGATGGTCGGAGCACAAACAACCACGACACGATGGTCGTGGTAGCACATATCGAACACATGGTCACCGAAGATTGTTGAAGGTGCTCACCAATAGCTCAACAAAGGCAATATGGCTTCCTGCAAAGACTGTGTATCTCTCTTCGCTCTGCAATCAAAGAGTAGCATGTGAGCTGTTAGATAAAACCAGCGAAAGTAATTGCATCAGATAGCATTTCTACCCTATCTAAAAATTCTCTAACTCCAAAACTGTCAAGTAAAACCTATCTTCACTCATGTTAACAGATAGCATTTCTAGGCCTTTCCCATTTGATTAAATCTTGAAAATTTGGGAAATCCACCTTTATAGATCTCATCTACTCCATCTCATCTTCCTTATCAAATCAAGTTTGAAAGGATTTGAAATAGTTTGCTCAATTATCCATGATGGTTTTGGGAGCTAATCAAACCAGTGACCATTAGTGGAATAATCGACAACTAGCAGCAAACTAAAATATACAAGTTCCACAACTAACAATATACAAGTACAATTTCAGCAAGCAATAGCAAATCTTCCAAGTTCAAGTTTGAGCAATACTTTCAAGGAATACATGTTGTGTGCACACTGCAAGCAAAGTTTCAAGCAAGATTTCAGAAAGTTTCAAGCAAAGCACACTGGCTTGCTGCTAGCAGTCACTTGCTACTACAAATTCTAGCATATATGTGTGCAACTGACAGCGGAACAAATAAACAGGGATGCAAATCCAGCCCAAAAATGCATTGTAAGAAGAATCTGAAAATGTTGGTACGTGAGCTAAGCTGGAATAACAATCATCAGAAGCAAGTGTCTACTAGTTGTAGTACAAGACAACTTCCCTCTATGAGTAGCACAAAGTACTTACAGCTCAACAAACGATATCCAATGAGCTGAAAGAGGTACAAATCTATCTGCTGCATACAAACATCCATATGCCTATTTCCACTACTACCACTAGTGTAAACTATAAGTAGAGAATACAGAAGAAACATGAGTATATATAGCATATGCTAACAAGCAGCAAAAACATAATTAAAAAATGAGATTCTTCTTTCTTTCAAGCACACTGGCTTGCTGCTAGCAGTCACTAAGAAAATTACAGAAACAAGCAAAGTACACTCCCAAAAATTCTCTTTGGAATTTCCACAAACACCTTGGTTGCAGGGGTTCGGTAGGGGAGGGAGGAGGGGAGACGGGAAGCACCTCAGGGAGGAGAGGGAGGGGAGGTCAAGGCCGGTGGCTCTTCTTCATCGCCGGTGTCTCGGAGGGAGGGGAGGTATGAGGCCGGTGTCTCTTCTTCGTCGGTGGCGGCTCGAGGCTGAGCGCCACGCAGGGCCGAGCGTGTGGCCGGGCGCGGAGCAGGGTTGGGCGGGGGCGGGGAGCAGGGGAGGTCGCCGGTGACGAGTTGCGTCGAGCGCGCGGTGAGTTGGAGCAGGGGGCGGCCAGCGACGGTGAGTTGAAGCGGCGGCGAGGGGTGGTTCGCGTCGCGAGCGTCGACGTCGCGCGGGAGTTGGCGAATTGGGAATTTGGGGAGAAAGAGGCAGCCGTGGGTGGGCCCACATGTAAGTGGGTGCAAAACAATTCTGTGGCGCATCCCTTAAGAGATGCGCCACAGAAGTTTCTGATTCTGTGGCGCATCCCCCAGCCGGTGTGCCACAGAATTCTGGTATTCTGTGCCGCATCGGCTGGGGGATGCGCCACAGAATGCGGTGGCCTGGCAGTTTTAAAAACTGTTGCTGCTGTATTATGACACTAATAGCAATATATCCCAGTGGTTTGCTTCTGATCCTTGTACTTGGGCAGCCAGGTTCGAATCCTGGCTGTCTCACTTTTTTTTCTTTAAAAAAAAATATTTTTGGTTAAATTTAAATAAAGAACACACACACAAATTAATACACCAAAAAAGTCATGATATACATATAAATATTTTAGTCATGATATAAATATATATATGTTTGTCTCACACACACACAAATTAATACACCAAAAAAGTCTTCTTCGTCCCAGCCGGTTCCGAGAGCTAGCTTCTCTTCTTTCCCTTCTTCGCGGTTGAATACTTTAGGCCGGGCACCTTGAGATTTCTTCGCGTGAACGGACAACCTTTAGTAGGTAGGGAGGTCTTCCTTGTGTGTTTGCTAGTAGTAGGCATGTCGAAGTACTTGTCGAATTCCTCCTCGATCTTCGGATCGCGTCTTGTCCAAGTCTTCCTCGTTGGCGTCTCCTTCCATTCCGATGATGCTCCTCTTGCCCCTCCTCACGACAACACGGCTAGGCTTTGACGGGTCGGTAATGAAGAAGCATTGCTCAACTTGGCTAGCGAGTACCCATGGCTCATTTTTCGCGGAGGC
The DNA here is from genome assembly GCA_947311845.1 of Poa pratensis. NCBI lineage: Eukaryota > Viridiplantae > Streptophyta > Magnoliopsida > Poales > Poaceae > Poa > Poa pratensis. The sequence goes on from CAMZMU010000048.1 coordinate 38,198,358, forward strand.
GTTCTTCGATTTGGCATCGGGTATTACCATGGTGGTGAAATACCGGCCTTCTTTGACGACGTCCTTGGCCCATCTCACACGGAACATTGGCACCGACTCTCCACAGTAGTTGAGGTCCCATATCTCCTCAATCCTTCCGAAGTATCTTTGCTTGACAGTAGCCTCGTCATCGCCGTAGGATAGCATAGTTACTCCTGAGTTTTGATATTCGCTATTCTTGTCCTTTTCCTCGGTGTAGAATCTGAAACCGCTGATGTCGTACGACTGATAGGTCCTTACGTTGTGCGGGGCCCCGTGATAAGGAGAATATGAGTTTTTCATCTTCCGTAGATGGCGTTTTGCTCTTTGCTAGATCCAGTTGCTTTGCTTGAACCAACGCGTGAAGCTGGAGTTGTGCTCTCTGGTTACGTCTCCCTTCTTCCTCGGCCGGCCCAGGTTGATGTAATTCTTCTCGATTAAGCTTTGTGCTCTTTCACCCAAGTTTCGATCAATTGTAAGTGTTGTAGCGCGACCGGTGAGCCCTGTCGAAGTCGTCCTTTCGACCATGAATGCTGACAAAGAGTGAGGGTGCCCTCGCGGTGACCATATCCATTGAGCCTGCCGAGTGTTTCCTCCTGGGCAGACCAACATCCTGGTTCTCGGTGCTTAGATAATTCTGGCAGAAGGAGATGCACTCATAGGTTAGAAAGCCCTTGGCCATGCTTGCGTCTGGACGGGCCCTGTTGCGAACGTATCCTTTCATGACACCGTTCATCCTTTCGAACGGCATCATGTAGTGCATGAACGTTGGCCCGAGCTGCCTGATGTCATCAACGACATGGAGAAGGAGATGCACGCAGATATCAAAGAATGCTGGCGGGAAGTAAATCTCGAGCTCGCATAGTATCAGCACGATCTCTTCCTGTAGCCTGTCGAGCTGCTCACGCCGATCGACTTCCTGTTGATGACGTCGAAAAAGTTGCAAAGGGCAAGCAGCGTATCACGGACGTGCTCGTCCATTATCCCTCGAATCGCAACGGGAAGTATCTGCGTCAACAGCACGTGACAGTCGTGAGACTTCATCCCGCTAAACCTCTTCTTCGTTCCGTCCAGATATCTGCTTATCTCCCCGCGTAACCATGAGGAAATTTGACTCCTAGGAGACACCTGTAGAATTGCTCGAGCTCCTCCGGACTCATAGTGAAGCACGTAGCGGGAAGCACCACGTGTTCTTCTTTACCCTTTTGCGGCGACCTTGAGTCCCTTCCGTCTGATCATCATCATCATCGTCATCACTATCGGGGCCTGAAGATCTTTCCTGACACCAAGCCATTTCAGATCGTATCTTGCTTTCGTCCCATCCTTGGTCTTTTCCGGCATGTTGGAAAGAGTGCCAAGCAGACTCTCGGTGACATTCTTCGTAATGTGCATCATATCGAGGCTATGTGGCGTCTTGAGGACCTTCCAGTACTCCAAGTCGTGGAAAACAGACCTCGCTTTCCATACACCCAGCAGCGGATCTACCTTCGGTCGTTTCTTTCCCGGCGCAGGGCACTCCTCCCAATTTTTCAACAGCTCGTCGATTTCTGTGCCGCTCCTCGGGCTCGGGGCTCCTTCGCTCGTCCTTACCATTGAACAGGTCACCGCGTTTTCTCCACGGGTGATCCATGCGAAGCCACCTTCGAGCCCCTGGGTACACGGTTTTCGAAGACCCGGGATTCCTTGGTAGCTGGAGATGCGGGGTCTTATCCATGCACCTGACACATGCGCAGAATCCGTGGCCTACCTGGGCCGATACATATGAGCAACCAGGATAGTCCTGCACCGTCGTGAGCAACGCGGCTCTCATGTCGAAATAATCTCCAGTGTAGGCATCCCACGTACGGGCTGGCGTCTCCCACAACGTGGCTAACTCCTCTTTCAACAGCGCGAGATACAGATGTATGTGGACACCTGCTTGTTTCGGCCCCTGAATGAGAATACTCATGTGTATGTACCTTTGCTTCGTGCACAACCACGGGGGAAGGTTGTAAGGCCATACAAACACGGGCCAGGTGCTATGCGTGCTACTCTGGTTGCCGAACGGATTGAGTCCATCGGTGCTCATACCGAGCCTGACGTTCCTTGCGTCGCCTCCGAAATTTCCGACGGCGTCCAACTCTTGCCACTGGCTAGCGTCTGAAGGGTGTGTAAGGATCCTGCCCTTCTCCGGATCTTCTTCGGGCTTCTCCCTTTCCGCGTGCCATTGCATGAGCTTTGCTTCCTTAGGGTCCACGAAGTACCGCTGCAGACGGGGAGTGATAGGAAAGTACCATACCACTTTTCGAGGAACTTTCTTCCCACGGCTCTTGTACCGTCCTTGGCCGCACACCGGACATGTGGTTCTGTCCTCGTACTCGCCCCGATAAATTGCGCAATCATTGATGCAGGCGTGGTATTTAACGTGCGGTAGGTCAAGAGGGCACACGACTTTCTTGGCCTCCTCGATACTAGTTGGCAATGTGTTCCCCTCGGGAAGACGCTCGTGGAAGAATTGCATGTTCTTGTTGAAGCTCACGTCGGTCCATTTGTTTCCCGACTTCATCTCCAGAGCATCAAGCGTTACTTGCAAGCGCGTATCCTGTGGCCGGCACCCAGGATACAACGGAGTCTTCCCGTCTATCTCCATTTGCGCCAGCTTGGCTTTCTCTCTAACGGTGCTCGCCTCCTTGAGGAGCAGTTCTTGAACATGAGACTCCATCAAGGCCGACATTAGCGAGTTCTGCGTGTTCGCGTCTTCTCCACCACCATCTACTCCTTCATCATGTCCCCGGCATCTCCTTCGTCACGATCATCTTGCCCGCCCTCGTCTTCAGCGCAACATTTGCTGTCGGCGCTTGGTTGAAGCCTTGCATGAAACCGCGCCTGAGCAGGTGTTCCTCCAATTGTCCGGAATCAGGGTCGATCCATCTCACAAGTTTGCAACTTCGACACGGACATCGTATCTGGCTCCCGTTGCACCGAATCATTTCCGCCTTCGCTTCTTCCTTGTAGTTGTTGATTCGACGGAGCTCATCTTGATGACCATGGTCGCCTACGCGGTATACATATAGAGTGTGTTATTAATTAGAATTAATTAACCGCAACATGCACACACACATACACAAACATGCATGTTCGACGAAAAAATTCGGCATGACTTCCCCTAAAAGTAGGACATATGGGTGGTGCAAAAATTTACCGAAATGGAAATGAATCAACATTTCGGCAAACATCCATGCACCACGCCGGCGCAAGGCAACAAAAGGCAACAACATGCAAAGATTCATGTATAAACATCCATCGTCGCGCCATATACGTGCAAACATCCATACACACCGCCGGCCACACAAAACATGCATATATATACATATCCATCCAACAATACCCACCTAGTAGACCTAGATCCGTTACCGAGACGTGACCGTGATCGATGAGAGAGTGTGTGTGGTGATGGAGAGAAAATAGTGGAGAAAAAGAGATGTATTGGGAGAGGAGGAGAGTATGTATGGAGGCTCTCCCCAAGCCCTCACCAATTATATGTCAAACAAAGTAGGTTTAACTACAAATAATGGAGAAAAGTATGGGCAAAATGGCATGGGAGAGAGGAGGAACTCGAGCTAGGTAGAGATGGGGGACTGGAGAAGGTCACATGGGGAAAGTGGGGCTGCCACCTTTTTGTAAATCTGGCGCCCACTTTCTGTGGCGCACGGTGCTCAGTGCGCCACAGAAAGTAGGATTTCTGTGGCGTATTCTTGTTGATGCGCCACAGAAAGCTAACTTTCTGTGGCGCATCAGCCAGCATGCGCCACAGAAATCCTACTTTCTGTGGCGCACCGAGCACCGTGCGCCACAGATAGTGCCCAGATGGATCTGGTCCAATGATTGGCCGTGGGTCCCACAGAATTTCTGTGGCGCATACGTGGACGTGCGCCACAGAATATCTCCTTTCTGTGCCGCATGGGCTAGAAATGCGCCACAGAAAGGTAAATATTTCTGTGGCGCACCATATTCCATGCGCCACCGAATTATTTCTGTGGCGCACCAATTAAGGGTGCGCCACCGAATTATTTCTGTGGCGCACCAATTAAGGGTGCGCCACAGAATGCCCGTCTACCTATAAGCTTTTCTCTACTAGTGACTGTTGCTCTCAAGTTACTGCTGCTTTCACATCACTTGTGTAACTAGTGCTTTTCCAGGTGTGGTGGAATTGACAACTCCGCTGCTAAGACTTATAAGTATTCTTTGTCTCCCCTTGTGTCGAATCAATAAATTTGGGTTTTACTTCCCTCGAAGACTGTTGCGATCCCTATACTTGTGGGTTATCACCCGGCGCGCAACATCCCTGTCTGCCGCCGCCGCTGCTGCCCTCGCCTGCGCCTTCCTCGCGTGGCGCTGCCGGTTCAGCTCCTCGTGCGACTCCCGCTCGGCGCGCAGCAGGGAGGCGTCATGCGCTAGCTCCTCCGCCTGCGCGATGAGCTGTTGCTGCCTGGGCTCCTCCGCCTAGGCGTTGAGCTGCTCGTACGCCGCCCGCTCGGCGGCCATGAAGGCGCGGCAACGCTCATCGCGCTGCGCACTCAGGATGGAGGCCTCGATGATGACGGCCTCCACGGCGTCCCCAGCCGCCTCGTAGCCGAGCCTGACCTGGCGGCTTGCCTGCTCGTTGCGCCAGCTCTTGAACGAGTTGGAGGCAACCACCTGGTCAGGCCACAGCGGCGGCGGGAGCGCCTGCTCCGGCTCCTGCTGCGGCGGTGGCGGCACCTCATCGAGCTCTGGCGGCGGCTCCTGGACGGGATACGGCGCCTGCACGGCTCCTGCTCCTCCTGCTCGTCCACGTCGACGTCGTCCACATCCGCCTAGTCGAAGGCGGGTTCGTCGGCGGCGTCCTCCTGCGCCGTGGCGTGAGCACGGCGAGCTGCCTGGGTGAGGGTGGCCCTTGAGATGGCGAGGCGGCGAGGCATGATGTTGCTACGGGCTATGGTGGGCGCAGGTGGTGTGGAGAAATGGGTGCACGGTGGGGGCCTCTTTATAGCCGTCTAGGGTCGAGGCGGGAAACGAAGGTGGGAAGCGGTGGCGCTGGGCGGGAAGCGCCGGGTTGGTGAGCACGCGTCGCGTCGGAGTTAATGGCGGCGACACGTCTCTGCCACTGCGCCGCTTGGGAAGCCGGGAAAGGCTGGGCGCTCTGCAGGCGCCGCCGTAAATGCGAGGCGTGCGGCAGACGCGTCGCCGTCCCGTCCCTTCGTCGTCTGCATAAACGCGTTGCCATTAACGCGGGCGAAACGGCCTCCTGCACGACGCCATTAGAGCACATGTTCGCGCCCTGTCTCTATGACGAGTGGGCCGCACCTGTCGGAGGGCGTGTCCGGGCAGTGTCTGTTACCCCTGAGAGGGACTCCAAACTTGGAGTCCCTCTCAAGGGTGCCGGACACGATTTCGCTCTACCCGACCCTTTTGGGGTGCCGTTGGTGGCCGATTTTGGCATCCGAACCCCCAATGGGCCTTTGGGGAGCCATCAACATGGACTCTAACTAAAAAAAAGTTATGCCCTAGAAAAAATAGTAGTGTGATCCCGTTTCAGTTGTGCCACACCAGCCACACCACGCGCGATGTTACTACTACAAGCTCTTGCAGTTAGTTGTTTTCCCGATTCCAGAGCAGTTTCACCCTGCCTAAAGCCACCATTTAACATAGCTTTGAACCAAAATCAACGCACGACATTTCCTGATGGATCACAAAGAAACAAGGACGTTCGTTCCACAAACCGTACAGAGATATTGGAATACAAATTGACAACTATGAAATCGACATGATTGTCCAATGGAATCCTGACGTGGGGACGTGCCCTTCGAAACACCGGAGAATTGAACACGCTTAGATCATGCAAATCCGTTCGTTCTTCTGAAGCGCGCGTGAGCATATTGAGTTTGACCAAAATTTGGTTATCACGGCCGTATATTCATCAAAGAATCGATCGATCAAAGAACAGAGTAACAGACTATACACCTACAACCAGCTATATTAATCCTATACACTGTCACAGTATATGTGTAGCTCCACCTCCACGCGCTCTCTTCAGGTCTGACGCCGGGCGCGGGCCGCCTAGCTGGTTCTCTGCAGCGCGCCGCCGACGACCCGCCGGAAGTGGCCCGCGTCGCAGGGGATCCTGAGCACGCCCGACTGGTCGTACCCGTACTGCTGCGCCGCCATGTCCAGCAGCTCCGCGATGCAGGGGTCGGCGAGCAGCCTCACCGGTACTACCACCCGCTCGCCACAGCCGGTGACCATCGGGACGTGCCCCCTCGGCACCTTCTCGCGGTCGTCGTAGCAGGGCGACGCGCCGGGCGACAACGGTGACTCGCTGCCACTTTTCTTCCTCCACACCATGGCGATTTTATCTGTTAGACTTGATCGAACAGTGCTCGAGGTTGGGGACCTGGAGCTGCGGCGAGTGATTGAACTTTTCTTTGGCTAGCTGCTTTGAACTGGCAAAGGAGGAGGATCTGTATTTATAGGGAAAACATCAAGTGGGCCATGCATATATGTGATGATAGGAGTAGAAGGACTAGTAGTGCGGCGCGGTCAATGTCCCGGCGTCTTTCGAGGTGGATGCGAGATCATTGCACGTTGCGTCTTCTTTTGACTAAAGTCCAAAATCCTGGACCAATGGTTCATTGCGTGGTTGAAGTAGTCTCGTCAAAATTTGGGGTGGATGTTTGCCTGTTTATAGATTAGCCCTATCCGAAGTTTATGAATAAACATGTCAAACAGAAGTACATATGATAGTACAAAAAGGAAACGTTTGATCCTTGCTTGCCGTGGATAGAACACCTCAGTGGAGAGTGGACGGCTAGGGGACGCACTAAGTGAACTTGACATGCTTCAGACTAAAAAAGGTACCAACGAAAAACTAATGTTTCCTAACAGAAATATGATAGGATGCATCATAGTTCATATAAACCTATTCCCTAATCTTAATAAATTTGCAGGGTATTGACCGAAAGATTTATTACGCAAAGTGTTTTCTAGGGCTCCAGCAGAAGGCGACCAGGAAGTGATTTCCGCTCCGCTCGGGCGTTGGCGTCGTCGCCGCTGGTTCCCCTGCTCTCGGTCGGCCGCTACAGCGGCAGTAGGGATGAACATCGGAGTTGTGCTTAGCGTTGATGAGAATAAAAGTCCTTCAGCCCGCTCCTGATCGATGTTTTTGACCGGAAGAGCGTCGTCGGGTATTTGGTCTCGATTGATAAGTGTTTTGTCTACGGCGGATGCGTTGCATGGAGGGTATGATGTCGCGATGTATTGGTGTCCTTAAGGTCTGCCTCCGTCTGATGAAGCTCAACCAGGTACGGCTTCGTCGGGAAACTTTGCGAGTTTTGTGTCCCTCATCTCAGTCTAGCCGGAGCTGGGACTATCTACCGGCTCTCATCGATACTAACTTCTTCGGGACGACGATCTCTTGAGATTGTGGTTGCTGCATCTTCTAGTCGACGTAGACGAATTCCCGACCACTTCTTATACAAGTGCCTTGGTTTTTTCAAGATTTCTTCGACACGTGTTTAGCTACGCCGGAGGTCCAGAGGCGACATCGAGCTTTGCTCACGGCGCGCTGTCGAGGGATGCAGAAGTAATTAAGATGGTGCTAACTTTTCGGAGACTTGTGTTTTTTTTCGCCAGAAACCCAACAACGAGATCAGATAAAATTTTGGTGCGCGAAAGGAGACTAACAACCTATGTGCTTTTGCATGTTCGGGGTTTCAATTCTTAAAGCACTCGCGTTGTGCTGTAAGAGGCCTTTCATTCATTTTGAAAACCATAGAACGTTGCAGGTTCCGAGATATTCAAATCGTTTGCAATCAAAGGGAAATCGAAAGCTTCCAAAGCCTCTCTTGGACTGGTTGTTGACGGCGAAATCTGGCTTGGACGACCATCGATTCGCATAGGTTGACGAAAAGGTTACAAGCAAACAAACATGCGCTCCCAGTAGGAACCCACCCTGTATACTGCCTATCTACGGATCAAGACGGCGGCTAACAACGACTTGTTCGTCAAGGCCGGAACCATCTGGTCAGAAACGCTCGCGTCTGTGCATCTGCCGCAGATGCTCTTCGCGCGGCCGTCGCGCATCGAAAGCGACTGAGACTGAGTCATGCACTCTGACTACTATGGCCCCCGTTTCTTTTGCGGCACGTGCGCATGTGGCCAACACTTTCTCGCACGATGCTATACGTAGCTACTCCGTAGTCGTTGTAGTCTACTCCGTATTACTGTATATACTAAAGGCAAAATGAGTTAGCTTTTCGAGATACCACGTTAATCCACATAGGTTATAAAGATATAATGCGTTGATTTTTGTTGTGATTGTTCAGATTAAAAGATAAAAACGTTACATACAACAACATTAATCAGGTACAATTCGACACGTACTAACATGTCCAACACGTATCCTGAAACAATCGATCGAATCGGCCGAGCACTGCGTGACTGCTGTCCCTTAGTGGGCTGGCCCATGCGGATGGAGGGATGAGAGAGAGGAGGAAGAGGGGCCACGAAATTTTGCCCAGAAACAAAAATGAAACGAATAAACAAAGAAAAGAGGATGGGCTTAGGATTTGGCCCATCTGACAAGGAACTAAAGAAAAAATCGATTTACAAAAACATAGAATTAACTTCTAGGAAATGGTTTTCTCCATGCGGAAAATACAAATGAATATTTTGAGCGGGGACATCTCCACTAAAATTTAAAACATACTAATAATTAATTCAAGTCTTCTTCGATGCAAATTAAATCCAAAACTCTAGAAAATATCAATTAAGCTTATTAATTTCATGTAACAAAAAATTTATCCCAGAAAGTTTCGAATTTCGTAAAAGTTTTGAAAGTCAAGAAAAATTGAGATGTTACACATGAGCAAATAACTTTACACATAGAGAAGCAAAGTGACCGTTCGATATATTAAAATCCACAAGGTTGTGCTAAATTCTAAATATGTTTGAGGCCTCAATATACAGGGTTCCTAGCAGAGCCACCACGTTGAGCGAGATCATCTAAATTATCATAATAGTTAGATCTAAAATTTATGTTTAAGATTCATAAACTACTATTCACGTAGCCTTTTCACGCAGATAATGTTGAGAAGATAAGTGTCGGAGATGAACTTCCATCATTAAGCAACCATAATTCAACCAGCACTTCTCAGCATGTTCCACACATATACAAAGCCATGGATTTTTCGCTGGCCTTATTTGTAAATAAATAGTTTGATTAAACATTAAATATAGATATTGACTCATAGGCACTTTGTTCCAAAATATATCACTTCCTAAGAATTGCGATGTCGAGCATCTGCATTTGTTTTAAATGCGTAATAAATTATTTAGAATTATCATTTGTTCGATAAAATGATGCATTAGACCCCTTATGAAAAATACTTTACAAAAATATCCCAGCTATTGTTTTATGCATATACTTGAAACATCAAAATCTAAATGTTAACTATTTTGATACATGTGGCGTATTTTCTTTAGCAATTTTGCCATTGGAAGTAAGTTTGTGACAAGGGTAAGATTTTTTTAATGAGGGTATATCATAAGGTCGGTATTTTCATGTGGTTGCACACCTCCAGTTTTTTAATAATTTAAACTTTTGGTCATATTTCCCTAAAAACATTCTCGCTAAACTATCTTCCATGAAGTTTTAAATAGGTTTACCCAACCTCTAAAATAAAATTAGTGATGATGTCGTAGGGTTACTGTACCTACAGGGCTATCCAACAACATGATGAGACGTATAAAATGGATTTGACTTCTCTGTATCTAGCAGGGATCGACGACTATGACATCCATGTTGTTCCAAGAATCAATCAAACTAGGTGGGTCTCCGCCAACAGTTTGGGTCATCAACAATCTTGGTTTGGGGGTTTAACTAAGCAAGTGAGAAGTAATTTAAGCGAGACAACAAAAAGTTAGGAGTAAGAAACAATAATAAATAGTAGACAAATTAAGGCATTTTTAGCACACTTTACATTTTATGGGATTTGATTGTCCTCTCATCCGCCAGATTGGGTATAAGTAGGGTTGAGTGTGTGCTGTACAAAACATGGCTTGACAAGTCATACCCAAACATAGCCCATTAGTAATACAAGAGCTAGAGAAAATAGAGGAATATGACATAAAAGAGGTTGCAATAAAAATAGACTACATGATAGAAGGAACCATGCTCTTAATTTCATTCAAAAATCTAGGGTAATAGCATTGATTCGTTTAGTTTGATTTTATATACATACTCCTAGATTAATAGGAAATAAATATCAAAACATATTATCGGTACAATATTTACGTGTGTTCACAAACTTCCTTTTTGTTACCTTATATTTATATTAATGCTAGGACCATAATACACGCAATGTGTTACCAACATAATTTCTTTTATTTTGAAAATTTCGAAACTCTTTTCCATCGTCGTGTTTGGAGTGGCCTGTGCGTGTGTTCGTGTGTGTTTGTTCTTCAGTTGGATGATCTTGTACACGACTCCCTTTCAAAAAAAAAAAAAATTTAGAGATCATGTTTTTACTATGAGTTGGTTAAGCTTCAAACAAAAGCCAAAATTTATCTAGCGAGCATGCACAAATTCGTTTGGTTGTTGTGCTCGAAACCTAACCTCCTACTGTGTATAGATAAGATATGAATAAACTTTTTGAAAATATAATTAGGTTTTCTTACGAAACATTTCATAACTCTTTAATCGCATTTTTTTCAATATGCCATTCGCACAATGACCATGAGAAATGAATATCTTAATAACACCAAATTATATAACTGAAACTTAACAAAGTACAAGTGGTGACTCTTTAATCTCATTTTTTTTTTTGCAATATAACCATTGACACAATAAAATGTAAACTTCACACCTTCAAGATAACATCCATGTCCAAATGTGTGTATTTTATAATAAATAAGGTAAAATGAGGAAGAAATACCTTCATAACACCAAATTATATATAGTCAAAACTTTCGACAAACTACAAGTTGTGCCCTCGCATTTGCGAGGGCCCTGTGCTAGTTTAAATAATGTTGAATTATGGTATGTGAACGGCGCATCGATTTCTCCGCAAACACGTCGTCCATTTTGTGTTGTCAGTACCACTATCGTATTTTTCTGCAAATATGGTCCTTTTGCGAAACTAAGTACATATATGGCACATTCTCAAAACTATTTTTAAAATGGAACCTCTTTTTTCCACGAAATTGTTAAGCCTGGGTAGATAAATAATGACACCGGCCTTCGCCTGAAAGATTGGTCCAGTTCTACTGCAACTGGCAGTTCAGTTAAGCGCATGTATCACCTAGGGGCTTACTGGCTAGCACCACGGTTGGTGGAACTAGGCAGCCTGGGTTCGATCCTCACCTCCTACTATATTAAAAGTAGTGTCTAGTTCCTCCTAGACACTCATTCAATTTTTTTTTTTTTTTTTTTAAAAAAAAACCGGCCACAGAGCACATGCGACATCCCCAGAGGCCGTGGTGCAAGTGCTAAGGAATCTACCCGTTCTCCTTCACGGCACGTGGGCATGCGGCCAACTTGCACTGTGACCTGATGCGTAGGCGTAGCGACTGGTGCATAACGCACTGTACGTCGTAGCAGTAGCAGTTTGAATCTTGAAGAACGGTCCATCCACTTCTCCCGAGTCCTTCCAGTTGACACGCCGACACGTTTTCTATGCGTATATCTCCACTGAATCTGTCAAAGCAAACGTGTAATGCATCACAGAAAATACTGAGTTACGGAAACCTGATATCACGGGAATACTAAAATCCTAATTTTTCGATACGAAAGCAGCATGCACCGGAGGAAGTCCGGCTGGCCCCCACAGAACCTACGTGGGCCCATGGCGTGGGTGGGGCCCAGGTCGCGCCACCGCTCCGTGCACCGCTCGCGACACCCTACCGCCAAGGGACGCCTGACATCAACTCCGACCCCCAAATGTCAAGGGTCCGCCCATGCAAAGTCGATAGACAATCACGTGTGACATATTGAACAAGGTCCGAACGTACACTTCGAGCAAAGTAGAATCACCAGAAATGTCGCTGCGGATCGACCACCTTTGTGGGATATGTCAAGCACTCTCACACCAGCCCCAAGCGGGGACGACCAATCACTAGAGTGTGCGGCCGAGAACCTCCATCAAAGGCCAAAGACCACCGACCTCGCGCTCCACATAAACTAGTTTAGTTTGTGGGGGTGCTGATCTGATCATGTGTGGTCGACCCGACGTGTAAGAAAGAAGGCCCACTTTGAGAACATTCCACCATAGGATCCAACATCGATAGCATTCCAATTGCCTCATTGCCTATCTTTCATGTCTAGCTCACAGAAGGGACTCAAAAAGCAGCATGTTGACGGGAAAAACTACACTATAGTGTATGGTGTGCCTGTTGCAGTAGAGTGTTGGTGGATACATGTACAGAGTTCATTGCTCCGGGGAGCAAGAGCAAAAGATTTCTTCTTATGTACTCCATCTGTTTTAAATTATGAGATGTTTTATCATTTCATGAATGACTAGATATGGACTGAAACAAGTGGATCTACACATTAAATCATGTTTAGATACATCTGAATCAGAAAATAATAGAAAATTTATATTTCAGAATGAAGGCTAGGTTCATTGCATGCAGTTAGAAGCGGCGGTTAAACCCATAGCCACAACCCATAGGTGATTGGCTAAGCTGCACTGTTTCGAAGTTTAAGCAAGGCAAAAAAAATTACTATCTCTCTGATCCATAATAAGTGGTTTAAAATTGTGACAGTTATTTTGGATCAAAATGAGCACTTTGCTTAATTTGTCATAAATAAATATTCTATACATATCTTTTTTTTCGATGAAGGGTATATATTATTATAAAAAATATCAAATACACCTGGTCTCTACACTAATATAATGATAAGAACTAGTCGACTCATAAGAATTGCACGCAGCCAAAAAAGAACATAAGAAAGAAGATAAAAAAGACCCCACATGGTGATCTATACATAACTTTGTATACGGCTGGATTGGAAATCCACGCCTTCGGCTCGCTTCAGTGTTTGTATTTTTCGTTAGGTGGTCCGAAGACCTATTTGTAATTTTTATTAATTTTGAAATTCTTTGTACCGTTGTTGATGATCAATAGATTGGTTGGACTTTTTGCAAAAAAAAAGATGGATAATGTGGCAAAAAGAAACTAACAGGAACTTCCATTCCAATTTTGACTTGGCCTGCTTCCAAAAGACAGTTTGATCATACAGTCCGTCTATTCTTGCGCAGCTGGCGTGAGCATTTCAAATTTGAACGAAATATATTGTCTCGGTCGTATATTCAAACGAATTAAGAAATCAAAGAACACATAATCTATATCCAACAACTATAGTCATGTACACTGTCGGTGTTTATACATCTAGTCCACACATGTTCTCTTCAGGTCCGTGTGATGCCGGGCATCTACCCTGCTCTCTGCAGCGCGCACCGCGCAGTCGATGAGCCGCTGTAAATGGCCCGCGTCGCAGGGGATTCGCAGCACGCCCGGCTGGCCGTACCCGTACTGCTCCGCCGCCTTGTCCAGCAGCTCGGCGATGCAGGGAGCTCCGATGAGCCTCACAGGCACCAACACGCGCTCGCCGCTGACGGTGACCATGGGGACGTACCCCCTCGGGACCTTCTCGCGCTCGTTGTTGTAGCCTGCCGAGACGTCCACCGACGACGACTCGCTGCCACTCTTCTTTCTCCAAGCCATGGCGATTTGTCGGTTACACCTGATTGTGGCTCGAGGTTGGAGACTTGGAAGTGCGCGCGGGGAGGGGTTGATCTTGTCTCATGGGCTGGAGCCTGGAGGTGTATTTATATGCAAACAAACAATGGGCCCACGGGCTTTCGAGTACTCACGTGCGGTCAACGACCAATGGTGGATCAAAGGATAGTCCATCAGTCCATGCATGCCTCCATGGCTCCTTGCCCTGCTGGCTGCTGGAGAATAGAGTTTGGACCAAGGAGAATTTCTGAATACGTCAGCCTTCAGGTGGATCGGTCGGAGTTTACTGCATTTGGCGTATTCTTTTGACGAGAAGGAGTTTGGGATCTAAATCTCGTGGATCAAAGTCAAAATCTTGGGCCATATACCGCCAAGAACCACGCAGAATGTAAAAACGAATTTCGAATTCTTATTAAGGTCGACCAACTTCTTAGCCATATGTTGACCCAAAGACATGTTGGTGAGTTGCTCAATGGTTGCAACTTAAAATTTCCTAATTGCACCATTGTTACAACTGAATGTTATAAATTGAACAATAGTTATAACTGAATTATTCTTCAGTTGCATACTAGTTGCAACTGATATTTTTTTGTTTTAACCTACACTACGATTGCAACTGGTATTTTTCAGTTACATCATGAGTGAGAATTTTGGTTTACTCCTTTTTAGGAACGAAATGAATTACTCTACAAATGGATGATTGTGTGGGATCACATAAATAGCAATGGGTTCATTCTCTACAAATGAACAATTATTATCGATAACTTAATGAAGGATTTGTTGATAATTTTATTGGGGTCACCTAACCTGGTGCTAACAAGCAAGCTACGTTCCCTGGCAGTTTTAGATTATTTGATTACATGCTATGTGACCAAAATAGTCCATGCAGATTTTTCATATTTATAGGCTTCATATGGTGGATTTCTATGTCCGTGCGTGGCCATTATGGTCAACAACAAATAAAATTCAGATCTATATCCAAAGTAGTTATCAACTCTTTGAGTGTCAATCATACAAAATAATGAACACCATAATATACACTTGGACACAATGCAAATTGTTCTAGTTGTCTATTAATTGGAAGTGGTACTAGCAGGATGTACCTAGTTTATTATTAGACGGTGAACTTATCATCGACTTGTTGGAGCTTGATCTAGATGATCCAACTATGTTGTACACAAGATGGTACTAGTTAGCAATCAATAAACCATTCTCGATGGTTATTCGTCCAACTATTGACATTATCAACCTGAATATTGAGGTTAGAATTCTCATGGATACTCGAAAAACTAATAAGAATTGTGACCAATTGCAATCTAATATTATGAATAACAAACTAACACATGGAAAAGAAGAACGGATTTTGATTATGTTAATGATCTCAACACTTTATAATACACCCTCCGTTCATAAAAGGATGTCTCAACTTTGTCTAAATGTGCATGTATCTACACATTAAAGCATGTCTAGATACATGCAAATTTAGACAAAGTTGAGACATCTTTTTGTGAATGGAGGGAGTAATAGACATCTCATGGATGTGAATTATAGTAATGCTAAATAAAAAATAAACCGAAAATTTAACCTAAAGAAAGCCAACTATTTAATGTGGAAGTTAGGTATGTTTTGGCCCTCCCTAGAATCTTTGTTCATTAGTTTTAGTGTACACTGGGCCAACCTGTAGGACTCTCGGTATTAATGTTCCTGCGCATGAATGGCGATATCCTTAAAATGGATGTGCATATTTGCTAGATCTGTTCGTCTATAGTGTCGCTCATGATGTTTCATAGGTCGTGGAGTTTATTCTATCGTAGGTGCGCATCTTATTATACTTTGTGTAACAAAGTCGAAGTAGGTAACACAGATAAAATAGAACGATGTAATGTTAATATGTGGCACTTGGGGATGTGTGTGTCTGGGGGGGGGGGGGGGGGCTAATACTCAAACTATATTGTATACACATTTGTTTTTATTGGCATATATTTGAACATATTAGTCGGTACTTCTAAGATATGGTCTAAAAAATATCTTGACGGAGGCTTCTAACGCATGAGTGTGTATAGCCATTTTGGTATATAGTGTTGAAGAGAAGCTCGCCATCGAGCTATTGGAATTGCAAGATTTACACTTCTGTGGTGTGTGTCTCGCATGTTCCGATGTGTGCAATATTAAGCCAGAAACCACGACAGCTAAGCGCTCTAACAATCCAAACTATCAATCTATTTCTAATCAAGTCATTCCTAAATGAGATGTCTGGAGGGTATGACCCTAGAACCTACATCGTTCTGATGTATTCATGTCTAATTAATAATGTCATACAATCCTCCATACTGGGGGACCTCGGCCGAGTTACCCAATCAAATATCCTCACAACATTCTACTTGAGAGCCATCTCTAACGGTCTCATGATCAACATTCCAAATTTTGAAAACAAAATATATTCCTAAGAAATGATCAAAAATATGAAATATTTTTATCTGAAAATTTTGATGATATTGATTGTCATTATTCTCAGTAATATATCCTTACAGTGCGACAGAGTTGTGCGAACTAAGGGCATCTCTACCCGGTCCCTTATAATTTAGCCACTTTAACTATTTATATTTGGTCAGCAATAGAAAAGTGTTTCCTATCCGATCGCCTAAACTTAACTCTTTAGAAAATTTGGGTTGTCAAATTTTTATTTTTCCTTTAACATACAACATTTCACAATATTTGCACACATATTAAATTCACAGATAATAATTAAGGTTCAAACAATTCATGAATATTACAAATTTAGGTTACAAACAAAATTATTAAAAATCAAACACATGAAAGGGTTTAAATGAAGTAAAAAGCAACTACAAAGTGTTGTTGATTAGCCAATGATGCCTAACAAGATCATCTTGCAGCTCAGTATGAACCTCTTTGTTCTCAATGCTTCGATGTATCTCGAAAAATCTTTGTATCATGTTTGCATCGTGTTCGGGCTCAACCAAATCCCCATTAGAGATGTACCGATGGTTCTCCGGCAACTCTCGCTTATCTGCAATGATCGTGTTATGAAAAATGATGTAACATGCCATTATTTGCCATATGACCCGTGAACTGGGGTTGAAATAATCTTTCATAAGTTTGGCATGACCCTTCGCTCTATCTCGATTGGTGTACAAGCGGCTGAACTGTGATCCTAGTCTCAGCCGCCGAAGATGCTCGTTCAAAATCAAGGCAACATCCATTTCGGAGTCATAATGCTACTCTTGCTCCTCCTTCGACTAAGAGTCTTCAAAGATCATCTCCCTCAACCTCTTCATCTACAAAAAAAAAATCACATTGTGATTTCTTCGAATACTGGTGAGAACCTCGTCGGCGGTGTTAAGCCGATACCGAAGTTGTGAAACGCCGGCGCGGCTGAGAGGCAGCTGGCAGTCGACGGAGGGCTTCGCAAAAGCTCGAACTATTGAATTGATGCACTAGCCAACTATCTCAAAAGTCCGAACTGATGGAAAGGGCTGTGCAATATATTATATTTCTGACACTCCCCCTCACGTCTAGGCTGTGGACTTTTTCCTCACGAGCCTAGAATGTGGATTTAGGGTATCCGTAGATATTTATTTTAATACTGCGTTGGCCAGGATTTGAACTCTAGACCTCTGGATCTGATACCATATTGAATTGATGCACTAGCCAACTATCTCAAAAGTCCGAATTGATGGAAAGGGCTGTGCAATATATTATATTTCTGACACGAACCATGGCCTTCGGCCTTCGGTTGCACTCCAAGCTCGTCTGTCTCACACCTCAAAGCTTTGCGACGGCCATTATATGCCCTCCTTGTCCACAGGCTGCTCCGTTTTTTCTCAAAACCAGTCAGGAATAGATCAGGCGGCGACAGAGGTGGAGGGGAATTTTTTTCTCTAAGCGGCCAAGGTTGAAAATATTTGAGAGTCGGCCGATGGCTGGAGAATAATTTTACTCCTCTAAAGCAAATATGGGTTCGGCTAGTTACGGGTTAAGAGGACCTAAACCGAATTTTGTCTCCACTAACCGATTATAAGAGTTCGGCTAGAGATGCCCTAACCGAGTTAACCCGCAATGTAAACGCCGGCTAGATCAGCTGTCGTGTGTTCTCTGGATTGGCTTAAGTTATATTTCTCCAAGGGTTAAGTAACCCGATCAATTTATAGATGGATCGTCGGAAATGATCGTTCCACAAAGTAGACACCTAAAGATTCGAATACATCGAAGAAGAAACTAAGACGATCCTCTATTGTAATCTTGGCGTTTCCTTCCAAACACCGCCAAACTGAAACGATAGGAGATAATACAATCTGCCTGTTGGCTGTTCCTCGCAGGTCGTGCGAGCAGTTTAAATTTGATCCATATCTTGTATCTCGGCCGTATATTTATCAACGAATCGATGAATCAAAGAACAAACTAGTACTATCTATTCAACACTCCAACTACAGTAATTACAGTGTCACTGTATACGCATGTATAGCTCCGCACATGTTCAGTTGAGGTGAGACGCCGGCCGCCTAGCGGCATGTCTGTAGCGCGCAGTCGAGGACGGCCGGAAACGCACCGCGTCGCAGGGAACCCGCAGCACGCCCGGCTGGCCGTACCGTACTGTTGCGCCGCCATGTCCAGCAGCTCCGCGATGCAGGGGTGCGTGAGCAGCCTCACCGGCACCATCACGCGCCCGCCGCATCCGGCGACCATGGGGACGTGCCCC
>CAMZMU010000048.1:38216863-38381627 GCA_947311845.1 Poa pratensis
GGGTGCAAAACAATTCTGTGGCGCATCCCTTAAGAGATGCGCCACAGAAGTTTCTGATTCTGTGGCGCATCCCCCAGCCGGTGTGCCACAGAATTCTGGTATTCTGTGCCGCATCGGCTGGGGGATGCGCCACAGAATGCGGTGGCCTGGCAGTTTTAAAAACTGTTGCTGCTGTATTATGACACTAATAGCAATATATCCCAGTGGTTTGCTTCTGATCCTTGTACTTGGGCAGCCAGGTTCGAATCCTGGCTGTCTCACTTTTTTTTCTTTAAAAAAAAATATTTTTGGTTAAATTTAAATAAAGAACACACACAAATTAATACACCAAAAAAGTCATGATATACATATAAATATTTTAGTCATGATATAAATATATATGTTTGTCTCACACACACACACAAATTAATACACCAAAAAAGTCTTCTTCGTCCGGTTCCGAGAGCTAGCTTCTCTTCTTTCCCTTCTTCGCGGTTGAATACTTTAGGCCGGGCACCTTGAGATTTCTTCGCGTGAACGGACAACCTTTAGTAGGTAGGGAGGTCTTCCTTTGTGTGTGCTAGTAGTAGGCATGTCGAAGTACTTGTCGAATTCCTCCTCGATCTTCGGATCGCGTTCTTGTCCAAGTCTTCCTCGTTGGCGTCTCCTTCCATTCCGATGATGCTCCTCTTGCCCCTCCTCACGACAACACGGCTAGGCTTTGACGGGTCGGTAATGAAGAAGCATTGCTCAACTTGGCTAGCGAGTACCCATGGCTCATTTTTCGCGGAGGCGTTCTTCGATTTGGCATCGGGTATTACCATGGTGGTGAAATACCGGCCTTCTTTGACGACGTCCTTGGCCCATCTCACACGGAACATTGGCACCGACTCTCCACAGTAGTTGAGGTCCCATATCTCCTCAATCCTTCCGAAGTATCTTTGCTTGACAGTAGCCTCGTCATCGCCGTAGGATAGCATAGTTACTCCTGAGTTTTGATATTCGCTATTCTTGTCCTTTTCCTCGGTGTAGAATCTGAACCGCTGATGTCGTACGACTGATAGGTCTTACGTTGTGCGGGGCCCCGTGATAAGGAGAATATGAGTTTTTCATCTTCCGTAGATGGCGTTTTGCTCTTTGCTAGATCCAGTTGCTTTGCTTGAACCAACGCGTGAAGCTGGAGTTGTGCTCTCTGGTTACGTCTCCCTTCTTCCTCGGCCGGCCCAGGTCGATGTAATTCTTCTCGATTAAGCTTTGTGCTCTTTCACCCAAGTTTCGATCAATTGTAAGTGTTGTAGCGCGACCCGGTGAGCCCTGTCGAAGTCGTCCTTTCGACCATGAATGCTGACAAAGAGTGAGAGGGTGCCCTCGCGGTGACCATATCCATTGAGCCTGCCGAGGTGTTTCCTCCTGGGCAGACCAACATCCTGGTTCTCGGTGCTTAGATAATTCTGGCAGAAGGAGATGCACTCGTAGGTTAGAAAGCCCTTGGCCATGCTTGCGTCTGGACGGGCCCTGTTGCGAACGTATCCTTTCATGACACCGTTCATCCTTTCGAACGGCATCATGTAGTGCATGAACGTTGGCCCGAGCTGCCTGATGTCATCAACGACATGGAGAAGGAGATGCACGCAGATATCAAAGAATGCTGGCGGGAAGTAAATCTCGAGCTCGCATAGTATCAGCACGATCTCTTCCTGTAGCCTGTCGAGCTGCTTCACGCCGATCGACTTCCTGTTGATGACGTCGAAAAAGTTGCAAAGGGCAAGCAGCGTATCACGGACGTGCTCGTCCATTATCCCTCGAATCGCAACGGGAAGTATCTGCGTCAACAGCACGTGACAGTCGTGAGACTTCATCCCGCTAAACCTCTTCTTCGTTCCGTCCAGATATCTGCTTATCTTCCCCGCGTAACCATGAGGAAATTTGACTCCTAGGAGACACCTGTAGAATTGCTCGAGCTCCTCCGGACTCATAGTGAAGCACGTAGCGGGAAGCACCACGTGTTCTTCTTTACCCTTTTGCGGCGACCTTGAGTCCCTTCCGTCTGATCATCATCATCATCGTCATCACTATCGGGGCCTGAAGATCTTTCCTGACACCAAGCCATTTCAGATCGTATCTTGCTTTCGTCCCATCCTTGGTCTTTTCCGGCATGTTGGAAAGAGTGCCAAGCAGACTCTCGGTGACATTCTTCGTAATGTGCATCATATCGAGGCTATGTGGCGTCTTGAGGACCTTCCAGTACTCCAAGTCGTGGAAAACAGACCTCGCTTTCCATACACCCAGCAGCGGATCTACCTTCGGTCGTTTCTTTCCCGGCGCAGGGCACTCCTCCCAATTTTTCAACAGCTCGTCGATTTCTGTGCCGCTCCTCGGGCTCGGGGCTCCTTCGATCTCGTCCTTACCATTGAACAGGTCACCGCGTTTTCTCCACGGGTGATCCATGCGAAGCCACCTTCGAGCCCCTGGGTACACGGTTTTCGAAGACCCGGGATTCCTTGGTAGCTGGAGATGCGGGGTCTTATCCATGCACCTGACACATGCGCAGAATCCGTGGCCTACCTGGGCCGATACATATGAGCAACCAGGATAGTCCTGCACCGTCGTGAGCAACGCGGCTCTCATGTCGAAATAATCTCCAGTGTAGGCATCCCACGTACGGGCTGGCGTCTCCCACAACGTGGCTAACTCCTCTTTCAACAGCGCGAGATACATATGTATGTGGACACCTGCTTGTTTCGGCCCCTGAATGAGAATACTCATGTGTATGTACCTTTGCTTCGTGCACAACCACGGGGGAAGGTTGTAAGGCCATACAAACACGGGCCAGGTGCTATGCGTGCTACTCTGGTTGCCGAACGGATTGAGTCCATCGGTGCTCATACCGAGCCTGACGTTCCTTGCGTCGCCTCCGAAATTTCCGACGGCGTCCAACTCTTGCCACTGGCTAGCGTCTGAAGGGTGTGTAAGGATCCTGCCCTTCTCCGGATCTTCTTCGGGCTTCTCCCTTTCCGCGTGCCATTGCATGAGCTTTGCTTCCTTAGGGTCCACGAAGTACCGCTGCAGACGGGGAGTGATAGGAAAGTACCATACCACTTTTCGAGGAACTTTCTTCCCGGCTCTTGTACCGTCCTTGGCCGCACACCGGACATGTGGTTCTGTCCTCGTACTCGCCCCGATAAATTGCGCAATCATTGATGCAGGCGTGGTATTTAACGTGCGGTAGGTCAAGAGGGCACACGACTTTCTTGGCCTCCTCGATACTAGTTGGCAATGTGTTCCCCTCGGGAAGACGCTCGTGGAAGAATTGCATGTTCTTGTTGAAGCTCACGTCGGTCCATTTGTTTCCCGACTTCATCTCCAGAGCATCAAGCGTTACTTGCAAGCGCGTATCCTGTGGCCGGCACCCAGGATACAACGGAGTCTTCCCGTCTATCTCCATTTGCGCCAGCTTGGCTTTCTCTCTACGGTGCTCGCCTCCTTGAGGAGCAGTTCTTGAACATGAGACTCCATCAAGGCCGACATTAGCGAGCTCTGCGTGTTCGCGTCTTCTCCACCACCATCTACTCCTTCATCATGTCCCGGCATCTCCTTCGTCACGATCATCTTGCCCGCCCTCGTCTTCAGGCGCAACATTTGCTGTCGGCGCTTGGTTGAAGCCTTGCATGAAACCGCGCCTGAGCAGGTGTTCCTCCAATTGTCCGGAATCAGGGTCGATCCATCTCACAAGTTTGCAACTTCGACACGGACATCGTATCTGGCCCCGTTGCACCGAATCATTTCCGCCTTCGCTTCTTCCTTGTAGTTGTTGATTCGACGGAGCTCATCTTGATGACCATGGTCGCCTACGCGGTATACATATAGAGTGTGTTATTAATTAGAATTAATTAACCGCAACATGCACACACACATACACAAACATGCATGTTCGACGAAAAAATTCGGCATGACTTCCCCTAAAAGTAGGACATATGGGTGGTGCAAAAATTTACCGAAATGGAAATGAATCAACATTTCGGCAAACATCCATGCACCACGCCGGCGCAAGGCAACAAAAGGCAACAACATGCAAAGATTCATGTATAAACATCCATCGTCGCGCCATATACGTGCAAACATCCATACACACCGCCGGCCACACAAAACATGCATATATATACATATCCATCCAACAATACCCACCTAGTAGATCTAGATCCGTTACCGAGACGTGACCGTGATCGATGAGAGAGTGTGTGTGGTGATGGAGAGAAAATAGTGGAGAAAAAGAGATGTATTGGGAGAGGAGGAGAGTATGTATGGAGGCTCTCCCCAAGCCCTCACCAATTATATGTCAAACAAAGTAGGTTTAACTACAAATAATGGAGAAAAGTATGGGCAAAATGGCATGGGAGAGAGGAGGAACTCGAGCTAGTAGAGATGGGGGATGGAGAAGGTCACATGGGGAAAGTGGGGCTGCCACCTTTTTGTAAATCTGGCGCCCACTTTCTGTGGCGCACGGTGCTCAGTGCGCCACAGAAAGTAGGATTTCTGTGGCGTATTCTTGTTGATGCGCCACAGAAAGCTAACTTTCTGTGGCGCATCAGCCAGCATGCGCCACAGAAATCCTACTTTCTGTGGCGCACCGAGCACCGTGCGCCACAGATAGTGCCCAGATGGATCTGGTCCAATGATTGGCCGTGGGTCCCACAGAATTTCTGTGGCGCATACGTGGACGTGCGCCACAGAATATCTCCTTTCTGTGCCGCATGGGCTAGAAATGCGCCACAGAAAGGTAAATATTTCTGTGGCGCACCATATTCCATGCGCCACCGAATTATTTCTGTGGCGCACCAATTAAGGGTGCGCCACCGAATTATTTCTGTGGCGCACCAATTAAGGGTGCGCCACAGAATGCCCGTCTACCTATAAGCTTTTCTCTACTAGTGACTGTTGCTCTCAAGTTACTGCTGCTTTCACATCACTTGTGTAACTAGTGCTTTTCCAGGTGTGGTGGAATTGACAACTCCGCTGCTAAGACTTATAAGTATTCTTTGTCTCCCCTTGTGTCGAATCAATAAATTTGGGTTTTACTTCCCTCGAAGACTGTTGCGATCCCCTATACTTGTGGGTTATCACCCGGCGCGCAACATCCCTGTCTGCCGCCGCCGCTGCTGCCCTCGCCTGCGCCTTCCTCGCGTGGCGCTGCCGGTTCAGCTCCTCGTGCGACTCCCGCTCGGCGCGCAGCAGGGAGGCGTCATGCGCTAGCTCCTCCGCCTGCGCGATGAGCTGTTGCTGCCTGGGCTCCTCCGCCTAGGCGTTGAGCTGCTCGTACGCCGCCCGCTCGGCGGCCATGAAGGCGCGGCAACGCTCATCGCGCTGCGCACTCAGGATGGAGGCCTCGATGATGACGGCCTCCACGGCGTCCCCAGCCGCCTCGTAGCCGAGCCTGACCTGGCGGCTTGCCTGCTCGTTGCGCCAGCTCTTGAACGAGTTGGAGGCAACCACCTGGTCAGGCCACAGCGGCGGCGGGAGCGCCTGCTCCGGCTCCTGCTGCGGCGGTGGCGGCACCTCATCGAGCTCTGGCGGCGGCTCCTGGACGGGATACGGCGCCTGCACCGGCTCCTGCTCCTCCTGCTCGTCCACGTCGACGTCGTCCACATCCGCCTAGTCGAAGGCGGGTTCGTCGGCGGCGTCCTCCTGCGCCGTGGCGTGAGCACGGCGAGCTGCCTGGGTGAGGGTGGCCCTTGAGATGGCGAGGCGGCGAGGCATGATGTTGCTACGGGCTATGGTGGGCGCAGGTGGTGTGGAGAAATGGGTGCACGGTGGGGGCCTCTTTATAGCCGTCTAGGGTCGAGGCGGGAAACGAAGGTGGGAAGCGGTGGCGCTGGGCGGGAAGCGCCGGGTTGGTGAGCACGCGTCGCGTCGGAGTTAATGGCGGCGACACGTCTCTGCCACTGCGCCGCTTGGGAAGCCGGGAAAGGCTGGGCGCTCTGCAGGCGCCGCCGTAAATGCGAGGCGTGCGGCAGACGCGTCGCCGTCCCGTCCCTTCGTCGTCTGCATAAACGCGTTGCCATTAACGCGGGCGAAACGGCCTCCTGCACGACGCCATTAGAGCACATGTTCGCGCCCTGTCTCTATGACGAGTGGGCCGCACCTGTCGGAGGGCGTGTCCGGGCAGTGTCTGTTACCCTGAGAGGGACTCCAAACTTGGAGTCCCTCTCAAGGGTGCCGGACACGATTTCGCTCTACCCGACCCTTTTGGGGTGCCGTTGGTGGCCGATTTTGGCATCCGAACCCCCAATGGGCCTTTGGGGAGCCATCAACATGGACTCTAACTAAAAAAAAGTTATGCCCTAGAAAAAATAGTAGTGTGATCCCGTTTCAGTTGTGCCACACCAGCCACACCACGCGCGATGTTACTACTACAAGCTCTTGCAGTTAGTTGTTTTCCCGATTCCAGAGCAGTTTCACCCTGCCTAAAGCCACCATTTAACATAGCTTTGAACCAAAATCAACGCACGACATTTCCTGATGGATCACAAAGAAACAAGGACGTTCGTTCCACAAACCGTACAGAGATATTGGAATACAAATTGACAACTATGAAATCGACATGATTGTCCAATGGAATCCTGACGTGGGGACGTGCCCTTCGAAACACCGGAGAATTGAACACGCTTAGATCATGCAAATCCGTTCGTTCTTCTGAAGCGCGCGTGAGCATATTGAGTTTGACCAAAATTTGGTTATCACGGCCGTATATTCATCAAAGAATCGATCGATCAAAGAACAGAGTAACAGACTATACACCTACAACCAGCTATATTAATCCTATACACTGTCACAGTATATGTGTAGCTCCACCTCCACGCGCTCTCTTCAGGTCTGACGCCGGGCGCGGGCCGCCTAGCTGGTTCTCTGCAGCGCGCCGCCGACGACCCGCCGGAAGTGGCCCGCGTCGCAGGGGATCCTGAGCACGCCCGACTGGTCGTACCCGTACTGCTGCGCCGCCATGTCCAGCAGCTCCGCGATGCAGGGGTCGGCGAGCAGCCTCACCGGTACTACCACCCGCTCGCCACAGCCGGTGACCATCGGGACGTGCCCCCTCGGCACCTTCTCGCGGTCGTCGTAGCAGGGCGACGCGCCGGGCGACAACGGTGACTCGCTGCCACTTTTCTTCCTCCACACCATGGCGATTTTATCTGTTAGACTTGATCGAACAGTGCTCGAGGTTGGGGACCTGGAGCTGCGGCGAGTGATTGAACTTTTCTTTGGCTAGCTGCTTTGAACTGGCAAAGGAGGAGGATCTGTATTTATAGGGAAAACATCAAGTGGGCCATGCATATATGTGATGATAGGAGTAGAAGGACTAGTAGTGCGGCGCGGTCAATGTCCCGGCGTCTTTCGAGGTGGATGCGAGATCATTGCACGTTGCGTCTTCTTTTGACTAAAGTCCAAAATCCTGGACCAATGGTTCATTGCGTGGTTGAAGTAGTCTCGTCAAAATTTGGGGTGGATGTTTGCCTGTTTATAGATTAGCCCTATCCGAAGTTTATGAATAAACATGTCAAACAGAAGTACATATGATAGTACAAAAAGGAAACGTTTGATCCTTGCTTGCCGTGGATAGAACACCTCAGTGGAGAGTGGACGGCTAGGGGACGCACTAAGTGAACTTGACATGCTTCAGACTAAAAAAGGTACCAACGAAAAACTAATGTTTCCTAACAGAAATATGATAGGATGCATCATAGTTCATATAAACCTATTCCCTAATCTTAATAAATTTGCAGGGGTATTGACCGAAAGATTTATTACGCAAAGTGTTTTCTAGGGCTCCAGCAGAAGGCGACCAGGAAGTGATTTCCGCTCCGCTCGGGCGTTGGCGTCGTCGCCGCTGGTTCCCCTGCTCTCGGTCGGCCGCTACAGCGGCAGTAGGGATGAACATCGGAGTTGTGCTTAGCGTTGATGAGAATAAAAGTCCTTCAGCCCGCTCCTGATCGATGTTTTTGACCGGAAGAGCGTCGTCGGGTATTTGGTCTCGATTGATAAGTGTTTTGTCTACGGCGGATGCGTTGCATGGAGGGTATGATGTCGCGATGTATTGGTGTCCTTAAGGTCTGCCTCCGTCTGATGAAGCTCAACCAGGTACGGCTTCGTCGGGAAACTTTGCGAGTTTTGTGTCCCTCATCTCAGTCTAGCCGGAGCTGGGACTATCTACCGGCTCTCATCGATACTAACTTCTTCGGGACGACGATCTCTTGAGATTGTGGTTGCTGCATCTTCTAGTCGACGTAGACGAATTCCCGACCACTTCTTATACAAGTGCCTTGGTTTTTTCAAGATTTCTTCGACACGTGTTTAGCTACGCCGGAGGTCCAGAGGCGACATCGAGCTTTGCTCACGGCGCGCTGTCGAGGGATGCAGAAGTAATTAAGATGGTGCTAACTTTTCGGAGACTTGTGTTTTTTTTCGCCAGAAACCCAACAACGAGATCAGATAAAATTTTGGTGCGCGAAAGGAGACTAACAACCTATGTGCTTTTGCATGTTCGGGGTTTCAATTCTTAAAGCACTCGCGTTGTGCTGTAAGAGGCCTTTCATTCATTTTGAAAACCATAGAACGTTGCAGGTTCCGAGATATTCAAATCGTTTGCAATCAAAGGGAAATCGAAAGCTTCCAAAGCCTCTCTTGGACTGGTTGTTGACGGCGAAATCTGGCTTGGACGACCATCGATTCGCATAGGTTGACGAAAAGGTTACAAGCAAACAAACATGCGCTCCAGTAGGAACCCACCCTGTATACTGCCTATCTACGGATCAAGACGGCGGCTAACAACGACTTGTTCGTCAAGGCCGGAACCATCTGGTCAGAAACGCTCGCGTCTGTGCATCTGCCGCAGATGCTCTTCGCGCGGCCGTCGCGCATCGAAAGCGACTGAGACTGAGTCATGCACTCTGACTACTATGGCCCCCGTTTCTTTTGCGGCACGTGCGCATGTGGCCAACACTTTCTCGCACGATGCTATACGTAGCTACTCCGTAGTCGTTGTAGTCTACTCCGTATTACTGTATATACTAAAGGCAAAATGAGTTAGCTTTTCGAGATACCACGTTAATCCACATAGGTTATAAAGATATAATGCGTTGATTTTTGTTGTGATTGTTCAGATTAAAAGATAAAAACGTTACATACAACAACATTAATCAGGTACAATTCGACACGTACTAACATGTCCAACACGTATCCTGAAACAATCGATCGAATCGGCCGAGCACTGCGTGACTGCTGTCCCTTAGTGGGCTGGCCCATGCGGATGGAGGGATGAGAGAGAGGAGGAAGAGGGGCCACGAAATTTTGCCCAGAAACAAAAATGAAACGAATAAACAAAGAAAAGAGGATGGGCTTAGGATTTGGCCCATCTGACAAGGAACTAAAGAAAAAATCGATTTACAAAAACATAGAATTAACTTCTAGGAAATGGTTTTCTCCATGCGGAAAATACAAATGAATATTTTGAGCGGGGACATCTCCACTAAAATTTAAAACATACTAATAATTAATTCAAGTCTTCTTCGATGCAAATTAAATCCAAAACTCTAGAAAATATCAATTAAGCTTATTAATTTCATGTAACAAAAAAATTTATCCCAGAAAGTTTCGAATTTCGTAAAAGTTTTGAAAGTCAAGAAAAATTGAGATGTTACACATGAGCAAATAACTTTACACATAGAGAAGCAAAGTGACCGTTCGATATATTAAAATCCACAAGGTTGTGCTAAATTCTAAATATGTTTGAGGCCTCAATATACAGGGTTCCTAGCAGAGCCACCACGTTGAGCGAGATCATCTAAATTATCATAATAGTTAGATCTAAAATTTATGTTTAAGATTCATAAACTACTATTCACGTAGCCTTTTCACGCAGATAATGTTGAGAAGATAAGTGTCGGAGATGAACTTCCATCATTAAGCAACCATAATTCAACCAGCACTTCTCAGCATGTTCCACACATATACAAAGCCATGGATTTTTCGCTGGCCTTATTTGTAAATAAATAGTTTGATTAAACATTAAATATAGATATTGACTCATAGGCACTTTGTTCCAAAATATATCACTTCCTAAGAATTGCGATGTCGAGCATCTGCATTTGTTTTAAATGCGTAATAAATTATTTAGAATTATCATTTGTTCGATAAAATGATGCATTAGACCCCTTATGAAAAATACTTTACAAAAATATCCCAGCTATTGTTTTATGCATATACTTGAAACATCAAAATCTAAATGTTAACTATTTTGATACATGTGGCGTATTTTCTTTAGCAATTTTGCCATTGGAAGTAAGTTTGTGACAAGGGTAAGATTTTTTTAATGAGGGTATATCATAAGGTCGGTATTTTCATGTGGTTGCACACCTCCAGTTTTTTAATAATTTAAACTTTTGGTCATATTTCCCTAAAAACATTCTCGCTAAACTATCTTCCATGAAGTTTTAAATAGGTTTACCCAACCTCTAAAATAAAATTAGTGATGATGTCGTAGGGTTACTGTACCTACAGGGCTATCCAACAACATGATGAGACGTATAAAATGGATTTGACTTCTCTGTATCTAGCAGGGATCGACGACTATGACATCCATGTTGTTCCAAGAATCAATCAAACTAGGTGGGTCTCCGCCAACAGTTTGGGTCATCAACAATCTTGGTTTGGGGGTTTAACTAAGCAAGTGAGAAGTAATTTAAGCGAGACAACAAAAAGTTAGGAGTAAGAAACAATAATAAATAGTAGACAAATTAAGGCATTTTTAGCACACTTTACATTTTATGGGATTTGATTGTCCTCTCATCCGCCAGATTGGGTATAAGTAGGGTTGAGTGTGTGCTGTACAAAACATGGCTTGACAAGTCATACCCAAACATAGCCCATTAGTAATACAAGAGCTAGAGAAAATAGAGGAATATGACATAAAAGAGGTTGCAATAAAAATAGACTACATGATAGAAGGAACCATGCTCTTAATTTCATTCAAAAATCTAGGGTAATAGCATTGATTCGTTTAGTTTGATTTTATATACATACTCCTAGATTAATAGGAAATAAATATCAAAACATATTATCGGTACAATATTTACGTGTGTTCACAAACTTCCTTTTTGTTACCTTATATTTATATTAATGCTAGGACCATAATACACGCAATGTGTTACCAACATAATTTCTTTTATTTTGAAAATTTCGAAACTCTTTTCCATCGTCGTGTTTGGAGTGGCCTGTGCGTGTGTTCGTGTGTGTTTGTTCTTCAGTTGGATGATCTTGTACACGACTCCCTTTCAAAAAAAAAAAAAATTTAGAGATCATGTTTTTACTATGAGTTGGTTAAGCTTCAAACAAAAGCCAAAATTTATCTAGCGAGCATGCACAAATTCGTTTGGTTGTTGTGCTCGAAACCTAACCTCCTACTGTGTATAGATAAGATATGAATAAACTTTTTGAAAATATAATTAGGTTTTCTTACGAAACATTTCATAACTCTTTAATCGCATTTTTTTCAATATGCCATTCGCACAATGACCATGAGAAATGAATATCTTAATAACACCAAATTATATAACTGAAACTTAACAAAGTACAAGTGGTGACTCTTTAATCTCATTTTTTTTTTTGCAATATAACCATTGACACAATAAAATGTAAACTTCACACCTTCAAGATAACATCCATGTCCAAATGTGTGTATTTTATAATAAATAAGGTAAAATGAGGAAGAAATACCTTCATAACACCAAATTATATATAGTCAAAACTTTCGACAAACTACAAGTTGTGCCCTCGCATTTGCGAGGGCCCTGTGCTAGTTTAAATAATGTTGAATTATGGTATGTGAACGGCGCATCGATTTCTCCGCAAACACGTCGTCCATTTTGTGTTGTCAGTACCACTATCGTATTTTTCTGCAAATATGGTCCTTTTGCGAAACTAAGTACATATATGGCACATTCTCAAAACTATTTTTAAAATGGAACCTCTTTTTTCCACGAAATTGTTAAGCCTGGGTAGATAAATAATGACACCGGCCTTCGCCTGAAAGATTGGTCCAGTTCTACTGCAACTGGCAGTTCAGTTAAGCGCATGTATCACCTAGGGGCTTACTGGCTAGCACCACGGTTGGTGGAACTAGGCAGCCTGGGTTCGATCCTCACCTCCTACTATATTAAAAGTAGTGTCTAGTTCCTCCTAGACACTCATTCAATTTTTTTTTTTTTTTTTTTAAAAAAAAACCGGCCACAGAGCACATGCGACATCCCCAGAGGCCGTGGTGCAAGTGCTAAGGAATCTACCCGTTCTCCTTCACGGCACGTGGGCATGCGGCCAACTTGCACTGTGACCTGATGCGTAGGCGTAGCGACTGGTGCATAACGCACTGTACGTCGTAGCAGTAGCAGTTTGAATCTTGAAGAACGGTCCATCCACTTCTCCCGAGTCCTTCCAGTTGACACGCCGACACGTTTTCTATGCGTATATCTCCACTGAATCTGTCAAAGCAAACGTGTAATGCATCACAGAAAATACTGAGTTACGGAAACCTGATATCACGGGAATACTAAAATCCTAATTTTTCGATACGAAAGCAGCATGCACCGGAGGAAGTCCGGCTGGCCCCCACAGAACCTACGTGGGCCCATGGCGTGGGTGGGGCCCAGGTCGCGCCACCGCTCCGTGCACCGCTCGCGACACCCTACCGCCAAGGGACGCCTGACATCAACTCCGACCCCCAAATGTCAAGGGTCCGCCCATGCAAAGTCGATAGACAATCACGTGTGACATATTGAACAAGGTCCGAACGTACACTTCGAGCAAAGTAGAATCACCAGAAATGTCGCTGCGGATCGGACCACCTTTGTGGGATATGTCAAGCACTCTCACACCAGCCCCAAGCGGGGACGACCAATCACTAGAGTGTGCGGCCGAGAACCTCCATCAAAGGCCAAAGACCACCGACCTCGCGCTCCACATAAACTAGTTTAGTTTGTGGGGGTGCTGATCTGATCATGTGTGGTCGACCCGACGTGTAAGAAAGAAGGCCCACTTTGAGAACATTCCACCATAGGATCCAACATCGATAGCATTCCAATTGCCTCATTGCCTATCTTTCATGTCTAGCTCACAGAAGGGACTCAAAAAGCAGCATGTTGACGGGAAAAACTACACTATAGTGTATGGTGTGCCTGTTGCAGTAGAGTGTTGGTGGATACATGTACAGAGTTCATTGCTCCGGGGAGCAAGAGCAAAAGATTTCTTCTTATGTACTCCATCTGTTTTAAATTATGAGATGTTTTATCATTTCATGAATGACTAGATATGGACTGAAACAAGTGGATCTACACATTAAATCATGTTTAGATACATCTGAATCAGAAAATAATAGAAAATTTATATTTCAGAATGAAGGCTAGGTTCATTGCATGCAGTTAGAAGCGGCGGTTAAACCCATAGCCACAACCCATAGGTGATTGGCTAAGCTGCACTGTTTCGAAGTTTAAGCAAGGCAAAAAAAATTACTATCTCTCTGATCCATAATAAGTGGTTTAAAATTGTGACAGTTATTTTGGATCAAAATGAGCACTTTGCTTAATTTGTCATAAATAAATATTCTATACATATCTTTTTTTTCGATGAAGGGTATATATTATTATAAAAAATATCAAATACACCTGGTCTCTACACTAATATAATGATAAGAACTAGTCGACTCATAAGAATTGCACGCAGCCAAAAAAGAACATAAGAAAGAAGATAAAAAAGACCCCACATGGTGATCTATACATAACTTTGTATACGGCTGGATTGGAAATCCACGCCTTCGGCTCGCTTCAGTGTTTGTATTTTTCGTTAGGTGGTCCGAAGACCTATTTGTAATTTTTATTAATTTTGAAATTCTTTGTACCGTTGTTGATGATCAATAGATTGGTTGGACTTTTTGCAAAAAAAAAGATGGATAATGTGGCAAAAAGAAACTAACAGGAACTTCCATTCCAATTTTGACTTGGCCTGCTTCCAAAAGACAGTTTGATCATACAGTCCGTCTATTCTTGCGCAGCTGGCGTGAGCATTTCAAATTTGAACGAAATATATTGTCTCGGTCGTATATTCAAACGAATTAAGAAATCAAAGAACACATAATCTATATCCAACAACTATAGTCATGTACACTGTCGGTGTTTATACATCTAGTCCACACATGTTCTCTTCAGGTCCGTGTGATGCCGGGCATCTACCCTGCTCTCTGCAGCGCGCACCGCGCAGTCGATGAGCCGCTGTAAATGGCCCGCGTCGCAGGGGATTCGCAGCACGCCCGGCTGGCCGTACCCGTACTGCTCCGCCGCCTTGTCCAGCAGCTCGGCGATGCAGGGAGCTCCGATGAGCCTCACAGGCACCAACACGCGCTCGCCGCTGACGGTGACCATGGGGACGTACCCCCTCGGGACCTTCTCGCGCTCGTTGTTGTAGCCTGCCGAGACGTCCACCGACGACGACTCGCTGCCACTCTTCTTTCTCCAAGCCATGGCGATTTGTCGGTTACACCTGATTGTGGCTCGAGGTTGGAGACTTGGAAGTGCGCGCGGGGAGGGGTTGATCTTGTCTCATGGGCTGGAGCCTGGAGGTGTATTTATATGCAAACAAACAATGGGCCCACGGGCTTTCGAGTACTCACGTGCGGTCAACGACCAATGGTGGATCAAAGGATAGTCCATCAGTCCATGCATGCCTCCATGGCTCCTTGCCCTGCTGGCTGCTGGAGAATAGAGTTTGGACCAAGGAGAATTTCTGAATACGTCAGCCTTCAGGTGGATCGGTCGGAGTTTACTGCATTTGGCGTATTCTTTTGACGAGAAGGAGTTTGGGATCTAAATCTCGTGGATCAAAGTCAAAATCTTGGGCCATATACCGCCAAGAACCACGCAGAATGTAAAAACGAATTTCGAATTCTTATTAAGGTCGACCAACTTCTTAGCCATATGTTGACCCAAAGACATGTTGGTGAGTTGCTCAATGGTTGCAACTTAAAATTTCCTAATTGCACCATTGTTACAACTGAATGTTATAAATTGAACAATAGTTATAACTGAATTATTCTTCAGTTGCATACTAGTTGCAACTGATATTTTTTTGTTTTAACCTACACTACGATTGCAACTGGTATTTTTCAGTTACATCATGAGTGAGAATTTTGGTTTACTCCTTTTTAGGAACGAAATGAATTACTCTACAAATGGATGATTGTGTGGGATCACATAAATAGCAATGGGTTCATTCTCTACAAATGAACAATTATTATCGATAACTTAATGAAGGATTTGTTGATAATTTTATTGGGGTCACCTAACCTGGTGCTAACAAGCAAGCTACGTTCCCTGGCAGTTTTAGATTATTTGATTACATGCTATGTGACCAAAATAGTCCATGCAGATTTTTCATATTTATAGGCTTCATATGGTGGATTTCTATGTCCGTGCGTGGCCATTATGGTCAACAACAAATAAAATTCAGATCTATATCCAAAGTAGTTATCAACTCTTTGAGTGTCAATCATACAAAATAATGAACACCATAATATACACTTGGACACAATGCAAATTGTTCTAGTTGTCTATTAATTGGAAGTGGTACTAGCAGGATGTACCTAGTTTATTATTAGACGGTGAACTTATCATCGACTTGTTGGAGCTTGATCTAGATGATCCAACTATGTTGTACACAAGATGGTACTAGTTAGCAATCAATAAACCATTCTCCGATGGTTATTCGTCCAACTATTGACATTATCAACCTGAATATTGAGGTTAGAATTCTCATGGATACTCGAAAAACTAATAAGAATTGTGACCAATTGCAATCTAATATTATGAATAACAAACTAACACATGGAAAAGAAGAACGGATTTTGATTATGTTAATGATCTCAACACTTTATAATACACCCTCCGTTCATAAAAGGATGTCTCAACTTTGTCTAAATGTGCATGTATCTACACATTAAAGCATGTCTAGATACATGCAAATTTAGACAAAGTTGAGACATCTTTTTGTGAATGGAGGGAGTAATAGACATCTCATGGATGTGAATTATAGTAATGCTAAATAAAAAATAAACCGAAAATTTAACCTAAAGAAAGCCAACTATTTAATGTGGAAGTTAGGTATGTTTTGGCCCTCCCTAGAATCTTTGTTCATTAGTTTTAGTGTACACTGGGCCAACCTGTAGGACTCTCGGTATTAATGTTCCTGCGCATGAATGGCGATATCCTTAAAATGGATGTGCATATTTGCTAGATCTGTTCGTCTATAGTGTCGCTCATGATGTTTCATAGGTCGTGGAGTTTATTCTATCGTAGGTGCGCATCTTATTATACTTTGTGTAACAAAGTCGAAGTAGGTAACACAGATAAAATAGAACGATGTAATGTTAATATGTGGCACTTGGGGATGTGTGTGTCTGGGGGGGGGGGGGGGGGGGCTAATACTCAAACTATATTGTATACACATTTGTTTTTATTGGCATATATTTGAACATATTAGTCGGTACTTCTAAGATATGGTCTAAAAAATATCTTGACGGAGGCTTCTAACGCATGAGTGTGTATAGCCATTTTGGTATATAGTGTTGAAGAGAAGCTCGCCATCGAGCTATTGGAATTGCAAGATTTACACTTCTGTGGTGTGTGTCTCGCATGTTCCGATGTGTGCAATATTAAGCCAGAAACCACGACAGCTAAGCGCTCTAACAATCCAAACTATCAATCTATTTCTAATCAAGTCATTCCTAAATGAGATGTCTGGAGGGTATGACCCTAGAACCTACATCGTTCTGATGTATTCATGTCTAATTAATAATGTCATACAATCCTCCATACTGGGGGACCTCGGCCGAGTTACCCAATCAAATATCCTCACAACATTCTACTTGAGAGCCATCTCTAACGGTCTCATGATCAACATTCCAAATTTTGAAAACAAAATATATTCCTAAGAAATGATCAAAAATATGAAATATTTTTATCTGAAAATTTTGATGATATTGATTGTCATTATTCTCAGTAATATATCCTTACAGTGCGACAGAGTTGTGCGAACTAAGGGCATCTCTACCCGGTCCCTTATAATTTAGCCACTTTAACTATTTATATTTGGTCAGCAATAGAAAAGTGTTTCCTATCCGATCGCCTAAACTTAACTCTTTAGAAAATTTGGGTTGTCAAATTTTTATTTTTCCTTTAACATACAACATTTCACAATATTTGCACACATATTAAATTCACAGATAATAATTAAGGTTCAAACAATTCATGAATATTACAAATTTAGGTTACAAACAAAATTATTAAAAATCAAACACATGAAAGGGTTTAAATGAAGTAAAAAGCAACTACAAAGTGTTGTTGATTAGCCAATGATGCCTAACAAGATCATCTTGCAGCTCAGTATGAACCTCTTTGTTCTCAATGCTTCGATGTATCTCGAAAAATCTTTGTATCATGTTTGCATCGTGTTCGGGCTCAACCAAATCCCCATTAGAGATGTACCGATGGTTCTCCGGCAACTCTCGCTTATCTGCAATGATCGTGTTATGAAAAATGATGTAACATGCCATTATTTGCCATATGACCCGTGAACTGGGGTTGAAATAATCTTTCATAAGTTTGGCATGACCCTTCGCTCTATCTCGATTGGTGTACAAGCGGCTGAACTGTGATCCTAGTCTCAGCCGCCGAAGATGCTCGTTCAAAATCAAGGCAACATCCATTTCGGAGTCATAATGCTACTCTTGCTCCTCCTTCGACTAAGAGTCTTCAAAGATCATCTCCCTCAACCTCTTCATCTACAAAAAAAAAATCACATTGTGATTTCTTCGAATACTGGTGAGAACCTCGTCCGGCGGTGTTAAGCCGATACCGAAGTTGTGAAACGCCGGCGCGGCTGAGAGGCAGCTGGCAGTCGACGGAGGGCTTCGCAAAAGCTCGAACTATTGAATTGATGCACTAGCCAACTATCTCAAAAGTCCGAACTGATGGAAAGGGCTGTGCAATATATTATATTTCTGACACTCCCCCTCACGTCTAGGCTGTGGACTTTTTCCTCACGAGCCTAGAATGTGGATTTAGGGTATCCGTAGATATTTATTTTAATACTGCGTTGGCCAGGATTTGAACTCTAGACCTCTGGATCTGATACCATATTGAATTGATGCACTAGCCAACTATCTCAAAAGTCCGAATTGATGGAAAGGGCTGTGCAATATATTATATTTCTGACACGAACCATGGCCTTCGGCCTTCGGTTGCACTCCAAGCTCGTCTGTCTCACACCTCAAAGCTTTGCGACGGCCATTATATGCCCTCCTTGTCCACAGGCTGCTCCGTTTTTTCTCAAAACCAGTCAGGAATAGATCAGGCGGCGACAGAGGTGGAGGGGGAATTTTTTTCTCTAAGCGGCCAAGGTTGAAAATATTTGAGAGTCGGCCGATGGCTGGAGAATAAATTTTACTCCTCTAAAGCAAATATGGGTTCGGCTAGTTACGGGTTAAGAGGACCTAAACCGAATTTTGTCTCCACTAACCGATTATAAGAGTTCGGCTAGAGATGCCCTAACCGAGTTAACCCGCAATGTAAACGCCGGCTAGATCAGCTGTCGTGTGTTCTCTGGATTGGCTTAAGTTATATTTCTCCAAGGGTTAAGTAACCCGATCAATTTATAGATGGATCGTCATGAAATGATCGTTCCACAAAGTAGACACCTAAAGATTCGAATACATCGAAGAAACTAAGACGATCCTCTATTGTAATCTTGGCGTTTCCTTCCAAACACCGCCAAACTGAAACGATAGGAGATAATACAATCTGCCTGTTGGCTGTTCCTCGCAGGTCGTGCGAGCAGTTTAAATTTGATCCATATCTTGTATCTCGGCCGTATATTTATCAACGAATCGATGAATCAAAGAACAAACTAGTACTATCTATTCAACACTCCAACTACAGTAATTACAGTGTCACTGTATACGCATGTATAGCTCCGCACATGTTCAGTTGAGGTGAGACGCCGGCCGCCTAGCGGCATGTCTGTAGCGCGCAGTCGAGGACGGCCCGGAAACGCACCGCGTCGCAGGGAACCCGCAGCACGCCCGGCTGGCCGTACCCGTACTGTTGCGCCGCCATGTCCAGCAGCTCCGCGATGCAGGGGTGCGTGAGCAGCCTCACCGGCACCATCACGCGCCCGCCGCATCCGGCGACCATGGGGACGTGCCCCCTCGGGACCTTCTCGCGCTCGTCGTTACTACAGCGCGGCGAGGCGCCCGGAGACGACGACTCGCCGCCGCTCTTCTTCCTCCATGCCATGGCGATTGACCGCCTCGAAGTTGGAGTTCTTGGGGCTTCGACGACGGCGAGCGAGCGGTTCTTGTGTTGGCGCTGCCGAGAAACGATCATGCCGAGGCATATTTATACGGGAAGCAAGACGGGGCCCATGTAACCGTCGGTCGAAGTCCCTGTGTGCATAATCTTGGTCCGACCTCGAACCTTCGGGGAGCATGGGGGGTTCATTGCATGGTTGAAGAAGTCTCGTCACATTTTGGATTGGCGGTTTGCATGTTCGTAGATTCTTACCGGAGCCAACGCCGTGGGCAGCACCGTGGTAAGTACCAGCGGTCCTCGGAAATTTCCACGAGCAGTCGTCTTTTTCTAATCGCCAAAAACGAATGAACAAGCTTAGAGTAGAAGCGAAAGGTCAGGTATTGAAATGATTAATTGCACAAGCTGAATTTGATTGACGATCCAACTTAGTCGTTGCCTCGATGAAACTCTACTATGGGTTAAGTTACTGCCTGGTCATAAAAAAGTCCAAACTTTTTTGTCCAAACATACTCATGTGATCTAGCTAGTTTTAAACACTCGTTGACACACGATACCAACAATGAGAATGTAAATCAGACGGACAGTTTATGTTATAGAACACTTTAGTCTCTACAAAACTTTTTTACATGCACGGTGCACCTGGCAGTTTGTTTGTTAGCGTTGTGTGCAGTTATACATCTTTACCGTTTTGCATGCAAGTAGATCAAATTGATGATATTAATGTTTCCTCCTTTCTGTGTATATCACCTTCACGAGTGCAGAAATATACTCCATCCGTTCCACAATATAAGATGTTTTATGTGTTACACATGTTATATAGATTCGTACTAAAAAGAATGGACATGTACAATAAAATATGTCTAGATACATAGGTGTACATGTGAATGTGAAAAAGGCTAAAGCATCTTATATTGTGAAATGTAGGGAGTATGCCTGGTCATAATTTACAGAACCAAATATGAAATATCCCGAGGCAGTCACCGGCTCACCGCCTTAGCATTGGTTGCGTCGCGCTCAGGCCCGCATGCGCGCTATGGCGAAAGCATTTTTTTGCATTTTTTTCGATAAAGGAAGCTTTATTAATTAAAATATTTAAACATTACACCCGGCCTCTGCATAATAATGATGCACACAGCCGATATGAGTTCAGTAGTTCGAAAGCATAAAAAAGTGAATTACATATCATAATGAGAAATGAGAAATTGTAACTACGCCTATTACGGTGGAGGGCCAATCCGCAAATTATGCTGTCATCCATGTTGGAATAAAAAGTCTTTCGCCGTATCCTCCAGTTTTGTACACACCTCCATAAACAGGTCTCGATGCCCCCACACGTTACAACTGAGACCACAAACGGAGCGTAGCTGTACTCCTGTAGATAACCTGCATGAGAGAACAATTTTTATCATTAAAATCCTTGTAAAAATTGTCATGTAATTTAACGTACTAGAGCACAAGAATGTTGTTTATCGAAGACCACTTGACGTCGCGTGATTGGACTTAACGACAGTCAATTTACGACCACCAGCTGACGGCTGAAGGTTGGACTATGGACTAGTGACGAAGAAAAGAGCACGGATGTGTTCCGGATTGCCCAAAACAAGCGTGCCCTTTCCAAGTAGGATCCCCGTCCGTCCTAGGCATGCTCTAGTTATCTAGGAGGAAATACCGACGCCTGATTGCGACTTGGTAAGTTTTCCAAATACCGGTTTAGGCGGTCGTCTGCTGATCGAACATTTCAAATGGCGAAAGCGACGGAGTCGACCTCTCTGGTGCCGCCGTGTTCGCCATTCGCCGCACGTGCACATGCATCTGCCCAAGTTGTATATAAGAATGCGATGGTCGGCGTCAGTTTGCACGAGCGGACGTGGTTTTCCTAAGCGTCAAAAACGAATACACCAGCTTAGAGTAAAAACGGAAGTTCCGGGATAGGTACAAGTGAGAAAAAAGTACGTGAAAAAGACTTATGTTGATCTGTGTTGTCAGCCTGGATATTCTAGAGAGCAGCCAGGAGTAACGATCGCCAGCCCTTGGGTAGATAGGTGTTACAAAAGACCAAGAATCTGACTCCCGACCCGACTTATGACGTCATGTATAAAAAGTTCAAAATGTTTTTGCCGCTCAAGCCATGAATTTGACTGACGATTTCGCTCCGGCTCCTTAATTTGCATAGATGAAATCTTATGGGTAACTTCCATGGAAACAAAAGAGTCTTTTTTTTTTGTCCAAACATACTCATGTGACCTAGTTTTAAACAAGGCATGTTTATTTTCTAGAATATTTTTTAATCTCTAAGAAACATTTTCGGTGTGCGCCTGGCAGAGTTTTCTTTTTATACTTTTGTGGAACTATATTTTTCATTCTGCATGCAAAGCATAAGTCAAAGTGATGGCGAAGGCACGAACATGAGCGCTTTATAAAATCCTTATAATTATTTGTCATGTGTGGTATCACGTGATGCTGATTATCCGAGACCATTTGACGTTGTGATGGGACTTAACTAGCAGTCAGTCTACGACCAGCTAGCGGCTGACGGCAAAAGGTTAGACCATGGACTGCTGACGAACAAAAGAGCATGAATTTGTTCCGGATCTTGCCGAAAACAAGCATGCTCGTGCTAGCGATCGCCGACCTTCCAAGTAGGATTCCCATCCTAGGAGGATATATATGGCCTTATCTATGAAACAACGGCGCCTGATTGCGACTTGTTCATCCTCCAAATCCCGGTTGATGCTCGCTCGAGCGGCGGTCGTCTGCTGATCGAACAGTTCAAATGGCGAAAGCGACGGCGTCAAGCTCCGGTGCCGCCGTGCTGCCTCCATCCGCCGCACGTGCGCATGCATCTGGCCAACCTTGGAGAAGAAGAATGTGATGCACCGTCTCCTTTTTTTTTCTTTTCAACGTGATGTGGTAGCGTGTGGCTAGGAATAGTGGTTTGAAATTCGAGTAGAGGTACCTGCGTCGGTTGCAGCTTTCATCTCGCGTTCAAAACGTGCTTTGAATTTGTCTCCGAATTAATCTGTCTTCACGGGGAAAACGCCGACGTTGTGGACCATTGACGTTGGGCCAGCAGTTTTTTTTTTTTTTTGACAGTAACACCGGCGGGTCTAAGCCAGCCTGAACTTTTTCTATATCAAATCACACATGGAGCAGTTTTACAAGGAGAAGGGGGGCATAAGGACAAGATTACAACAAGATACATCAGTTTTTCACGGGGGGTCGAAGGTGGCACACCACGCAACGAGCGAATTTTTAACGACCGCAGAATGGCATCGATTTGACCAAAGGCGTACATCATCAATGCAACGGCGAGTCACTATAGGGAGCGGTTCATCAACCTGGTTGATAG
Organism: Poa pratensis; assembly: GCA_947311845.1. Lineage (NCBI taxonomy): Eukaryota > Viridiplantae > Streptophyta > Magnoliopsida > Poales > Poaceae > Poa > Poa pratensis. The sequence goes on from CAMZMU010000048.1 coordinate 38,239,592, forward strand.
CAAGTGAGTTCCGGCGTTTCCAGATGTTCCAAAGAACAGACGTGATGATGGTTGCCCGCGCATAGGAGGTGGCGTGATCCCTCCAAACTTCCTCCACATCCTCCACCGAGGTTGGGATGTCATTCAGAGAAAGAGCATCCCAGATCTCGGTAGCACGGCCGCAACGCAGGAGCAGATGGTCGGCGTCTTCATCCATCGGGCAAGAGGGGCATCCGGGAGAGGAACATAGGTGATGGCGGAAGCGACGTTCATTCGTGGAGAGGCGCCTCCGAAGAGTGAGCCAGTTAAAGATCAGGCACGTCTTAGGCGCCGCATTCCGCCAAATAACAGGGGCCTGCGCCCTCACTGGATCACCCATCTGCAGCAGCTTAAGGAAATTGGCATAGAAACAACGGTTAGAGAGCTTTCTGTTAGTGTATCGGCAAAGGCGCGTATCATTTTCGGGGTCATGAGGGTCGGCAGAGGGGAGAGACTAAACGAGGGTGTCAAGTTCCTGAGCTGCCACAGAGGTGATCCGCGGCATGAGCAGGGAGGGGAGGCCATGGCGGAGAACAGACTGGACGTCGCAGTTCGGCCGAGTGGAATGGGAAAAAAGTGCCGGAAAGGAGTTGGCGAGGGTATCCGAGCCATGCCAGCGATCGAACCAAATGTTGGAAATATGCCCTAGAGGCAATAATAAAAATGTTATTATCATATTTCTGTGTTCATGGTATATGTTTATTTTCCATGCTATAATTGTATTAACCGGAAACATAATACATGTGTGGCTGCATAAACAACACTGGGTCCCTAGTAAGCCTCTACTAGACTAGCTCGTTAATTAATGATGGTTATGGTTTCCTATCCATGAACATGAGTTGTTAATTAATTAACGGGATCATGTCATTAGAAGAATGACGTGATGGACAGACCCAACTAAGCATAACAATATTGATCGTTTCATTAAGTTTATATTGTCATGCATTTTATTGTCAAGTATCCTATTTTTTAGACCATGAGATCATGTTATTCCCGGGTACTGGAAGAATACTTTGGGACATCAACCATCGCTTCGTGACAGAGTGATCATAAAGGTGTCTTACGGGTATCTCGGAAAGTACTTGTTGAATTACATGAATCAAGACTGGGATTTGCCCCTCTGTGTTTCGGAGAGATATACTCTGGGCCCACTCGGTAGTGCACATTCAGTAAAGCTTGCAAGCTCATGACTAATGAGTTAGTCATAGAGAATGTTGTATTACAGAACGAGTAAAGAGTACTTACCGGTAACGAGATTTAACTAGGTATAGTGATACCGACGATCAAATCTCGGGTAAGTAAAATATCGCGTGACAAAGGAAATTGTATACGGATTATAGTAGTCCACGACATAGTGGTTCAACCGATAAAGATCTTCGTTGAATGTGTGGGAGTCATTATAGATATCCTGGTCCCTCTAATGGTTATTGATCGGAGAGGTGTCTCGATCATGTCTGCACGTTCTCGAACCCGTAGGGTCACACACTTAACGTTCGGTAACGCTAGAGTAGCTCTGGGATAATTTTATTAATGGTGTCTGAATATTGTTCGGAGTCTCGGATGAGATCCTAGACATCACGAGGAGCTCCGAAAGAGTCCGGAGGTAAAGATTTATATATGGCAAGTTGATTTCAGGGTTCCGGAAAAAGTTCGAGATTTTTTCAGCAGAGTGTCGAAATGTTCTAGAAGGTTCCGGAGGGTCCCACCGTGGGGCCCACCTGTCCAGGGCGACCAAGGGTGGCCCACTGGTCCATTTGACCAGCCCTCCTTGGTCCATGTGGTCAATCAATGGGCAGCCCTTAAATGGGGGGTTACCACTCTTGAAAGAGAGGGTTACTACCTTTTAAAGGAGAGGGGGTTACCACTCTTTAAAGAGGGGGGTTACTACCTTGGGAATTAAGTGGCTGCAGCTCCCTTGCCTATATAAGAGAGGAGAGAGGCACACCATGAGTGACTAATGGCTGCCGCATCTCCTCCTCCCTCCCGCGCACCGCTTGGCGAAGCCCTGCCCGCGGGAACTCTCCACCATATCCACCACCACGCCGTCGTGCTGCTGGAATCGATCCCACCTACTTCTCCTCTAGCTTGCTGGATCAAGAAGAGGGATACGTCATCGAACTGTACGTGTGCAAGCCTCCGGAGGTGCTGCTCATTTGCGGTGCTGATCGGATCGAACATCGTCAACAACTTCACCGAGCTGCGTTGAATTAAACGTTCAACGCGCGTGTTTCTTCGAGGGTATGATGAACTACTCTCCCCGTTACTAGCATCTTCTAGATAGGATCTTGACTGTTGCTTCCGCATGTGAGAGAAATTTTTTGTTTTCTATCGCGCAAACTCCTACACCAAAACGAGGTGGTCGCCCCGCTTTTGATTGACACACAAGAGACATCTCGAAAGGCAGGGAGAGCGGCGACAATGCCTTTCTGGACAGGAGTGTCGAGGCGGTGAGAGTCTCCGACGTCCCTAGTGTCGGACCACCCGTAGAAGCGGCGAAACCAGCATGCCCAAGGGGCAGCAGAGTCGGAGTGGAGTTTGGAGAGGAACTTAGAGAGGAGGGCAGAATTTTGGGAGGGGAGAGAGATAACGCCTAGCCCACCATTGGCTTTAGGTCTACACACATCAGTCCAGGCCACCTTACATTGCCCACCGGTGCAATGGTCCTCGCCGGTCCAGAGGAACGCACGGTGGCGCTTATCAATGGCCTCGATAACACCCGCCGGAAGGACCCAGCACTCATAGCGTGAGCGAGGAGAGAGAGAGGACCGAGTTGACGAGAATCAAGCGCCCGCCAATGGGAAGGGAGCGCCCACGCCACCCAGAGAGGTGCTTATCGCTCTTGCAAATGATGGGGGCAAAATCAGAGGCCCTAGTTTTATGAGTAGAAAGTGGTAGACCGAGATAGGTCTGGGGGAAGGAGGCCACCTCGCACCCAAAGGTCAGAGCCATGGAGGCGGCATCATCAGAGTCCACCTTGATAGGGACAAAGGTGCTTTTATGGTAATTAATGTCAAGGCCGGTGGCGAGAGAGAAAGAGTGGAGAAGGTCCTTAAGGTTGGCCACATGGCCGGGAATGGCGCGAATAATGATCAGCGTGTCATCTGCATACTGCAGGATAGGGCATGGCAGGTCATCGACGATAGGGTGGAGGAGAAGGCCGTCGCGCGAAGCTTGAAGAAGGAGCTGTTGCAGAACATCAACGACAGTATTGAAGAGGAATGGGGAGAGCTGGTCCCCCTGTCGCAAGCCACGTCGGCATTGGATCCACCGCCCAGGGACCCCGTTGAGAAGGACAGCGGTTTGGCTCGACAGGTTGAGATTTTTAATCCATTCTCGCCAGAGAAGGGGGAAGCCTTTCGCCTCCAGAATGCGATCAAGCGCCTCCCAGCTGATGGAGTCGAAAGCTTTACGAAAGTCGAGTTTAAAGACTATGGCCGGAGCCGAGCGTCTGTGACAGGCTTGGACGATATCGGCAGCATAAACAAAGTTTTCAGCAATGGCGCGCCCAGATATGAAACCGGTTTGGTCTGGGTGGACCAAGTAAGGCATAAGAGGTTTAAGGCGGAAGGTAAGACACTTTGTGGTGAGCTTGAGACAGCAGTTTTGAAGAGAAATGGGCCTAAAGTTGTCCGGCTTGTTAGCCCCAGCCTTTTTTGGGAGGAGAACGATAAAGGACTTATTAATAGGCCGAAGGTCAGCAACCGAGTGGAAAGCATGGAGAACATCCAAAAGGTCATTTTTCACAAGGTCCCAGTTGCGCTTGAAGAAAGCAGGCCCAAACCCGTCCGGTCCAGGGCTAGAAGTGTCTTTCATAGAGTAGAGCGCCACACGCTGCTCCTTTAAGGTGAAAGGAAGCACAAGAGAAGCGGCTTGTGAGGGGTGAGAGAAGTGGATGAGACAAGGGGGGAGGGCAAAAGCGAAGGAGGAGGAGCAAGGTGAACCAAGGAGAGCGCGGAAGAAGCTGTGTAAGATTTGAGCCTTTCCGGAGTGGGATGAGACCTGATCTTCATTATTGTCATCGAGAACTTTGATCTGATTTTTCCGGAGTCGCCCCGAGGCGCAAAGGTGGAAGTAATGGGTGTTTTCATTACCCAAGACACAATTTTTAATTTTTGCGTGTTGCCTCCAATAGACAGCTTTGGTCGCGTTAAGGCGGCTGATGGATTTTTTTGCAGAGCTGCGAAGGGAGAATTCCATAGGAGAAAGGTGGCGCCGCTCCTCAAGGTGATTGATGAGGGTAACAACCGCGGCGCAGTTGACAAGGTAGACGGAGGGCAAGCGGCGGGACCGAGCCCAAATTTTTGCCTCCGATCGGATTCTTTTGAGTCGGGAGCAGAGGAGGCCAACAGGAGGGAGAGGGCGTCGAGAGCAAGAAGCACTAGACCAAGCAGAGGAAGCGAGAGAGGTGAAGGTGTTGTTGTCGAGCCAGGTGTTCTCCAAACGGAAAATGGTACTGCGGGGAGCTTTAGAGGACGCATCAAGGTTGAGGGGGACGTGATCCGAGGTAGGACGAGCAGAGGACGTGAGAGTACTGTCTGGAAGGACCAAGCTCCAGTCAGGATTTACAAGGAACCGATCTAGCCGGGCAAGAATGGGAGGGGTCTGCTGGTTAGACCACGTGAATTGGCGGTCTAGGAGGGGGATGTCTATGAGCCCGACGTTGCTGATAAACTCATTAAAAAGCGTGGCCTCGACAAGGTTGATGTTTCCATTAGACTTATCTCGCGCAGCGCGAACCAAGTTGAAATCCCCAGCAATCGCGAGGGGACCAGAGATAGTGGCGGCGCAGCTCACAAGGGAGTCAAGAAAACTTGGCTTAAGATCCGAGGTGCAGGGGCCATAGACGTTGATAATCGAGAAACGGAGCTTATCCAGCTTAAAGTCGAAGGTGGTCGTGACCGAGAAGTCGTTGATGGAATGAGAAACGAGATCCAAGATACGCGAGTCCCAGGCCGTGACAATGCCGCCCGAAGCGCCTACTGAAGGTTTGTAAACGAAGGTACGAAGGTTGGGAGGGAGGAAGGAGGACGCGGTGAAGGAGGAAATGACAGAGAGTTTGGATTCCTGGATACAAAGAATAGAGGGGGAAATTAAGTCTAAGACAGCCCGCACATTGTCTTTCTTCACTCGATCACCCAGCCCCCGTGTATTCCAAGAAGAGAAACGAAGTTTGATAATCATGGAGACCCAGCAGTCACCAAGGCAGTAGACGTGGCGGTCTGCACCTCCTCTGTCTGGATGTCACAAGCCGCGGCGAGAGCGAGGACATCGTCGTCGGGTAGAGGTCCGACCATCTCGTCAGCAACATCAATTAGATCCTCGACGATGAGTTCACCTTTCTGGCCACCGCTCGAAACAGCGGACCCCTCGAGACGATGCTTCTTGCGTAGAGCAGCCTTGTCCAAGATGGAAACATAGCACTGATCCTCGGCCCTGACGAGGCGCGAGCTATGGCGGCGGCCGGCATGCTGGGCCGCCCTGACTTCCACGATAGGATGTGTATGGTCAACCTCCGCGGCCGGCTCCACGTCTGGCTGGGCAGCCTCAACCTCCATGGAAGGCTGGACGGGCTCAACCTCCACGGCAAGCAGGTCAGCATCGATCGCTGTCGGAGCAGCAGCAGCCACCGAAGGAAGGGAAAGGTCAGAGACTATCTGGGATGGACCAACAAGCGCAGAGCTGGGCGGCACAGCGTCAGCAGCCGCATCGAACTCCATGAGCAGACTGAAAGGGATGGAAGGGGATGAGCGGGGTTGAGAAGCGAGAGGGGGGAACGAGACCGAGGGGGAGAGGTGGACTTGCAGCGTCGCTCGATGTGACCCGAGTCACGGCAGCGACGGCAGCGCACCGGATCCCGACAGGCAGCGACGAGATGGTCCGAGGCGAGGCACCGGAAGCAACGAGGAGTGGAGAAATCAAAAGGGGGAGGGAGAGGGATAAGCCGAGAGGGCGGAGGTTTTGGGGGGGAGCGGGCAACCTGAAGATAGGAAGGAGAGGAGGGGCCAACTGCGGCGGCGCGAGAACAAGAGAGGAGTGGAGAGCACGGGGTGGTCGGGGTAGCAGCGGACGCGGCGGAGGTGGGAGGAAAAGGAAAGCAGAGAGCGGGTGGGACGTCCATTGGGGAGGGAGCCGAATGGGAAGAGGAAAGGGGTTCACGGGAGTGGACGGGCCAAGGCAGCGGGCCAGCAGGCCGGGGCAGGATTCCCGGAGAGAGGGTGGAGAGGCACAGGGGAGGACGACGTCTGCGAGGAGCGGAGGTCAAAATTGCAGGGCGAGGGGGGTCACGGGGAAGGGGAGCAGAGAAAGAGACAAGAGGGCCAGCAGTTAGGAAGGATTTTAGGCATTTGACCCATGAGACTGGTCCAACAGCATTGAATGCTGCTGGCCTGCGTCTTTTTCACTACCTTCGGGAACACTTGCAGCCCAGGAGGATCTCGGGTCGTACGTAATCTTATCAATACCCGAGTTGCCATTGTTCAGACATAAATGCGACTTTTTCATCCGTCGATTTATTTACGTGTTGTTTTTTTAGTTGCTATGGTATGGGGAATTTTTGTATCCCCATGATCTAAAATGGGAATGGGGATTAAAAGGTCTCCCCATCCCCATTCTACCCTGTTATATGACAGTCTATGCATAAACTGCAATACTTTTATATGCAACATTTTGAAATATTTTCTCAAACATGATACATTTTAATAATATTTAACATATGATACTAATTTGTTGTCATTTTGCCACACATTTTTTTAGGTTAAGGCACTCGATTTGTTTGTCGTCCGATTAGATAGAAGAGAGTGTCAAATCATGCCATTCTAACATGATTGTTTGAATTTAACTTATTAATGGAAAACCCGATCCCCGCCCTGAACCTGATGGAGATTGGGATAGGAAAAAGTCTCTACGAACTCATCAGTGGGTAGCACACTTTGTGTCCGACTGTTTGGGGGATAGTATCTAACTCACCGCCATGCATATGATTGATTTAAGCGATATAAAATTGTGGACTGGTCGTCGCAGCTGAAAACCTTTGCCTATTAGTGTGTTTATGCAACATCGCTCGCAGCCTTCTCCGTCTGGTTTGTTGACATTGTGAAAAAAATGTTGCAACATTTGGAACCATGCCCTCTTGTAGCAATAAAAAATTATGTATGCAACAGATGCCCGTTTATATTGCAATAAATCTGAAGCAAATCGTCCCATGTCAAAGGCCAATGTAATATAGCATATGTGAATGACACAGAAAAAAAAATGGAAACAATATTTCTAGGCCTAAAAAACTCGAGAAACTTGGGGAACCTTGAGATCACGTACGTACGTACCGATTGATGGTGACGACGATGCCTTGTCGCCGCTTCGTGTGCGTTAACATGTTTTGCGTCGGCAGGCAATGTACCGTGGGCTAGCTACTGCTCCCGCACAGTGCTCGATCGCGGAAACATATTCATGTCCCGTCAGCGATCTCAGTGTCGCGTAATTCGATCGGGATTGGGCAACCACCACTACAGGAAAGCCACAAGACGCCGACGGCCTGATTATAGGCCGACGGCCAAATGTCGGGGCCGTCGGCGTATAAGGCGAGATCGGGGAGCCACGAACGTGGCCGTCGGCGTAGCGAACCCCGTCGGCGTAGCCCGACATAGGCCGACGGCCGCCGTCGGCGTACAAAGGGCCGTCGGCGTATAACGCCATCCTTGACGGTGGTCAAACGGGAGGCCTTTTGCTGCCCTGATACGCCGACGGCTACCGTCGGCGTATAAAAGGCCGTCGGCATATAATTGTTTTTTTTCCAACTAATTATAACTTAATTTAGATTTATTATTTCTCTATATAATATTTAATGTAGGTATAATTTATATATAATTGGATCTATAATATTTAATGTAGGTATAATTTATATATATATATTGGATCTAGCATTTCCCTCCCAATTACGGTATCCCACCCGCATAAAATAACGGTTTGAGTCTTCCGGAACCCGACCCTACAACATATAATGTAAAATAAATAAAAACAACGCATGTAATAAACACCTACAGCATAAATATTAAATATATGGCTCAATTTATCCTGCCCCGTGGTGTGACCGGCTTCACGAGCATCACTGTTTCCTTAGCGAGTTTTTGGGCATATAGTTGGAAACTCCCACATCGAGCGAACGGGGGGAATCTTCGCAAGAGTTGGGGTATATGTGTGTTTTTATTTCAACTATGGCCTAACCTAATACAACCAAGCAAAAAATTCCACTGGCCTACCCCCTTTCGACGCACGTCTATGGGGGTAGACGAAAACGTTAGGATTTTTCCAGCGGATTCAGGGTTTCGCCGAAGCGGGGCCCCGGAGCGTCGGAACCCCACCCAAACCTAGTTTGTGCCATACCATATGTATACAAGTGTGTTGTGTGTTGTAAATGTCTGGTATCCTACTCCGGGGTGTGACCGGCTTCACCGGCTTCACTTTCTCTCTAGTGAGTTCCTGCACTTAGAGGTGAAAACTCCCCTTTCGGGCGAACCGGAAGGAATCTTGTGTTGATTTGGGGTAGACTTTGGTTTCTCATGTTCCTATGGCCTAACCTAACACAACCAAGCAAAAAAGTCCACTGGCCTACCCCCTTTCGACGCACGTCTATGGGGGTAGACGAAACGTTAGGGTTTTCCAGCGGATTCAGGGTTTCGCCGAAGCGGGGCCCCGGAGCGTCGGAACCCCACCCAAACCTAGGTTGTGCCATACCATATGTATACAAGTGTGTTGTGTGTTGTAAATGTGCAATATCCTACTCCGGGGTGTGACCGGCTTCACTTTCTCTCTAGTGAGTTCCTGCACTTAGAGGTGAAAACTCCCCTTTCGGGCGAACCGGATGGAATCTTGTGTTGATTTAAGGTGGATTTGGTTTCTCACCTTCCCATGGCCTAACCTGACACAACCAAGCAAAAAAGTCCACTGGCCTACCCCCTTTCGACGCACGTCTATGGGGGTAGACGAAAACGTTAGGGTTTTTCCAGCGGATTCAGAGTTTCGCCGAAGCGGGGCCCGGAGCGTCGGAACCCCACCCAAACCTAGGTTGTGCCATACCATATGTATACAAGTGTGTTGTGTGTTGTAAATGTGCAATATCCTACTCCTAGGTGTGACCGGCTTCACCGGCTTCACTTTCTCTCTAGTGAGTTCCTGCACTTAGAGGTGAAAACTCCCTTTTCGGGCGAACCGGATGGAATCTTGTGTTGATTTGGGGTAGACTTTGGTTTCTCACCTTCCCATGGCCTAACCTAACACAACCAAGCAAAAAAGTCCACTGGCCTACCCCCTTCCGACGCACGTCTATGGGGGTAGACGAAAACGTTAGGGTTTTTCCAGCGGATTCAGGGTTTCGCCGAAGCGGGGCATCGGAGCGTCGGAACCCCACCCAAACCTAGGTTGTGCCATACCATATGTATACAAGTGTGTTGTGTGTTTTAAATGTGCAATATCCTACTCCGGGGTGTGACCGGCTTCACCGACTTCACTTTCTCTCTAGTGAGTTTCTGCACTAAGAGGTGAAAACTCCCGTTTCGGGCGAATCAGATGGAATATTGTGTTTATTTGGGATAGACTTTGGTTTCCCACCTTCCTATGGACTAACCTAACACAACCAAGCAAAAAAGTCCACTGGTCTACCCCCTTTCGACGCCGTTCAAGGGGGTAGACGAAAACGTTAGGGTTTTTCCAGTGGATCTAGGGTTTCGCCGAAGCGGGGCCCCGGAGCGTCGGAACCCCACCAAAACCAAGGTTGTGCCATACCATATGTATACAAGTGTGTTGTGTGTTTGAAATGTGAAAGATCCTACTCCGTTGTGTGACCGGCTTCACCGGCATCACTTTCTCTCTAGTAAGTTTCTACACTTAGAGGTGAAAACTCCCGTTTCGGGCGAACAAGGGGCAACCTTGTGACAACTTGTGACAAAAGTTAGTTTCCCACCTTCGTGTGGACTAATCTAACACAACCAAGCAAAAAAGTCCACTGGCCTACCCCCTTTCGACGCCGTTCAAGGGGGTAGACGAAAACGTTAGGGTTTTTCCAGCGGATCTAGGGTTTCGCCGAAGCGGGGCCCCGGAGCGTCGGAACCCCACCAAAACCAAGGTTGTGCCATACCATATGTATACAAGTGTGTTGTGTGTTTGAAATGTGAAAGATCCTACTCCGTTGTGTGACCGGCTTCACCGGCATCACTTTCTCTCTAGTAAGTTTCTACACTTAGAGGTGAAAACTCCCGTTTCGGGCGAACAAGGGGCAACCTTGTGACAACTTGTGACAAAAGTTGGTTTCCCACCTTCCTATGGACTAACCTAACACAACCAAGCAAAAAAGTCCACTGGCCTACCCCTTTCGACGCCGTTCAAGGGGGTAGACGAAAACGTTAGGGTTTTTCCAATGGATCTAGGGTTTCGCCGAAGCGGGGCCCCGGAGCGTCGGAACCCCACCAAAACCAAAGTTGTGCCATACCATATGTATACAAGTGTGTTGTGTGTTTCAAATGTGAAAGATCCTACTCCGTTGTGTGACCGGCTTCACCGACATCACTTTCTCTCTACTAAGTTTCTACACTTAGAGGTGAAAACTCCCGTTTCGGGCGAACCGGGGGAAATCTTGTGAGAACTTGTGATAGAAGTTGGTCTGGTATGTTCCCATGGACTAACCTAACACAACCAAGCAAAAAAGTCCACTGGCCTACCCTCTTTCGACGTCGTTCAAGGGGGTAGACGAAAACGTTAGGGTTTTTCCAGTGGATCTAGGGTTTCGCCGAAGCGGGGCCCCGGAGCGTCGGAACCCCACCAAAACCAAGGTTGTGCCATACCATATGTATACAAGTGTGTTGTGTGTTTGAAATGTGAAAGATGCTACTCCGTTGTGTGACCGGCTTCACCGGCATCACTTTCTCTCTAGTAAGTTTCTACACTTAGAGGTGAAAACTCCCGTTTCAGGCGAACATGGGGCAACCTTGTGACAACTTGTGACAAAAGTTGGTTTCCCACCTTCCTATGGACTAACCTAACACAACCAACCAAAAAAGTCCACTGGCCTACCCCCTTTCGACGCCGTTCAAGGGGGTAGACGAAAACGTTAGGGTTTTTCCAGTGGATCTAGGGTTTCGCCGAAGCGGGGCCCCGGAGCGTCGGAACCCCACCAAAACCAAGGTTGTGCCATACCATATGTATACAAGTGTGTTGTGTGTTTGAAATGTGAAAGATCCTACTCCGTTGTGTGACCGGCTTCACCGGCATCACTTTCTCTCTAGTAAGTTTCTACAGTTAAAGGTGAAAACTCCCGTTTCGGGCGAACAAGGGGCAACCTTGTGACAACTTGTGACAAAAGTTGGTTTCCCACCTTCCTATGGACTAACCTAACACAACCAAGCAAAAAAGTCCACTGGCCTACCTCCTTTCGACGCCGTTCAAGGGGTAGACGAAAATGTTAGGGTTTTCCAGCGGATCTAGGGTTTCGCCGAAGCGGGGCCCCGGAGCGTCGGAATCCCACCAAAACCAAGGTTGTGCCATGCCATATGTATACAAGTGTGTTGTGTGTTTGAAATGTGAAAGATCCTACTCCGTTGTGTGACCGGCTTCACCGACATCACTTTCTCTCTACTAAGTTTCTACACTTAGAGGTGAAAACTCCCGTTTCGGGCGAACCGGGGGAAATCTTGTGAGAACTTGTGATAGAAGGTTGTCTGGTATGTTCCCATGGACTAACGTAACACAACCAAGCAAAAAAGTCCACTGGCCTACCCCCTTTCGACGCCGTTCAAGGGGGTAGACGAAAACGTTAGGGTTTTTCCAGTGGATCTAGGGTTTCGCCGAAGCGGGGCCCCGGAGCGTCGGAACCCCACCAAAACCAAGGTTGTGCCATACCATATGTATACAAGTGTGTTTGTGTTTGAAATGAGAAAGATCCTACTCGTTGTGTGACCGGCTTCACCAGCAGCACTTTCTCTCTAGTAAGTTTCTACACTTAGAGGTGAAAACTCCCGTTTTGGGCGAACAAGGGGCAACCTTGTGACAACTTGTGACAAAAGTTGGTTTCCCACCTTCCTATGGACTAACCTAACACAACCAAGCAAAAAAGTCCACTGGCCTACCCCCTTTCGACGCCGTTCTAGGGGGTAGACGAAAACGTTAGGGTTTTTCCAATGGATCTAGGGTTTCGCCGAAGCGGGGCCCCGGAGCGTCGGAACCCCACCAAAACCAAGTTGTGCCATACCATATGTATACAAGTGTGTTTCAAATGTGAAAGATCCTACTCCGTTGTGTGACCGGCTTCACCGACATCACTTTCTCTCTACTAAGTTTCTACACTTAGAGGTGAAAACTCCCGTTTCGGGCGAACAAGGGGCAACCTTGTGACAACTTGTGACAAAAGTTGGTTTCCCACCTTCCTATGGACTAACCTAACACAACCAAGCAAAAAGTCCACTGGCCTACCCCCTTTCGACGCCGTTCAAGGGGGTAGACGAAATCGTTAGGGTTTTTCCAGCGGATCTAGGGTTTTGCCGAAGCGGGGCCCCGGAGCGTCGGAACCCCACCAAAACCAAGGTTGTGCCATACCATATGTATACAAGTGTGTTGTGTGTTTGAAATGTGAAAGATCCTACTCCGTTGTGTGACCGGCTTCACCGAATCACTTTCTCTCTAGTAAGTTTCTTCACTTAGAGGTGAAAACTCCCGTTTCGGGCGAACAAGGGGCAACCTTGTGACAACTTGTGACAAAAGTTGGTTTCCCACCTTCCTATGGGCTAACCTAACACAACCAAGCAAAAAAGTCCACTGGCCTACCCCCTTTCGACGCCGTTCAAGGGGGTAGACGAAAACGTTAGGGTTTTTCCAATGGATCTAGGGTTTCGCCGAAGCGGGGCCCCGGAGCGTCGGAACCCCACCAAAACCAAAGTTGTGCCATACCATATGTATACAAGTGTGTTTCAAATGTGAAAGATCCTACTCCGTTGTGTGACCGGCTTCACCGACATCACTTTCTCTCTACTAAGTTTCTACACTTAGAGGTGAAAACTCCCGTTTCGGGCGAACAAGGGCAACCTTGTGACAACTTGTGAGAAAAGTTGGTTTCCCACCTTCCTATGGACTAACCTAACACAACCAAGCAAAAAAGTCCACTGGCCTACCCCTTTCGACGCCGTTCAAGGGGGTAGACGAAAACGTTAGGGTTTTTCCAGTGGATCTAGGGTTTCGCCGAAGCGGGGCCCCGGAGCGTCGGAACCCCACCAAAACCAAGGTTGTGCCATACCATATGTATACAAGTTGTTGTGTGTTTGAAATGTGAAAGATCCTACTCCGTTGTGTGACCGGCTTCACCGGCATCACTCTCTCTAGTAAGTTTCTACACTTAGAGGTGAAAACTCCCGTTTCGGGCGAACAAGGGGCAACCTTGTGACAACTTGTGACAAAGTTGGTTTCCCACCTTCCTATGGACTAACCTAACACAACCAAGCAAAAAAGTCCACTGGCCTACCCCCTTTCGACCCGTTCAAGGGGTAGACGAAAACGTTAGGGTTTTCCCAATGGATCTAGGGTTTCGCCGAAGCGGGGCCCCGGAGCGTCGGAACCCCACCAAAACCAAGTTGTGCCATACCATATGTATACAAGTGTTGGTGTGTTTCAAATGTGAAAGATCCTACTCCGTTGTGTGACCGGCTTCACCGACATCACTTTCTCTCTACTAAGTTTCTACACTTAGAGGTGAAAACTCCCGTTTCGGGCGAACCGGGGAAAATCTTGTGAGAACTTGTGATAGAAGTTGGTTGGTATGTTCCCATGGACTAACCTAACACAACCAAGCAAAAAAGTCCACTGGCCTACCCCCTTTCGACGCCGTTCAAGGGGGTAGACGAAAACGTTAGGGTTTTTCCAGTGGATCTAGGGTTTCGCCGAAGCGGGGCCCCGGAGCGTCGGAACCCCACCAAAACCAAGGTTGTGCCATACCATATGTATACAAGTGTGTTGTGTGTTTGAAATGTGAAAGATCCTACTCCGTTGTGTGACCGGCTTCACCGGCATCACTTTCTCTCTAGTAAGTTTCTACACTTAGAGGTGAAAACTCCCGTTTCGGGCGAACAAGGGGCAACCTTGTGACAACTTGTGACAAAAGTTGGTTTCCCACCTTCCTATGGACTAACCTAACACAACCAAGCAAAAAAGTCCACTGGCCTACCCCCTTTCGACGCCGTTCAAGGGGTAGCCGAAAACGTTAGGGTTTTTCCAGCGGATCTAGGGTTTCGCCGAAGCGGGGCCCCGGAGCGTCGGAACCCCACCAAAACCAAGGTTGTGCCATACCATATGTATACAAGTGTGTTGTGTGTTTGAAATGTGAAAGATCCTAACTCCGTTGTGTGACCGGCTTCACCGACAACACTTTCTCTCTACTAAGTTTCTACACTTAGAGGTGAAAACTCCCGTTTTGGGCGAACCGGGGAAATCTTGTGAGAACTTGTGATAGAATTTGGTCTGGTATGTTCCCATTTACTAACCTAACACAACCAAGCAAAAAAGTCCACTGGCCTACCCCATTTCGACGCCGTTCAAGGGGTAGACGAAAACGTTAGGGTTTTTCCAGTGGATCTAGGGTTCGCCGAAGCGGGGCCCCGAGCGTCGGAACCCTACCAAAACCAAGGTTGTGCCATACCATATGTATACAAGAGTGTTTTGTGTTGAAATGTGAAAGATCCTACTCCGTTGTGTGACCGGCTTCACCAGCATCACTTTCTCTCTAGTAAGTTTCTACACTTAGAGGTGAAAACTCCCGTTTCGGGCGAACAAGGGGCAACCTTGTGACAACTTGTGACAAAAGTTGGTTCCCACCTTCCTATGGACTAACCTAACACAACCAAGCAAAAAAGTCCACTGGCCTACCCCTTTCGACGCCGTTCAAGGGGGTAGACGAAACGTTAGGGTTTTTCCAATGGATCTAGGGTTTCGCCGAAGCGGGCCCCGGAGCGTCGGAACCCCACCAAAACCAAAGTTGTGCCATACCATATGTATACAAGTGTGTTGTGTGTTTCAAATGTGAAAGATCCTACTCCGTTCTGTGACCACTTCACCGACATCACTTTCTCTCTACTAAGTTTCTACACTTAGAGGTGAAAACTCCCGTTTCGGGCGAACAAGGGCAACCTTGTGACAACTTGTGACAAAAGTGGTTTCCCACCTTCCTATGGACTAACCTAACACAACCAAGCAAAAAAGTCCACTGGCCTACCCCCTTTCGACGCCGTTCAAGGGGGTAGACGAAAACGTTAGGGTTTTTCCAGTGGATCTAGGGTTTCGCCGAAGCGGGGCCCCGGAGCGTCGGAACCCCACCAAAACCAAGGTTGTGCCATACCATATGTATACAAGTATGTTGTGTGTTTGAAATGTGAAAGATCCTACTCCGTTGTGTGACCGGCTTCACCGGCATCACTTTCTCTCTAGTAGTTTCTACACTTAGAGGTGAAAACTCCCGTTTCGGGCGAACAAGGGCAACCTTGTGACAACTTGTGACAAAAGTTGGTTTCCCACCTTCCTATGGACTAACCTAACACAACCAAGCAAAAAAGTCCACTGGCCTACCCCCTTTCGACGCCGTTCAAGGGGTAGACGAAAACGTTAGGGTTTTTCCAATGGATCCAGGGTTTCGCCGAAGCGGGGCCCCGAGCGTCGGAACCCCACCAAAACCAATGTTGTGCCATACCATATGTATACAAGTGTGTTGTGTGTTTCAAATGTGAAAGATCCTACTCCGTTGTGACCGGCTTCACCGACATCACTTTCTCTCTACTAAGTTTCTACACTTAGAGGTGAAAACTCCCGTTTCGGGCGAACCGGGGGAAATCTTGTGAGAACTTGTGATAGAAGTTGGTCTGGTATATTCCCATGGACTAACCTAACACAACCAAGCAAAAAAGTCCACTGGCCTACCCCCTTTCGACGCCGTTCAAGGGGTAGACGAAAACGTTAGGGTTTTTCCTGTGGATCTAGGGTTTCGCCGAAGCGGGGCCCCGGAGCGTCGGAACTCCACCAAAACAAAGGTTGTGCCATACCATATGTATACAAGTGTGTTGTGTGTTTGAAATGTGAAACATCCTACTCCGTTGTGTGACCGCTTCACCGGCATCACTTTCTCTCTAGTAGGTTTCTACACTTAGAGGTGAAAACTCCCGTTTCGGCGAACAAGGGGCAACCCTGTGACAACTTGTGACAAAAGTTGGTTTCCCACCTTCCTATGGACTAACCTAACACAACCAAGCAAAAAAGTCCACAGGCCTACCCCTTTCGACGCCGTTCAAAGGGTAGACGAAAACGTTAGGGTTTTTCCAATGGATCTAGGGTTTCGCCGAAGCGGGCCCCGGAGCGTCGGAACCCCACCAAAATCAAAGTTGTGCCATACCATATGTATACAAGTGTGTTGTGTGTTTCAAATGTGAAAGATCCTACTCCGTTGTGTGACCGGCTTCACCGACATCACTTTCTCTCTACTAAGTTTCTACACTTAGAGGTGAAAACTCCCGTTTCGGGCGAACCGGGGAAATCTTGTGAGAACTTGTGATAGAAGTTGGTCTGGTAAGTTCCCATGGACTAACCTAACACAACCAAGCAAAAAAGTCCACTGGCCAACCCCCTTTCGACGCCGTTCTAGGGGGTAGACGAAAACGTTAGGGTTTTTCCAGTGGATCTAGGGTTTCGCCGAAGCGGGGCCCCGGAGCGTCGGAACTCCACCAAAACCAAGGTTGTGCCATACCATATGTATACAAGTATGTGTGTTTGAAATGTGAAAGATCCTACTCCGTTGTGTGACCGGCTTCACCGGCATCACTTTCTCTCTAGTAAGTTTCTACACTTAGAGGTGAAAACTCCCGTTTCGGGCGAACAAGGGGCAACCCTGTGACAACTTGTGACAAAAGTTGGTTTCCCACCTTCCTATGGACTAACCTAACACAACCAAGCAAAAAAGCCCACAGGCCTACCCCCTTTCGACGCTGGTCAAGGGGGTAGACGAAAACGTTAGGGTTTTTCCAATGGATCTAGGGTTTCGCCGAAGCGGGGCCCCGGAGCGTTGGAACCCCACCAAAACCAAAGTTGTGCCATACCATATGTATGCAAGTGTGTTGTGTGTTTCAAATGTGAAAGATCCTACTCCGTTGTTTGACCGGCTTCACCGACATCACTTTCTCTCTACTAAGTTTCTACACTTAGAGGTGAAAACTCCCGTTTCGGGCGAACCGGGGGAAATCTTGTGAGAACTTGTGATAGAAGTTGGTCTGGTATGTTTCCATGGACTAACCTAACTCAACCAAGCAAAAAAGTCCACTGGCCTACCCCCTTTCGACGCCGTTCAAGGGGGTAGACGAAAACGTTAGGGTTTTTCCAGTGGATCTAGGGTTTCGCCGAAGCGGGGCCCCGGAGCGTCGGAACCCCACCAAAACCAAGGTTGTGCCATACCATATGTATACAAGTGTGTTGTGTGTTTGAAATGTGAAAGATCCTACTCCGTTGTGTGACCGGCTTCACCGGCATCACTTTCTCTCTAGTAAGTTTCTACAGTACTTAGAGGTGAAAACTCCCGTTTCGGGCGAACAAGGGGCAACCTTGTGACAACTTGTGACAAAAGTTGGTTTCCCACCTTCCTATGGACTAACCTAACACAACCAAGCAAAAAAGTCCACTGGCCTACCCCCTTTCGACGCCGTTCAAGGGGGTAGACGAAAACGTTAGGGTTTTTCCAGCGGATCTAGGGTTTCACCGAAGCGGGGCCCCGGAGCGTCGGAACCCCACCAAAACCAAGGTTGTGCCATACCATATGTATACAAGTGTGTGTGCGTTTGAAATGTGAAAGATCCTACTCCGTTGTGTGACCGGCTTCACCGACATCACTTTCTCTCTACTAAGTTTCTACACTTAGAGGTGAAAACTCCCGTTTCGGGCGAACCGGGGGAAATCTTGTGAGAACTTGTGATAGAAGTTGGTCTGGTATGTTCCCATGGACTAACCTAACACAACCAAGCAAAAAAGTCCACTGGCCTACCCCCTTTCGACGCCGTTCAAGGGGGTAGACGAAAACGTTAGGGTTTTTCCAGTGGATCTAGGGTTTCGCCGAAGCGGGGCCCCGGAGCGTCGGAACCCCACCAAAACCAAGGTTGTGCCATACCATATGTATACAAGTGTGTTTTGTGTTTGAAATGTGAAAGATCCTACTCCGTTGTGTGACCGGCGTCACCAGCATCACTTTCTCTCTAGTAAGTTTCTACACTTAGAGGTGAAAACTCCCGTTTCGGGCGAACAAGGGGCAACCTTGTGACAACTTGTGACAAAAGTTGGTTTCCCACCTTCCTATGGACTAACCTAACACAACCAAGCAAAAAAGTCCACTGGCCTACCCCTTTCGACGCCGTTCAAGGGGGTAGACGAAAACGTTAGGGTTTTTCCAATGGATCTAGGGTTTCGCCGAAGCGGGGCCCCGGAGCGTCGGAAGCCCACCAAAACCAAAGTTGTGCCATACCATATGTATACAAGTGTGTTGTGTGTTTCACATGTGAAAGATCCTACTCCGTTGTGTGACCGGCTTCACCGACATCACTTTCTCTCTACAAAGTTTCTACACTTAGAGGTGAAAACTCCCGTTTCGGGCAAACAAGGGCAACCTTGTGACAACTTGTGACAAAAGTTGGTTTCCCACCTTCCTATGAACTAACCTAACAAAACCAAGCAAAAAAGTCCACTGGCCTACCCCTTTCGACGCCGTTCAAGGGGGTAGACGAAAACGTTAGGGTTTTTCCAGTGGATCTAGGGTTTCGCCGAAGCGGGGCCCCGGAGCGTCGGAACCCCACCAAAACCGAGGTTGTGCCATACCATATGTATACAAGTATGTTGTGTGTTTGAAATGTGAAAGATCCTACTCCGTTGTGTGACCGGCTTCACCGGCATCACTTTCTCTCTAGTAAGTTTCTACACTTAGAGGTGAAAACTCCCGTTTCGGGCGAACAAGGGGCAACCTTGTGACAACTTGTGACAAAAGTTGGTTTCCCACCTTCCTATGGACTAACCTAACACAACCAAGCTAAAAAGTCCACTGGCCTACCCCCTTTCGACGCCGTTCAAGGGGGTAGACGAAATCGTTAGGGTTTTTCCAGCGGATCTAGGGTTTCGCCGAAGCGGGGCCCCGGAGCGTCGGAACCCCACCAAAACCAAGGTTGTGCCATACCATATGTATACAAGTGTGTTATGTGTTTGAAATGTGAAAGATCCTACTCCGTTGTGTGACCGGCTTCACCGGAATCACTTTCTCTCTAGTAAGTTTCTTCACTGAGAGGTGAAAACTCCCGTTTCGGGCGAACAAGGGGCAACCTTGTGACAACTTGTGACAAAAGTTGGTTTCCCACCTTCCTATGGGCTAACCTAACACAACCAAGCAAAAAAGTCCACTGGCCTACCCCCTTTCGACGCCGTTCAAGGTGGTAGACGAAAACGTTAGGGTTTTTCCAGCGGATCTAGGGTTTCGCCGAATCGGGGCCCCGGAGCGTCGGAACCCCACCAAAACCAAGGTTGTGCCATACCATATGTATACAAGTGTGTTGTGTGTTTCAAATGTGAAATATCCCACTCCGGGGTGACCGGCTTCACCGACTTCACTTCCTCTCTAGTGTGTTTCTGCACTTAAGAGGTGAAAACTCCCGCTTCGGGCGAACCGGGGGCAACCTTGTGACAACTTGTGACAAAAGTTGGTTTGCTATGTTCCCATGGCCTAACCTAACACAACCAAGCAAAAAAGTCCACTGGCCTACCCCCTTTCGACGTCGGTCAAGGTGGTAGCCGAAAATGTTAGGGTTTTTCCAGCGGATCTAGGGTTTCGCCGAAGCGGGGCCCCGGAGCGTCGGAACCCCACCAAAACCAAGGTTGTGCCATACCATATGTATACAAGTATGATGGGTGTTTCAAATGTCCAAGCTCGGGGGTAGATATGCGGGCCCCACCGGACTAGGGTTTCAATAAAACCGGATAGCTAGAGTGCCGGAATCACTCAAAAATTTGCGTGTGGTCATACCATATAATAAAATAAATTATAATAAAACTCTATAAATTTATAATGTAATAAATTATAATGGTTTACAATATTAAAATTAAATAATATGAAAAAAGGAAAAAAAGCCTACGCCGACGGCAAACCTTATCTACTTGACCCACTCGCACCTACCCGAACCACCATATCCACCCCGCGCGCCGCTCTCCTGTCCAACCCCGCACGCCGCCGCTGCTGTCCGCCGGCCGCCCCTAGCCGTCCACCTCCGCCGCCGCCGCCTCTAGCTGTCCTCCTCCGCCTCCGCGGCCGGCTGCCACTCGCCCGCACCTCGCCGCGCCTCCCCCGCACCTCGCCTGCCTCCCCCGACCTCGCCGCGCCTCCCCCGACCGCATCCGCGCCTCCCCCGACACCCGGTCGCGCCTCCAACGACCTCGCCGCGCCTCACCCGACCTCGCCCGCTCCGCCACAGGTACCCTCCGCGCCGCCAGGTGCTCCCCGCCCCCTCCCCTATTTTCTGTGTATTTTAGATTTAGGCCTCCTTTGATTCGTGGAAAGCTACAGTACAAATTCCAATGGGAATTGAAATCCTACACTTTTCCTACAAGGATCCAATGAATCAAAGGAGGCCTTAGGGATTTTAGGAAAATAGATGGAAAATTAGTGGTAGAAAATAGAAAAATAGATGGAAAATTAGTGGTAGAAATTAGAAAATAACAAAATGATTTTAGGGATAGATGTAGCAAATAAAATGTAGTTGACAATTATAGAAGGAAAATTTAGGTGTTAGTGTTTACATATATTCATTTCATATATGACTAACCCCTGTATCAAATGCTTTTACTTAACTAAGTATCATGTCGGAGCCGGAGCGAAAGTTTCGTGGTGTTCACCGGAGACCCACGAAGATCCCGACTTGGGCAGCTCAGATCACAGTGGATCATAGGAAGATCCAGCTTGGTACTTTCCGTGCCCGTGGCAGGCGGCCCGTGCCTACGACTGCGCGGCGGTCCATCACTTTGGGGCGAGAACGATCCTCAACTTTGAGGATGAGCGGAGCGTGGTGCATATGTTAGCGCCAGATGGCATGAGGATCGCGACGAGGGCCAAGGAGAGGGAGCACCGGCAGGCAGAGAGGCTGCTCAGGGCGCGCCACCAGCGCGAGGAGGATGACCCCTTGGTCAAGGATCTCCTCCTTGATCCCCAGGTGATGGCGGTCCAGTACCAGGTCCTCAGCGAGAGCCGGCAGCAGCGCGGGCAGGGCGAGGCCGGCCCCTCCGGCACGCAGCAGCAGGGCGAGGTCGGCCCCTCTGGCACGCAGAAGCAGGAGGACTCTAGCAGCACCCTGTCCTCTTGGTGGGACCGCTTGGACGACGTCATTGACACCAGCGCGAGTCGAGTTTAGGATGTCTATCATCCTACCTGTCGTACTACTAGACTTATCTTGCTACCTGTTGTACTGCTAGACTTATCATGCATGCTACCTATGTATTATTGTGCTACTTGTCTATATGTGTTATGTTTAGCTAATATGGTTACATCGTTCTATGGTTTATTCTGTTTTATGTTTAATTAAGCTTGCATGATCCTCTATATAGGTATAATCTAATGTGTCGATCCCCATCGTATGCATCGACGGCCAGACCGAGAGTAGTTTGCATTGGTTGCATCCAACCTCTATAAAAGTACTTGCATATGTTCCTCCATCGTATCAAGGAGAGACGGAGAGAGATAGCAGAAAAACGCAAAGCAAGTTCCAATAGATAGCTAAGGGTAAATAAAATTGACATATTCAGTTAACCATATTCAGCTTTAAGGCCCATATGTCGATTGTGTGCTTTTTCAGATGACGTAGCTTCCCGCTAGCCAGCATCGTCGGTCCCGCGCGTCGTTGCGGGGCTTCTTTACCAGCTGTGGAGGGACCGCCTCGGTGCCCCTGTTTCATCGCCCTGCTTCCGGAGCACGTCCTCGGCCTTCTCCGGCCACCAATCATGCATCGAGGGTATAAATCTTTCGCCTCTCTTGCTGCATAGGTTTATTTTTGTCTAGATCACCAAGTCGGTCGCGTAACCCGAGTCAGATCCCATCCGGAAGGGTTACAAATTTATAAATATGCAGGATTGTCCATTTTTGCATATTTATAACCGTAACTCTTCCGGATTGTCCTGTTGGACAGAGCGAGTATGTGTAGATCGAGTCGTGTTCCATGTTCTACCCCTTCCCGAAACGGAATTTCGGCAGCACCTCCCCGTTGTTCTTCGGATGCACACCCTCTCGGCTTGACCCTAAATTTCGACAAGCTCGAGACGTGTATTCTGAAGAACAGCGGGGAGGTGCTGCCGAAATTCCGTCTCGGGTCGGGGTAGAACATGGAACACGACTCGATCTACACATACTCGGGTGGGATAGGCCCTTCCTATTAGAAGTTTAGGTGAACCCTTGCATGCTGTAAAAGATAAAATTTGGCCGTAATAAATTGGTGACATTGAATAAATTTACGGTGACATTGCATGCATTTAATTTCATATTATTATTATTTGGCTCATAGGAAAGCAGAGGATGGCTGATAATGGGTGGATGTACAGTGGCCGAACTAGTCAGGTTGACAGAACAGACGAGTGGGTATGGAAGACCAGTTTGTTAGTGAAGGAGTTTGCGCGTGGTTCAAAAAAGTCAGGCATGCGTCCAAACTGCCCTTGCGTTCGTTGCAAGATGCGTAAACGTCAGGGAAAGGATGAGATGACTAAACACCTCTGGTCTCATGGGTATATGCCGAACTTCGTCACGACAGTCGACTTTGATGACTACGAACGCGAGAATGGTACGGTGATGCGGCAGCGGATCAATGGCAATGAAGATGATGGGATTAGAAACTGGCTAGATGATCTCCGTGATGGCGACGTGCCAGATTCGCCACCCTCACAGGAGGAACCGCCAGAACCGGAGGAGCCTCCAGAACCGGAGAAACCGCGTGAACCAGAGGACCCGGAGCCAACCGCGAAGGCCTTCTTTGATATGATGGCCTCGGCTCAGAGGCCTCTGTTCGAGGGTGCAAAAATTTCTCAGCTCGATGCCATCTCGCAAGCACTAGCCATAAAGCTCGAGTACGGCAACACCCGTTCATGCTTTGAAGCGCATCTGCAAACATATGGTAACATGTTGCCCGAAGGGCATTGTCTGCCTAAAAGCATGTACGAAACGAAGAAAATCCTGCGAGATTTTATATTAATGATGGTGGCTGAAAAACCCAAGGGTTTTACAGACCAAAAGGCTTACAATCTCTGTCAAAAATCTCAGGGGGGCCAAAAATCAAAAGCAAAAGAAACGAGACTATACATCGAGGATAACTAAGTAAAAGTGTCTAAGACCCACTGAGTAAGAGGTTGAACCGAAGAGGGCTTAACCCTATGCTGATGGAGCAGGAGATCATTCTGAAAGAGGACTTTCCATCTCGCAAATGATGGCTGCAGCTCTTTGAAGATTAAGTCATTGCGAGTCCTCCAAATGTTCCAGAAGGCACAAATCACCACTTCCATGAAGCAAGGTCCCTGGAACAACTGATGCGCAGCAGCAATACGACTGGATATCGGACGGGAACAATCTCACTGAATACCAATGAAGTTCCAGCAGTGAGATGCGAAGGAACAGCCAAAGAAAAGATGATCTCTTGTCTCAAGGACAGCTGAAGAGCAGAGAACACAATTCGTGCCCGAATCAATAGTCCAATGCTTGCGGTTCAAAAATCCTGCGAGATCTTAGCATGGATTATAAAAAGATAGATTGTTGTCCAAAAGGATGCCTTTTGTTTTGGAAACAGTTTGCGGATGACAAGTATTGTAGCCTGTGTGGGGCCTCTAGGTATCATGAGGTAAACAAAGCCGATGGTCAGAAGACGCAGACAAAAGTCGCCATTAAGATTCTTCGTTACCTCCCATTCATAAACAGAATCAAGCGGCATTACATGAACAAAGAGTCTGCCACACAGATGCAGTGGCACAAGACGGGGAAGAGATACAAGGATGAGCACGGACGGGTAAAGATGGGACATCCATCTGATGGTACGGCATGGAAGAACTTTGATATGAAACACCCCGATGAGGCAGCAGAGGCTCGAAACGTCAGAATCGCGATAGCAACCGATGGATTCAATCCATATGGTATGTCGACTGCCTCGTACAGCTGCTGGCCCGTGTTTGTTATTCCGCTCAATCTCCCTCCCGGAGCCCTAATGCAAAAGAAGACCATATTCCTGTCGCTGATCATTCCAGGTCCTGAATACCCGGGGAAGAATTTAAGTGTCTACATGCAGCCGATTGTGGATGATCTGAACCACTCTTGGCACCACGGGACGTTGACATATGATCGTGCATCGAAGACAAACTTCTTGATGAAAGTTTGGTTCCACAATTCCATGCACGACATGCCCGGGTACGCCCTAGTCTGCGGATGGTGTACAGCTGGTAAGTGGCCATGCCCAGTGTGCAGGAACCGACTTGAGTTCATGTGGCTAAGCGCGGGTAAGAAGTATTCCGCGTTTGACACACATCGAAAGTTCCTCAAAAGAGGGCATCGGTTTAGAGAAGACAAAAAGAACTTCAAGAAGGGCAGAGTTGAGCATGAAGAAAAAGAGATACCAACTTTCGATGGTGCAGCTGTTGATGCCGAGCTAAGTGCTCTCGTGCCTGCTGGGGGAAATGGCCCACGATATGTGGGATATGGTGTGACGCACAACTGGACTCACGTGGCAGGCTTGACGCAGCTCGAATATTACAAGGACCTCGAACTTCCCCATAGCATCGATGTGATGCACACCGAAAAGAATGTTGGAGAGTCCCTCTTTCACACAGTCCTGAACATTCCTGAGAAGTCGAAGGATAATGTTAAGGCTAGAGTCGATGTCAAGAAGCTCTGTGATAGGAAGAGATTACACATGAAGCCTCCTGAAGGCCGTCGAAAGAACTGGTTCAAGCCGCATGCCGACTTCTGCCTTAATAGTATGCAAAAGGCTGAGGCATTCTTTTGGCTCAAATTCGTCGTGATGTTCCCTGATGGCTATTGTTCGAATATAAGTAAGGGAGTCAATATAAAATCAGGAAAAGTCACCGGGCTCAAGAGTCACGACTATCATATATGGATTGAGCGGCTGCTGCCGGTGATGGTTCGAGGGTATCTCCCCGACCGTGTCTGGCGAGTGCTCGCGGAGTTGAGCCATTTCTTTCGCACGCTCTGTGCTAAGCAGATATGTCCCCTGATTATTCAGAAGCTGCATGATCTAGTGCCGGAGTTGCTATGCAACTTAGAGACGATATTTCCGCCAGGCTTCTTTACTCCGATGGCACATCTTGTTGTGCATCTCGCGAACGAGGCACTCTTGGGTGGACCGGTGCAGTTTCGTTGGCAGTTTTGTATTGAGAGAGAGTTTAAGTATATTCGAACCAAATGTGGAAACAAAAATAAGATTGAAGCATGCATAGCTGAGGCAACTATCCTCCAGGAGATGACAGACGCCAGGCTAACGTACTATCCCGATGATGTTCCCACTATGCATAACCAGGCCTCTCGGTACAATGTCGACGAGCCCAAGCAAGACCCCAAGCTCGCCCTCTTCCAGTTTCCCGGTGGCAAGGCCGGTGGCAAAAAGGTATACCTTGACCAATGAAGAGCTGGAGTGCATAATGCTCTATGTGCTTATGAACATGAAGGAAGTGGTCCGCGACGGGGAGGATGAAGAGGGCAGTTTCCTTAGGTAAAATGGTGAACAAATTACTTTGCAACTACTAACTCGGTTTTGGTCTAATACGTATTTTCTCCTTTTAGCCAATTCAAGGATGAAATGTGGTCGGGAACATCAGAGGGACCCGATGAAGCCGAGCTGGACACTCTTTTGAAAGATGGTGCCCCCGGAAAGAAAAAATTCACGGCTTGGTTCAGGGAAAAGGTAATTTCTAACCTGTCCCTTCTACCTTGCAATCCGTGTCTTGTCCCTCCTACTAATGCACAAACAATTTGTACTTGTAGGGAGCTGATCCCAACGTTGTGATGTCGGATGAGTTGAGATGTGTCTCCCAAGGTTGTAACCGTAGAGTCGAGATGTATGAGAAGTATGATGTGAATGGGTACCGCTTCCATACAGAGTTTCACCAGAACAGTCGGCCTAATGCAAAGACTATAAATACCGGGGTCTTCACCAAAGGAGCCGGTGAATTTGATTACTACGGAAGGTTACAGAACGTATACGAGCTGACGTTCAATAACACGAACATAGAACTCAAGCTCGTTGTGTTCAAATGCCACTGGTTCGACCCTGTGGATGGACTTAAAAGTACCCCTTCCATTGGGTTAGTTGAAGTTAAGCCTTCAACCACCTACCATGGATCCGATGTCTTTGTTGTGGCTCACCAAGCTAGGCAAGTTTATTATTTGCCCTACCCATGCAAGAAAGAGGGACTCATTGGCTGGGAAGTCGTGTTCCATGTATCGCCACATGGTAAGCTACCCATGCCCTCGGAAGACGATTACAACAACATTGACCCTAAAACATACGAGGGATTTTCTATCAAGAGGAACAAACCTTTGGGGACTTTGGCATACAAGGTCTTGAGGACCGCGAGGACAATGCACAGACAGGTGGTGACTTAGTGGTGGATGTAAAGGACATAGATATGCTCAACAAGTTACATTGTGATGACGATGATGAGCCTCCACCGTGCGATGAGGTTCCAACTTACACACGTGATAGTGATGTTGATAGTGATGATGAGAACCCAAGACTTAATTATGAGACTGATGATTCGGGTGAGGGTCTTTTATGTCCTTATGCGTAGTATTTACTTTTCAACATGCTTAGTCTTTCAACATGCTTCTTCTTAATTGCATTACATCTTTATTCTTATTTTCTACATTTTATTATGTCTTTATTATGCTTAGTATTTATTTTTCAACATGCTTATTAATTGTTTACCCTTTCTCAATGCAGGTGATTGACCAAGATGAGCCAAGGCAAGGAATCATCGGCCTCAGATATCGGTACCTCGAGCTCTCAGGAGATGTAGGATGTGTCCGGGTGTGTTTGTATGAATGTTTGGATGAATTCGAACTATGTTTGTGTCATTTGGAGTTTGTATGAATGTTTGTATGAATTCGAATTGTGTTTGAGTCATTTGGAATTTGTATGATGGTTTGGATCATATATGTGATGTTCTGTGATGTTTTAAAATTTGTGCAATTTTAATTGTATTTAAAATGTGCTAGAAACCAGCAGAACCAATTTGCAGAAACTAACAAATTATGGTCACCCATACGCCGACGGCATTGCCGACGGCGTAGGATCCCGGCCGGACGCACAGGATGCTGCCACGTCGCCCGAAGCGGACCATATGGTCACCCATACGCCGACGGCATCGGCGTAGGTCATCTCCCAGGCGCCCAGGAAGCGGCCACGTGGCGCTCAGAGGCCGACGGCAATGCCGTCGGCGTATGTTGAGCTAACGGAAACGTGAGGATGCCGTCTTGTGGAGCCCACCAGAGCGTACGCCGACGGCCGCCGCAGACGCCGACGGCAGTTTGGGTACGCCGACAGTTCGAGACGCCGACGGCCGCCGTCAGCGTATGCTTGGTCGATTTCCGTAGTGCACGAAAGCATCGTCTCATGTAGCCTTTTGCGCTGCTGGTTACTACTGTAGGTCGAAATGGTGTGGTTTACATGCATGTCACCAAGGCAGCACCTATTTTGTTCGATTCAATGAAACAAACACTTTGGTTGATCGCTCATGGAGCATGTAGTCCCACTCCCCATAATCCGGCCGGATGTAGCCGCGCGCGGCCAGGGACTGGAGTACCACTTGGAGGACGTGCGTGCGTGGGACTCCACCCAAAGTCCTCTCAATAGTTTGGGCACTTGATAATTGTAAAAGTTTGCTACATCGATCTCTTAATGCATACTTACATTTGGTACTCCTACATACTCCGAAGCTGCATGTTCCTTGCCCGTTGACCAGACGCCACTTAATTAGCTTTTGAGAGCGCACTTGAATAATTCAGTGTGCATATCTGGAGGGAACCTTCCAATGACACAACTTGGACGGCAATTAAAAAAAGCGGAAACACTTTGAGCAGCCTATTTATATGGTGCAAATTAAGCATGTGGACATAGTGGACATAGGACGACACGGTAAGGTTCAAACGTTTATTAGCAGCCTACAGCTAGTTATCCCGCACCAAGCAGAAATATTTGACCAAACACACCTGCAACTTCGATTTCGATACATATATTAATTAACCTGTGTCGCACCTGCAAAAGATGCTTCTACTTAGAAACGATAACGCTCAACCAAAAGGCTACTAATATAAATCTTGAGACCTACTTATATTTACGGAGTATATTAATTGTCCATATCAGTTGAAGGGTGCCATAAGAAAGCTCCCCGAGCCAGGGAACAATCCCAGGATATACTGCCATGTTCTTTCTCACTAATGGGAAGGCAATCGACTGCCATGTTACTAAAAAAAAAAAGCTCCCCGAGTCCCATGATATACGCAACCAGTCGTATATGTACATCATGCGGAATGTAGCCGACAGATCACATGTTCCTGAGGGACTGAGATCCGGTGCCCCGCTCAAGGCAGGGCACGCTGTGCCCTGAGGCCCACGATCCGCCATCCAGCTCTCATCCGACGGACTGCAGCGAGTCAACGGAAAATTGGACTGGTCCGCGCGGTCCTTTCTCTTTCTCACGCGCGCGACGCAACAGAACGGCGGGAAAGGAAAGCTTGCAGAGGACTTCGCGGGCGGGAACTGCGGTGGAGAGTTGTGCCGCCGTCGCCGCCGTGGGGAAGGGCGCCATGGGATCTCCGGCGGTGGCCACCGGGTAAACGGCACTGGCAATCCTGTCCGCCCCCACAGCTTTCTCATCCCGCCCCGCTCCGACGAGCTCCTCGTCCCCGCCGTGTTGTGCATTTGCAAGTGTCCTGCAAACCATGGACACCAGCGAACCAGCAGCTCGCCTCGAATAATCGGCGACGGGAGCAGCTGCAGCGAGGCTCGGCGACGGGAGCAGCAGCTCGCCTCGCGTCGTCGCGCGTGGAACAGAGGAAGGGACGCCAGCGAACCATGGACGGCGGCGGCGGACGGCCATCTCTTCCGTCGGCAGCGGCGGCGGGCGCCTCCGCCGCGGACGAACCTCGGGACACGCGGGTGATTCGGGAGCTCCTCCGCTTGATGGGGCTCGGCGAGGGCGAGTACGAGCCGCGCGTCGTGCATCGCGTGCGTGAGAAACAGAGGAAGGAGAAGAGCGACCAGGTCCAATTTTGCGTTGACCCGTCGTGGCCGTCGGATGGAAGCGGATGGTGGATCGTGGGCCTCAGGGCACAGCGTGCCCTGCCTTGAGCGGGGCACCGGATCTCAGTCCGTTCCTGAGTTCCTCATGCGTGGACAATACCTGATGGAAGATTTCTTACCCGTAAAGCACTCATCTTAACTAATGATTACCGTTCCAAAGTGGGCGGCCACTGCAGGTGACGGGTGGGTGGGAGGAGCCACGGGGGTACAAAGGCCGGTAACACTGTAACTCCCCCTGCGGCTATGCAAGTCAAAACTAAAAAAAGGCCCCAGCAGGCGCCAACATGTAGAATTATGAGATTAGCGATATATGATGGATATATTATTGAGCCTCATGGTCGAGTATATATAGACGTACAAGGGACCGACTTGGAGTACAAGACAAGTTAGGCAATAGATGGAAATAGATTCTAACTATCCTATTCTACCATAATGGTCGTACACGTATGCTCTAACATCCTCCCTGTAGAATTATGAGATTGGTGGAATATGTTGGATGTTGTATTGAGCCTCATGGGCGAGTATATATTTGGTACAAGACTTGGAGGGCAAGAAGCCTCTCGTAGAGATAAGGTAGGAGCCGGATTACAAATCCTAAACTACCAAATACGTGTACTTGGAATATATCTCTAACATCCCCCGCAGTCGTAGCGGTAGCGTCTTGAACAACTGGAACGTCACGGACGGTCAGACTGGAGAGAAACCGAAACAGAATCCAGTGGGCTGACATCCCCCACAGTAGGAGCGGGAACATCGTGGACGGTGTCGCGGCGCAGAGCTTAGACTGTAGAGGAAGCTGATGAGGAGCTCAAGCGAGGTGGTAGCCATTGTTGCCGATGTCGAGGGAGCCGAGAGCGTTAGGCGGTGCAGCCTTGGTCGTGGTAGCCGTGCGAGGGGTCGCCGTGGTCGATGTCGTGGTCGGGTTGCCGATGTCGATGTAGACGCACATGAAACCGCATGCGCATAGTACGCAAGGAGAGTGACGGAGACACGTCGAGGCAGTCGTCGAGGATGCCGATGCCGAAGAAGACGTAGCACAAGCCGTCGAGGACGAGGTGCGGCCATTGTTTTGCCGGAACAAGGCGCACGTCGGGGACGAAGGCATACTCCGATTTTGCCAGAACCGAGTACGCATAGAAGAAGTCGGTGACGCGGTCGAGGCAGTCGTAGAGGAGGGAGTCGATGCCGAAGACGTTGTCGAAGCCGATGTAGACGAGGCGCCGACCCGGGCTTGCCAGACCTGGGGACACGTCGGGAACGAAGGCACACACTGGTGTTGCCAGTACCGTGCGTGCGGGTGCAGGGACCACCGTGAACCATACGCCAGCGTCGGAGGGACTAGCAGAGGAGGCCTCCTGAACGGTTGCAAGTCGCAGAGCGACGTAGAGGGAAAGATGTCGATGCAGTCCGCGGTTGTTGGAGTAGACGTAGTCGGGGACAAGGATGATGACGCTGGCGACGAGGTCGTGGTGGACGAAGACGTAGAAGGCGGCGAAGGCAGCGGCGGCCTGGAGTGGCCATGCTGGACGCCTGGACAAGGGGTGGTCGGTGGGACCTGCGACGGCCTGAAGTGGCCATGCAGGTTACCTGTAGAACTGCGGGGGCGTTACTCGAGGTAGGCGAGGAAGAACCCGGCGGCGTGACGAAGACCATGCGCGGACAGTGGCGTTCCCGCGCCTAGGGAGGCGGCGCGGCTCATACCACGTAGAAGTCGACGCGCGGGGACGGCGGAGTGGACCGCGGGCCGCGGCACTACGGCCCAAAGGGGCGACGCGGTAGCAGCGCGCTGGTCGGGGCGACGGCGGGTTTCGCCAGCCGCGTACACGCATGGGTAGGCGCGTTGGCAGCCGGTAACATGGACCAATAGCGGCGGCGCGGCAGCCCGAAGGGGTGACGCGGCGGCAGCCTGTAGCTCGATCGGTGATAGGCGCGTGCTCGGGGACGTGCTTGGCGTAGACAGGCGCGCGTTCGGTTGATCAGACCGACGCAGCGCGGTACGCGCCATGGCGGTGACGACGACGCGCAGATCGGAGTCGATGGCGAAGTTGTCGGTGAAGTCCCGGTCGATGACGGCGAAGACGAACCGGCGATGGAGACCTTGCAAGCGAGAGAAGCCGACGGCGACGCGTCGAGGCGTCCCTTGGACGGCGCGTCCGGCCTTGCTGCGCCGTCGGTGAAGACGAGCCGGTCGGTGCGAAGTCGGCGTCGGCGTGTCGTCCGCGATAGCCGGATTGGAGGAGCCGAACGGTGCGGAGTCGGCGCCGGCGAGTCGGCCGCGATAGCCGGCTGTCGAGGCGGAGGCCGGTGCAGGGCGATGTCGTTGTCGGAGTAGAGGCGCAAGAAGACGGCGGCGGTGGCGGGCGACGCAAACCGATCTTAGATCGAAAAACCAAAAAGAAACGCCGATAAAAAAACGACCGGCGAGAGAGAAAAACCGGATCAACGACCGGAAAAAACAGGACTCTAGGGCAGCCGATCAACACGAACGGCGGACGAACCCTAGGTACGGGCGGCGCGGCCCCCGAGAGAGATCATGGAGATCGATCTCCCCGGGGCGGCGCGGTGCGGAAGCGCGGCGGCGGCTAGGTCAGATCGTGCCGCTCTGATACCATGTAGAATTATGAGATTGGCGGAATATGTTGGATGTTGTATTGAGCCTCATGGGCGGGTATATATTGGGTACAAGACTTGGAGGGCAAGAAGCCTCTCCTAGAGATAAGGTAGGAGCCGGATTACAAATCCTAAACTACCAAATACGTGTACATGGAATATATCTCTAACACTCCCGCAGTCGTAGCGGTAGCGTCGTGAACAACTGGAGCGTCGCGGACGGTCAGACTGGAGATAAACCGAAGTAGACACCAGTGGGCTGACATCCCCCCGCAGTACGGGCGGGAACGTCGTGGACGGTGTCGCGGCGCGGAGCTTGGACTATAGAAGAAGCTGATGAGGTGCTCAAGCGAGGTGGTAGCCCTTGTTGCCGATGTCCAGGGAGCCGAGAGCGTTGGGCGGTGCAGCCTTGGTCGTGGTAGCTGTGCGAGGGGTCGTCGTGGTCGATGTCGTGGTCGGGTTGCCAGTGTCGAGGTAGACGCAGAAGAAGCCGCAGGCGCATAGTGCGCGTGAAGAGTGACGGACACGCGTCGAGGCAGTCGTCGAGGATGCCGATGCTGAAGAAGACGCAGTACGAGCCGTCGAGGACGAGGTGCTTGTTTTGCCGGAACAAGGCGCACGTCGGGGATGAAGGCATACTCCGGTTTTGCCAGAACGAGTACGCATAGAAGAAGTCGGTGAATCGGTCGAGTCAGTTGTAGAGGAGGAAGTCGATGCCGAAGACGTTGTCGAAGCCGATGAAGACGAGGCGCTGACCCGAGTTTGCCAGACTCGGGGACACGTCGGGGACGAAGGCACGCACCGGTGTTGCCAGTACCGTGCGTGCGAGGGCAGGGACCACCATGAACCATACGCCATCGTCTGAGGGACTAGCAGAGGAGGCCTCCTGAACTGTTGCGAGTCGCAGAGTGACGTAGAGGGAGAAATGTCGATGCAGTCCGCGGTTGTCGGAGTAGACATAGTCGTGGACGGGGATGATGACGCTGGCGACGAGGTCGTGGTGGACGAATAGAAGGCGGCGAATGCAGCGGCGGCCTGGAGTGGCCATGCTGGACGCCTGGACAAGGGGTGATCGGCGAGACCTGCGACGGCCTGAAGTGGCCATGCAGGTTACCTGTAGAAGGCGGCGACGTTTACTCGAAGTAGGCGAGGAAGAACCAGGTGGCTTGACGAAGACCATGCGCGGACGGTGGTGTTCCCGCACCTAGGGAGACGGCGCGGCGCATACCACGTAGAAGTCGACGCGCGGGGACGGCGAAGAGGACCGCGTGCCGCGGCGCTACGGCCCGAAGGGGCGAACGCAGCAGCAGCGCGCGGGTCGGGGCGACGCGGGTGTCGCCAGCGGCGTACACGCCTGGGAATGCGCTTTGGCAGCCGGCAACATGGACAATTGACGGCAGCGCGGCGGCCCGAAGGGGCGACGCGGCGGCAGCCTATGTCTCGATCGGTGATAGACGCGTGCTCAAGGACGTGCTTGGCGTAGACGGGCGCGTGATTGGTTGATCAGACCGACGCGGCGCGGTACACGCCATGGCGGCGACGATGACGCACAGATTGGAGTCGATGGCGAATTTGTCGGTGAAGTCCCGGCGCGGCCCCGAGAGAGATCATGGAGATCGATCTCCCCGGGGCGGCGCGGTGCGGAAGCACGGCGGCGGCTAGGTCAGATCGTGCCGCTTGATACCATGTAGAATTATGAGATTGACGAAATATGATGGATGTATTATTGAGCCTTATGGGCGAGTATATAGTCGTAAAAGGAACCGACTTGGAATATAAGACAAGTTAGACAATAAATGGAAATAGATTCTAACTATCATATTCTACCAGTCGTACGTATGCTCTAACACAACGCCACCGTACCCTGTCGGCCAACATCTCCATCCATCGATCGATCCGGGGGCCTAGCTCAGGTACGCTAGTGCGGCGTCGCGCTGCCCGGCGGTCGACGGCGTACACCTGTTCCAGATTGGGGAATAGTGATGGGTGGCGCCCGACCGGCCGTTGTTGTACCCTGGCTGACAGTTGCATGTCCGAGCAATGAGTGGAGTGGCGGGCCGAATCGCTACATGCGCGCACAGTGCTCTCACGTACTACCTGCCTCCTCGTCGTCGAGTAGATGGCCGGTCATCAGGAGCTTGTTCGGTGGTGAAGTGATTCCCGTGATCGTGTGAAATGCACGTAAATTACTAGCCAAACTTTGCAAGGCCATTCTCCGGCGACACTCATGACGGCCGGCGGCACGCCGACGGTGCTGGACGCCGACGGTGCTGGACTCGGCGCAGTGCAAAGTGTTGCAAGCCTCCAAGGCATTCAACGTGCAGTCTCCCACGTTACAAATGAATTAAAAAATGTTAAGACTTTATCCTTCAAAAAAAATGTTAAGACACATGAGCACCTGTCAATTTTTTTTGGAAGAAATCGACGAGCAAAGGTGGAGGAGATCGTACCTGACCAGGTCCTGGCAGCAGTCCCAATAGTACCCGCCACCCGCCCCGACAAGCCCCACTGCAAACCGGGCCCCACACGCGACCACGGACCGATCAAACCTCCGCTCTATAAATAAGCGCGCCACCCGCTGGCCTCTTCGCATATTCAACTCCGCTAGCTAGTCAGCTCCTCCACCACTCCACTCGCGCACACGGTAGCAGCTAGCCAGCCAAGTGGACGCACGCACCGTCCGACGCTCGGCTCGGGCAGCCCGCTCGCTAGCCAGATCGGAAATGAGGCACCTGATCCGGCGGCTCTCCCGTGTCGGCGACGACTCCTCGCCCCCGTCGTCCCCGGCGAAGCGGCGGGCGGCGGGAAGCCGCCGGAGGGGCACGTGCCGGTGCACGTCGGGGACGGGACTAGCGACGCCGAGCGGTTCCTCGTGCGGGCCGAGCTGCTGGGTCGCCCGGCGCTCGCCGAGCTCCTGGGACGCGCCGCGCAGGAGTACGGCTACGACCACCAGGGCCCGCTCCGGATCCCCTGCTCCCCCGCTGCGTTCCGCCGCGCGCTCGCATCGGTCGCCGCCGACGCCGGCGACTGCAGCTAGCTAGCTCCTAGCTGCATAGGACGAGAGAGCTCCGGGTTGATTCCCCGGAGGTCGATCGGCCCGAACCCAGCCCAGGCGCGGCCCGGTTTAGTTCACGCGCGGGACCGCCTTGTGTTGTGTGCATACGACCGCCTGGAAGATTAGCGTTGGGTTCGGCATTTCTTTTTTCCTTTTTCCGTTATTATCGTTCGGTGTAATGTACCACCTGAAACGGCTTGTTGACTAGAAACGGCAGTGTGCTACTAGATGTACTCTACCGATTTGGAAGGCTACTGGTTAATGATGCACTCTCTAGTTTAAAATGCATTGCTGCTCTCCCTTCTGTGTTGCTTACAAATATTTGTCCAAGACAAGGCGCATGTCTTCGCCAGAAAAAAAGGCAGTCCCTTCCAAAAAAAAAAAAAAGGCAAGTCACAATCGAAGGCAGTGCTTATGGGCACGCCCCCTTCGCGCCGATATGGAAAATGGATGGCTATCCTCCTCTGTTTTCTGTATCACACTTTCGGAGACTTGGAGACAAGAACTGTCAAAAAGTCAAGACCTGCATATGGGCTTAAATGATTAGCAAATAAAACCTGATATATATTCAAGCCTATGGGCTCTGTTTCGATGAAGATCGACTCTTGTTTTTTTAGTTTTAAAGCCGAACAACTTCTCGGATTAGTAACTAGAATGCGGTAGACAACTGAAGGAGACAACTGAAGCCGAACAACTTCTCGGATTAGTAACTACAAAGTGTTCTTTTTGTGGTTTGGAGGAGACAACTGAACACCTTTTTATTTCCTGCCCATTTGCTCAACTCGTTTGGCGTGTTGTTTTTAGCACTTACAATATTCCACCTCCAACTAATATCACAAATATGTTTGGGAATTGGTTGAATGGTATTGATAAGAAGACCAAAGATAGAATTCGCATTGACGTCTCAGCGATATGTTGGTCAATTTGGAATTGTCGAAACAATCTTGTTTTTAATAGATCTTCGAATTTCCATATCATGCAGGTTATCCATATGTCAGCCCATTGGATTCAGCTATGGGCGTATCTTCTGCCCCAGGACCAGCGAGAACTTATGGTTCTGGGTCTGCCCGGCTCCTGATGGTCGCTCAGGGCTTCTTTTCCCGGGCTACGTGGCAGCTTTCTAGACGACTCCAGGCGTAGTGGTCTAAATGTTGTCCCTTTTTAGATGGTTGATACATGTCTCAACCTTATGCGATGCTTGAGTTGTAAACTTTGAGAACCTCCTGAATCTTGTAATAATTTCAGCTGTGTGCATCAATCGATGCAGAGGCTGGGATTTCCCCGTTTCTAATTAAAAAAAAAACTAGAATGCGGTAGGTAGTCTTGCGCAGTTCTACTAGCAGCATTGTTCTGAATGATTTATTGGTGTCCTCGCATAGGAGCAGTTACTGGTGGGTGTGAAGCAGTAAGCAAGAAGAGTCAGTGTATAGCTCTTGCAAGAGAAAAACACAGAGCAAATTAAGCAACATATTCGATTTATTAAGTTTTTTTTTTGCTATCATACATACTGACTACTCCTTCTGGTTAACAAAACAAGTCATATAAATTTAGCAAAAAGACAATCTTGTCTAAGTCTGGCCGTGTTTTTGGACAAAAATATGAATATCCACGGTCTGATATCTCTGCGACTCTACGTCATTGTATTATAACTCTGTTCCGTAAAGGAAGGCGTATAAATTTATCAAAAGAAGTCAAACCATGTAAAGTCTGATCAAATCTTTTGAAAAAAACTATCAATCTCTAGAATGTCAACTCTATCATATTGAATACATCATATTGTTAATCGTTTTTCCTATAAACTTGTTCAGACTTCACATTGTTTGACCTTAGAAAACTTTTATTTATACGCATTTTTTTCAGAAATGGAGGTAGTAGCACTTCATACCGTGAGTGCATGAAGTAGTACGTGGCAGGAGCATTGGCCCTAGTCCGGTCCAAAGTTCGAGCGACTCCTCGAGCGGTGAGAGGCAGCGAGGGAGGGCTTTGGGAGGAGCCATTTTGATCATCTTGGCTCCGGTTACCGACGAGTCTTGTCACTTTGCTTGCTATCGTCTTTAGCGCAGAGAGGAACCTCGGGTCCGAGGTGGTAGTGCAATTTCAGCGGAGGAAAAAAAAGGGGTAGCTTTCAACGGACTGTTTCTGATCAGGACCGCCATTCTTCTTCCTCCTGTTGGCTGACGATGCGGCTTAAGCTATGATGCGTCGAATGTGCGCCATTATTACCAATTTCACGGATAAAAGGTGATTCAGGCAGCACCATCGCCGTTAGGATAAATCTTAACACTGTCTTAGAATGAAGCAGCGAAAGCAACGGGTCGGTTATTACAACCCACTCTCTGATTAGCTAATTGTGCGGTCTATCTGCAGGGAATGAACCGTCGTTTCGCAATCTTTATCTCCTCCCTCCACAGTCCGGGGCGATCGATCGATCGAGCGGCGTTCTTCGTTTGATGTGGTCCGTGCGTACCTAGTGGCCTGTGGGCCGGCCATTGGGGTCGCAGTCACGGCGATCTTCCTGACGATCGAGACGTGTAAAATCGGTGGCGTCGCGATGCTGCTGGGTCGTCGTCGCCTAGGCTAGCTCCCCTAGGGTTCCTAGGTACGTGCCCGTGAACGATCTGCGCCAGCGTCCACGGGGAGCGGCCAAGCGATCCTTCTTGGGCGTCGCGCTAGCCGCTTGTGCACGGACGCTTGCTTGGCCTGTCGTCGTTGCCGCTTTTTGCCTCGCCGTCTCGTTTGATCGTGCGCGTGACAGTGTTGCAGCAGTCGCCGGGCGCCCGTGGAGTCTTCGTTGTTGTCTTGCGACGGGGCTCGTGAGACGTCGTGCAGCGAGGACTGTGCGGCGCGGGGCACGAATCCGCCGGAGATTCGGTCGGCTTCTCATACATCCAATTTTAGACAAATGGAAGTCATCTATCGAGTATTTTGGAACGGAGGGAGTACTCCTAACCTGTTATGTTCCTGCACGTGCACGCTTCAGTCGAGTAGCGGGGAGTACTCCAAGGTGTGCTTGTTTTCATCGTAGACGATACCGGACAGCTCGTACAGTACTCTGCTGCTCCGTTAGTCCTCGAGTACTAGCACGTACGGAGTACTTGTTACATCTGACCAACTCACATCAGAGCCGCTGAGCCAGACCGATCAGCAAAGCAATTATCCAACAAGTCTCCTCAAGGAAAAATTAGTTACAGAATGCAGAAGGATCCGGTTACAAGTAGACTCTCGTTGGGCCAGGTCTCGGCTAATGGTTAACACTTGAGCTAACTGGGCCCAGGCTGGCGACTAACCCCAGCACCTGATCCAGTCCAACCATGGGTCCGTCCGGAGAAGTCAAGCCCATGCACTCGATTTGCGTTCCATTTTTCTGCATATGTTTTTTGCACGTGCTCATGGCCGACTTTTTTTAGACAATGAATATTTGTTTAGTTGAAGGAGATAGGATGAAGTAAAAAAAACCTCCTATTTTGTTAAGCCTTGTATGCGGAAACTCAAACTTGCTCCCGAGCTCACATGCTCCTAGTTGAGTATGAAATTCGAAAAAAATACAACACTCCAAAATTCTAAAAAAAAATCAGAGACGAACATGTTAAAGTTCGCTCGTAAAAAAATGACACATTTTCTGCTCTGTGCAAAAACTAAATTTTTTTTGGCTAACATGAGATACAGATCTGTCTTTTTTAAGCACTGATTTTGTCTTTTTCGCACAGAGCGCAAACAAAGTCATTTCTTAACATATATGAAAAATCTCTCTTCCTCGCAAAAAAAAGTCATTTCTT
This sequence comes from Poa pratensis, assembly GCA_947311845.1. Lineage (NCBI taxonomy): Eukaryota > Viridiplantae > Streptophyta > Magnoliopsida > Poales > Poaceae > Poa > Poa pratensis. The sequence goes on from CAMZMU010000048.1 coordinate 38,278,420, forward strand.
AACAAAACTTGTCACGTATGTATAGCACTTTAACATGGATGTCTATGATTTTTTTCAGAATTGTTTAAAGTGTTTTTCTATTTTTTTTATTTATTTCGTACTCAACCAGGAGCATGTGTGCTCAGAAGCCAAATTTGCTCTCCTTGTAATGAGTAGATAACATGCATCAACTTGGGACCAATTTAGCCTACTTGTGTGTTGAGCTCGTCCTACCCTTTCCCCTCATCACATGGCCTTTATGGGGTTTTAATTATTTTTCCTCCATGGCATTCTTATGTTGACCGTGCTACTTTTGTCATCATGAGATCATCCTCTCTATTCTCTTGTCTTACAGATCTACATAGGTCATTTTCGAACCACCGTTGCGCGAGCTATGTCCCCTCAAGCCCGCCATGGGAGGAGTAGGAGGGAAAGGATCCATAGGTCTTTACTCGCATGTGTTGAAGTTCCCATCTCTTTTAGTTACTACTCCCTCCGTTCACTAATATAAGACATTGGATCCATCATTTTAATTTTCTTGATTCAAATGTATCTATCTTACTTTGCACATAGATTCACTCATTTTAGTATGTGTTGGGGATATACCTACTAGGGGTATCACCAGCATGGATCAATCCGGCTAGTCCAGGGTGGCCCGCAGTGGTGGTGAAGGCTTTGCCTACCGGGCGGCCCAGATAGCTGACGACCAAGGAAGGCGGATGCCGGCAAGGAGGAGGCCCAAGACTGAAGCCCATGAAGCCACCAAGACCAAGACGGAAGGCGGCATACTTGCCGGCTAGGTTTAGGACTCCGTATACTTGCTGGATACGTAATCACCTTGTAACCCTAGGTCCAGCCGCCTATATAAGCTGGACCTCGGGACGCCTTTAGGGCAACTCTCATAGATCACAACCAACTCATTGTAACCTGTTCACGGCGATATTGCCTTATAGTGAGTTATAGCAGCACGTAGGGCACCGCCACCGCCGTGGTGCCTGAAGCTGGGTAAACCGCCGTGTACAATCCCGACCTTGACGACGTCCACCTTCTTGCCCTACGTTCACCCTCGGCTAGCAGGACCCCGTCTCCTATCCAAGATGCCGATACGACGACAGTTGGCGCCCACCGTGGGGCCTAAGGCGTCAGGCGTCACGTTCCAGGCGGGAACTCTTGGCGGCATCGGCGAAACAATCGCCGTCGGCCGCGCTGTTCGCTACGGCGACAACCACTACATCAGCTGCGACGAGTCCTACATCCCCGCAGACGACTACATTGTCGGATGCGGAGTTGTGCCGTTTGGCGGCGTCGATGTGTTCATCGGCTACACTTCTGAGGCGTATGGGTTGCCGCGAATTTATTCGCCATCCCACCCGCCCTACAATCAAGACGGATCTGAGTTTGCCTCCTCTGAGGAGTCCGCAGATTCAGATCTACACTTTGTCGGCATGACGGGACTGGGATCAGACTCCCAGCCCAACAGTCAAGATCCCGAATCTATTCTTCCTGCGCTCCAGGATGATGCGATGTCGGATGCCGGATCCAGATCTACCGTTCACGTCAACGTAGATTCTGATTCCGAAGAAGATTCTGCCAGCATGTTGAGCAACGGGTCAAGCAGTGTTTTGTTACACCTGATCCTCCGCCATCTGAGGCGGCTACGGGCTCTTCCGTCAACATGCAGCAGGTTTTTGTGGCGGATGTCACCGGTGCAGCCTCAGAGAAGGCGGCAACTGACGCCGCCAACCTGGGGACCCCGGCAACCGATCCACAGTTTCCAGAGCCTCCTGGGGCTCCAAAGAAGAAAATTCTGGAGAAGGGCGAGCCCAGCAAGATAGGAAGCATGGCGGCTCTGGCGGAAGTTCTTCACACGCCGGTAAACGACAAAACCAATCCGGCTGATTTGGAGAAACTTCGGAACACCTTGGTGGAGCAAACTGAGTACCTCAAAAGCAAGCAAGCAGAGGTCCAGAGCCTCCTCGACGAAGCCAAGGAGGAAAACGCCAAGATAACGCCAAGTGCGACCCCAAGCGCAATCTTTTCACCACCACCCCATTGCCCAAGCCGGCAGGACAAGTGGCGGAGAAGAAGGTAGGAAAGGCAGGGATCATGACACCTTCAAATCCCCTGCCCAAAAGCTTGGTTTCGAGTGGGCTACAGCGCCGCAGCGTAAGGACAAGAACGGGGACGTCATCCTCGCAACCCTGTCCTCAACACTGCAGCCGCCTTGGACATCCTCAACAATGATGACTATGACAAGGACGAGAAGATCTACTACGCATCGATCCTTGCTCACAAAGCTCTAGAGCAGCAGGCCCGTGCTGATTCTCGCGCCGACATGGCGGACGCAAGGGGAGGAAAGTTGGAATCAAAATCCAACGCTTGCAAAGCTGCGGCCGGTGGCAACCCAGAAGATCCGTCCGGCTCCAGTAGCCACGGAAAAGGGAAGGACAAGGAGAAAGACCCACGCAAATCACCACCTCCCAAAGGCAGCGTGACGAGGCATCCAGGACCGGCAACAGGCGCAAGGCCTCACCTCCCCGCCTAGGCGGGATGAAGGCGGAAGCAGGGGCAGCAAGCAGCCGCCAAGGAGTGGCGGCAACCGCGACGATGCCCCGCCGCCAAGAAGAAGCAGGGACCGCACACAGTCCCCACCACCAGTGCCCAGGCACGAAGGCGGAAGCCGGGGACACAACAATGAGCCTAGGCACAGCCGGGCAGCGCAGGACGAGCCCATGCATAGATCTGGCAAACAGCTCAGTCCGCAAGACGCGAGACATCGTCTCAATGACATCAAGGCTGGAAAGCAAGATGCCTATCTAGGACCTGAGTGCTTTGGCCCAGCCATCCGCAACGTTCAAGTACCCAGAGACATGACATCAGTGTCAAAAACTCATCAAAGGTACAATGGAGCGGACAAGCCAAACTCATGGTTGTCGGACTACGCGCTGGCAGTTGAAATTGCCGGAGGCAATGGCCTCGTCGCGCACGCTTCCTTCCCCTCATGCTGGAGGGGACAGCCCGAAGCTGGATCGAAAACTTGCCGGAGAAAAGCATTCATAGCTGGCATGACATGGAAAAGGTGTTCACGCAGCACTTCCAAGGCACGTACAAGCGACCCAATACATACACAGATTTGGTTCGTTGCGTGCAAAAGCCAGATGAAACAGCTACAAGCTTCTTGGCAAGGTGGATTCAAACAAAGGCAAGCTGCGAGAACGTAGACGACAATCAAGCAATCCATGCCTTCACCACGGGCCTCCTGAAGGGCTCAAGTCTCAGACATAAGCTCGTACGCATGCAAGTCAAGGATCTCGGAGTCATGCTCGAAGTAGCAGCCATGTACGCACAGGCGGATGACGATGCACGCGATGGAGATGGCGCACATGATATGGCGCCAAACAGGCGAGCAAGTCACAAACGCAAGGCTCCCCAGGATGACAAAGCCGGACCATCAAACGAGGTCGCCGCCGCCTTCGAAGGCAAAGGCGGCAACCGCAAGTGGAAAGGAAAGGGTAAAGATGGCGGCTCCAGCAAGCAGCGCCTGACGTACGATCAGGCGAAAGCCTTGCCTGCCCAATCCACGCGTCCTTAGGCAAAGTCAACCACACATTAGGGGAATGCCGGTTCATGGAGGACTTCAAGAAGGACCCCGAGGTTGGCTGGAAATCAAAAAAGAGCAAAAAGGCTGAGAAGACAAAGAAGGAAGACGATGATGGGGCAGTCCATGTCCGAGGATGAGGAACCCAAGCTGATGCGCAAAGAAAGGAAATATCCCAAGGTACATGGCCAATTGGTGTGCTTCCTGGGCACTCCTTCGGCAAAAGAAGAAAAGGCGGAGATGCGCGAGCTAAACGCCACAGTACCAGACGTTCCCCAGTATCTAGACTGGTCAGAGGAGCCAATAACTTGGGATAGAGATGATCATCCAGATCACGTTCCTCACCCCGGCAAATACGCCCTTGTCGTCGACCCAATTGTCGATAACTTCAGGCTCACCAAGGTGTTGATGGATGGCGGCAGCAGCCTCAACATCATCTACGCGGACACTCTGAAGCGCATGAACTTGTCGGAAAGCCAGCTTGACTATAGCAAAGTCAAGTTTCATGGCATTGTTCCGGGAAAGCAAGCCAAGTCAATGGGAAGCATCAGATTGGAGGTTACTTTTGGGCCTGAGACAAACTACCGCTCGGAGTATCTCAGGTTCGAAGTAGTCCCCTTCAAAAGTGCCTACCACGCCATTTTTGGACGGCCAGCTTTCGCCAAATTCATGGCTCGCCCGTGTTACATATACAGCAAGCTGAAGATGCCGGGACCCAATGGTACAATTACCATCAGTGGCAACTTCAAGAAAGCAAAGGAGTGTGAGCGTGGCAACGCCGCCTTCGCTGAGGCAGTCCTCCACGCAGAGGAGTTAGCCATGTTGAAGAAAGAGCTCGATACGTCACAGTTGCCGGAGCATGTAAAGACCGCTGAGCAAAAGAACACTTTCAAGGCGTCCGAAGACACAAAGAAGGCGGATCTGGTCCCAGGTGACAGCTCCAAGCAAGTCACCATAGGGGCTGGCTTGGACGACAAATAGGAAAGCGCGCTCGTCAGGTTCCTCCGTGAGAATCAGGACATCTTTGCATGGTCATCAGCGACATGCCAGGTGTCCCGAGGGAACTTGCCGAGCACTCTCTTAACGTCTACGAAGGAGCCAAACCAGTGAAGCAAGGAATAAGCGCTACGGTGAGAAGAAGCGGACAGCAATAGGGAAGGAGATCATCAAGTTGCAAGAAGCCAAGTTCATTAGGGAGGTAGTACACACTGATTGGTTGGCAAATCCTGTAATGGTTCCAAAACCTAATAAGGAAATGAGAATGTGCATTGATTATACCGGTTTGAACAAGTGCTGTCCTAAGGACCACTTTGCTTTGCCTCGTATAGATCAGGTCATAGACTCCACAGCCGGCTCCGAGCTGCTGTGCTTTTTGGATGCGTACTCCGGGTACCACCAAATCAAAATGCGAGAATCCGACCAAATCAAAACAGCGTTCACTACGCCCTACGGGACCTTCTGCTACATCACGATGCCCTTCGGTCTAAAAAATGCCGGCGCAACGTATCAGCGGTGTATGCAAAGATGCCTTCACGAGCAAATTGGCCGCAATGTTCACGTCTATGTTGACGACATTGCCGTCATGTCAAGAAAGAAGGCAGATTTGCTTGACGATTTGAGAGAAACCTTTGATAGCCTCCGGGTATATAGGATGAAACTCAACCCGAAAAAATGCGTCTTCGGGGTTCCTGCCGGCAAATTGCTTGGCTTTATCGTTTCCGAACGAGGGATAGAAGTGAATCCAGAAAAAATCAAAGCGATCCTCAACATATCCAGGCCCAAGGACCTGAAGGACGTGCAGCGACTTGCCGGCTCGGCGGCTGCCGTCAGTCGTTTCATTAGCCGTCTTGGTGAGAAGGCACTGCCTCTCTACCGGCTTCTGAAGAAATCCGACAACTTCGAGTGGACAGACGAAGCAGACGCCGCCTTGCAGCAACTCAAGGACGCGTTAACGTCTGCTCCAATTTTGGCAGCTCCTCGTTCGCAGGAACCAATGCTGCTCTATATGCGCAACTAACTTGGTTGTTAGCGTGGTACTGGTTGTGGAACGCAAGACGGAAATTCAGACTTGCCGGAACAACGTCCGGTTTACTTCATCAGTGAAGTATTTTCCGCCTCAAAACAGCGTTATCCGCATTACCAGAAATTGGTCTACGGTGTTTTTACGCCGCCAGGAAGTTAAGGCACTATTTCCAGGAACATTCAATAACGTGGTGAGCAAGGCACCTCTGGGGGATATCATCAATAATACAGATGCAACAGGCCGCGTTGCCAAATGGGGCATTGAACTTGCCGCCTTCGACATCTGTATAACCCAGAACGGCCATTAAGTCTCAAGCCTTAGCAGATTTGTAGCTGATTGGACGGAGGCCATGGACGAAGTACCTCTCCCTGAAGATGCATACTGGATCATGCACTTTGATGGATCAAAAATGCTTCAGGGCTCGGGGGCTGGCATTGTTTTAAGAAACCCTCAAGGAGACAAGCTTAGTTATGTGTTACAAATTCACTTCAAGGCAACTAATAATGTTGCTGAATACGAAGCTCTCCTTCATGGTTTACACATTGCCAAGGAACTTGGCGTCCAGCGTGTCCTCTGCTACGGAGATTCAGACTTGGTGGCGCAACAGATACGTGGTACTTGGGACACAAAGAGCGAACAATGGCGGCATATCGAGCTACCGTTGACGAATTCGCCAAGTGTTTTCTAGGCTACGAGGTCCGCCACATCCCAAGAGCTCAAAATGAGGCGGCAGATACACTTGCCAGAATGGGTCTGAACGCAAAAAGGTACCAAAAGATGTTTTCCTGGAACACCTACACAAGCCGTCAATTAAAGGAGCAGACCTCCTTGACCCAGAATCGGCAGAACCAGTTGATATGCTAGCTATGCCGTCTACTTGGTAAAGCCGGATTGGACGACGCCATATTTGGACTTCCTGATCAATCAGGAGTTACCGGATGATGAGGTTTTGAAAAGGCAAATAATAAGAAGAGCCAAGGCATTTACAATAATCAAAGGCGAATTGTACAAGCGTAGCACCACTGGTGTTTACCAACGCTGCATTTCGCCCGAAGAAGGCAGAGAACTGTTGGATGAGATACATGCCGGCGTATGTGGACATCATGCTTCCTCACGCGCCCTTGTTTCAAAAGCCTTCCGACAAGGTTTCTATTGGTTGACAGCCAAGCAAGATGCAGAAGACATTGTTAAAAATGCAGGGGCTGCCAACTTTATGCCAGACAATCACACATGCCGGCTCAAGAGCTTAAAACAATACCCATCACATGGCCTTTCGCAGTCTGGGGCTTGGACATGGTTGGTCCGTTTAAAACGGCGCCTGGTGGCTACACACATTTACTTGTGGCTGTAGACAAGTTTACCAAATGGGTTGAAGCTAAGCCTATCAAAAAGCTAGACGGCGCCACAGCCGCAAACTTTCTGTGGGGAATAATCTCTCGGTTCGGGGTGCCTCATAGCATCATCACCGACAATGGCACTAACTTGTCGCAAGGCGAAGTCGAGGAATACTGTTATAAGCATGGTATCCGCCTAGATCTAGCCTCAGTAGCGCATCCGCAGGCAAACGGTCAAGTAGAGCGTACAAATGGTTTAGTCCTACAAGGAATCAAACCACGTCTCGAAGTACCATTGCACAGAGCGGCTGGGGCTTGGGTGGATGAATTGCAGTCTGTCCTTTGGAGTTTACGCACAACTCCAAACAGATCAACCAAGTTTACTCCTTTCTTCTTAGTCTATGGCGCAGAAGCAGTGTTGCCAACCGACATGATGTACGATTCTCCCAGAATTCAAGCCTACGTCCAGGAAGACGCAGAAGATGCAAGACAGGATGGCCTTGACCTACTTGATGAAGAACGAGATGTTGCCCTTGCGATCCGCCATCTATCAGCAAAGTTTGAGGCGTTATCACAGCAGAAGGGTGAGGCAACGAAGTTTTAGAGTTGGTGACCTGGTTCTCCGCCTAATCCAAGATAGAAAGGGCTTGCATAAGTTATCCCCGCCTTGGGAAGGACCTTTTGTGGTCAGTAAGGTGTTGCTCAATGGTTCTTATTACTTGGTCGACGCACGAGACGGATACAAGAAGAAGCGAGGTCGCAAGCGCAAAAGGAAGGTTGACGACAAGTACGAAGAAACCAAGCGACCTGGAACATTGAGCAGCTACGTCCTTTTTACACTTAGCAATTTCCACATTGTAATAAGTACTATATGATTATGAAATAAAAGTCTGTGGTTTGCTCATTCAGTTTTGGGATCATGCCATCTTTTGTCTTTTCTCGCAATCATATATCTGTTGTCATAAAAGTTACCAAACAAAATAAGTTTTGCTCCGTGCTAAGGTCCAAACTTTTTGACATTTGCCGTCTGCCGGCTAAAAACGCAAACAATCTTTGCACCGCCTAATATGCTTATCTGTCTGTTTGTATGTGGGTCGCCTAGTAGTATGTCGTTGGCACCAACATGCTGGCTTTGGTCTCTGAGTCTAAATTAGTTGGTATTGCACCTGGTTGGCTCAGCTAAAGTAACTAAGATGAGGTTCCGCCAACATATGAAAAAGCTAAACATGCAGGCGAGATACATATTAAGGCGGGCCACTTACCGCCAAGTGTAGCATAAAAGTTGGCCCATAAATATTTACAACCCAAAATAAAGTTTTATGCGTTAACAGATTAACGCAGTGTTTTGTGCTGCCTTTGCAGGAGGAAGTCTAAGGGATTGCCGCCTTGGTAGAGCTGGTGGAGAGATCCTGGGGGCTGACGCCGGCATTCTTGGGGCTGGCTCCGCCATCCTTGGGGCTGCGCTTGTCGGCTCCGGCTTCGCCTTCTCGCCTCGGAAGCTTCAGGATCCGCCAAGGAGGGATCGGCTACGGCAACATGCGGGTCCGGGTGTTCCTTGTAGAACTTGCGGATGTCAACCATGTTGGCAACCCGGGTCGCATAGCCGCGAACAGACCGCAGCACGTCCTGCATCACGATGGCTTGGTTGTTTTCGTCTTCGGTGGGGAAGTACTCGGTGACTTGATGAATATCAGCCTCCGGGTACCACGCCGCCGTCATTGCCAATGCCAACTTGGCGCCGCCTCGTGCTGCTGAGCGTAGCGTGCTGTCGTGTTCGGCTGCCGCCTTCTCCAGCAGGTCCGGCAGAGCATCGAAGATGACGGGATCGCCGTCTCCCCAGGGTAGAACTTGGCGGCAAATGCTTTGCCTGCGCCGACAATCTGGTTGACGATTTCGCCAACTTTCAAGATTCGGGCAAGGCGCGGCGTTGTAGCCAGGTCATCTCCCAAGCTAGCCGGCACTGCACAAACACAAAGTTACACACTGCAGCTTCAAGTTTCAAGAGCAAGGTGACAAAATGAAGGATTGGAGCATACCCAAGACATGGTCGTGGATGGCGTTGACCTCATCCAGATGGTTCTCAAGCGTTTCTTGAGCTAGCTGGACCGCCTTTGACAGTTGGTCCTGCTGCTCCTTGGCGTTCTTGTTCACCTGGTCAAGGTTGTTGCTCATGGCCTCAAGTTGTCCAGTCAACTTGCTAACTTCGGCAGCATGGGCCAACGCACGCTCATCCAGCTCCTTGGCGTGATCCGCCTTCAGCTTGGTCACCAGCCCGGCAAGATCTGCAGCTTCGTTCATCAAAGCTTGCATGTCAGTGGAGTTCTTGAGAATATCTTGCGCAGTGTTTAGTAATTCTACAAATAAAAAGAAAGACGACTAAAATACTTGTCGGAAAAGAAAAGAAGTCGGACGAAAAGAAGGCAAAGAAAGCTTTGTCACCTTCATCCTTCTTGCGAGCTTCTTCCAAGCTCGCAATTTGGGCGTTCTTCAACTCCACGTCCTGCTGCAGTTCCTGGCATTCCTTGTTTTTCTTCTCTTGAGCACGAAATAGCTCAAGATTGGAAGCAAGAACGGCCTGCATGCACGAAAACAACATTATGGTTAGCACTATTTAGTCAACGAGACCACTTTGCCGGCTAAATTTTTCAGCCGCCAAAGTGCTCGGGGGCTGGGACCATAGGCTATTTTACCTCAAGTTGTCCGTGCAGGGTCTCGTGGAGTTCGTCCATGTGCGCGTACCAGTTGCGGGTACCGTCACGCATGGTCTTCAGTGTTTGCCGGGGGTCTTGCAACCCTTTGCCAGATTGAGAGCCAGGATGGGAGGATGATCCGCCTTGTTCGGCCGCCATCTGGTCATCCATCTCCTGCTTCATGGCAATAAATCGAGCGGCATCACTAGCCGAAGCTTCAGCCGTCTTGGAAGTGGTAGGTCCGGCAACTGATTTCTTGCCCGCCATCTTCTCCGTAGCCGCCTCTGCGGTACCAGCAGCTGTGTACGTTCCCTGGCATACAACCACGGGAACGCCAACTGTGGGCGTTGTCGGCGCAGCAGCTGGAGAGCGTGGTGGCTTGCCCCTGCCGGCAGCAATCTTCAAGTTGGAGCGGAGCTTGGGCATGGTAGGCTTGCCCTGTAAGCAGAAAAGTGCAAGTTTGTCAGCACAAACATATCAAAATCTAAGTCAGGGAAAGCAAAAGTTTGCTTACCGCTTGAAGGGGACATTCCCCACGGTCTCATCCTCTGCATCGACAGAGGTGGCCGCCTTCTTCCTCTTCTCCAAATCCTTGGTGGAGGCGCTCAGCTTGCGCTTCTTCGATTTGCTGGCACCGGTGTCGTACCAGTTTGGAGCCAACTTGTCGTGGGGTAGATAACACGGCAGATGCTACTTTGGGGTAGCTTGAGTTTTTGGGCAAGGCGACACTGGCGTCTGGGAGATTGTTTAGCATTGCAGGGGACACAGGTTTACCCAGGTTCGGCCTCTCCATTGGAGATAAAGACCTACTTCCTGCTATCTTATTATTAATCTTGGTCTCGATCTCGATAACCCGGCTACGACAACAGAGCCGGATCTCGATCTAGGTTACAAAGCTTGTGTGTCTCTCTCGAGGGTTCTCTCGCCTAAAGCTTGGGGATTATGAAAGACTTGCTAGCTATGGCTCAGGGGCCGGTTTATATAGATACCGGGCCCTCTGACCGCGTACACAATAGAGCCGGTTCTACCCGAACTCCAAGTCCTATCCTAGCTCCTTTTTCTTCGTGTATTCCAAGTCTTGAACCGCCTCTTGAACCGCCTCTTGTACCTTCTAGAATATCACCTTCCTTAGCCGGGTCACCGCCAAGATGCCGGCCCAGAAACATAACCCGGCCCGTGCTGAGGGCTAACTGCCTGACCGGGCCTCCCTCCTGGCGGATCACGTTTCCCTCTTCATGGGCCTACCGGGTTATTATCCCTCCATCAGTAGCCCCCAGGTTAACCAGGTAACCAGGTTGCCATGCTTTGCTTCCAACTTGTGTCGCTTCCTTGATCAATGCTGGTACCCTGGCTTGCCGGGTTAACCGCCTGAAATACAAAAACAACAAATACATATAATGCACTATTTTATCTTTCTGCTTAACTGGGCCAACTCTTCTTGGCGGGTCATACCGTAACCCGGCTTTCTCATACTAGGTCATATGTCTCCGGGTCTCCCACCCAACACTTAGCGAAAATCTCAACTCAACTGGACCACTTGCTAGTCATAACTGGAGTCAAAGAATATTCCTTTTGTCCTGTCTGTTTGTCGCTGGCTTCCCGGAGAAGATGCTTATCTTATCCGCTCATTTTACCGCAATACCCCTAGGGTTTTCACCGTGGCTATAAATATCTGGCCAACCCCCAGAGTAAATTTCCCCATTCTCACGTTCATCCCCTACCTCACGCTCGCGTCACTGCCACCGCAGCCGCCGGAACTCCGATCTTCAATCGCGCTCTTAATCTCGTCAATCTCCAAGGTAACCTCGATTCTTACTTTTATCCATTCCGCCATCCGATTCCAACCTTTATTTCTTCTAGATTGGCTCCGTATTTCATTATTCACTTCCGCATCCAAACTAGGGTTCATAACGCCATTGTTGCGCTCTGTCCTCCTCCAGAGCTGAAATCCATGACGAAGGAGAAGATAAAATCTGGAGGGCCCCGTGCGGCCAAAAAGCTCGCAAAGAAACCTTCTGGTACTGCTGCTGGTGCATCTGGATCCGCGGCTCCCGCAGCCGCTCCAGTGAACTGGACAAGGTCCAGTGCGACCAAGACCACCCTTCAGTCTTTCGTGAACCGGGGCGAACTCCCGGCTCAGAACGAGATCCAGTGGCGCGCCCCTGGAGAGGAGATCCGCCCAAACCCCAAGGAAGGTGAAGTGGTAGCCTTCTTAGATCATGTCCTGCGCGGTTTCCGCCCGCCGGGTTCCCTGTTCTTTCGCCGGGTCTTAAAATACTACGTCTTAGGCCACAAGACATAGGCCCCAACTCCATTCTCAACATAAGCAACTTTGTAGTTTTCTGCGAGGATTACTTACAAATAGCCCCCAGCCTTGAACTTTTCCTAGAATTTTTCTACTGCAACCCATCCCGCAAAGACAACCTTGGCCCTTACGGTGGAGTGGCGATCCAGCGCCGGAGGGAATGTGATTTCCCGGCTCTTGCTCTTGCCAGCCATCCAAAGGGATGGCAAAACACATATTTCTATTTCAAAGACACTTCACCCGAGTCAGATGATGCTCGTTACCCGGCTTTTCGGAACTCGGGCATGACCTACGAAGCAAAGATGAACAGCTACGCCCAGACGCAGACCGGGTCAAGCTCGAGCCCACGCTCCGCCGGGCCAAAGCCCTGCTCGCACATGGACTCAGGGGGACTGACCTGGTCAAGTGCTGGATCGGCTGGTTCATCCAGCCCCTCAGCATCAGGACCCGGCTCTTCCATGAATACACAGAAGAGACTACTGACGATATGCGTTATTCAGAGATCACTCTGCTGGATGACCAAATCGTGAAGAACGCCAAGAGGCTCCTTGGCGAAAAGAAGACTGATATTGCTATGAACGGGCTCGCCCCGTACAGTGCCAAAAACAAGCCTCCTACGGTAAAAAACTTGCCCTTACTTGTTTCTGTAAACTGTAACCCGGTACTTCTTGCAAACTGTTACTGATATTTCTTTTTCAGGACTCCAAATGGTGGAGTGCAGATTACACCCCTACATCCTCTGCTGAAGAGGACACAGAAAGTGACGACCAAGAAGAAGAAGAAGAAGAAGGTGAGCCAGACTCCATAGGCCGGCTCTTCCTCGAGCTGATTAACAACGAAGTCCCCAAAAAGGACACTTCTACTGATAACCCGGCTCTTCTCATTCCAGGCCCCAATGACCCGGCTCCGGACGTATTGCCGGGTCCACAAGCTGTTGCACCAACTCCTCAAAAGAGGACCCGAGCTGCAATTGCAAAGGTGCCATTTTCTCGTTCCTCAACTTGCATGATGAACTCATCTCAAACTCAAATACCAACACAGGAAAAGGAACTTGAGAAAGAAGCTGAAGCCAACAAGAAACCGCGGACCCGGTCCTCTGCAAGCCATGTCACTTTGAGCACAGGTATCCCTCCATGTTCTTTATCAAGCTGGGCCAAATCGATCCAGAAGACGCCCAGCAAAAAGTACCTTTGGCTGGCAAAATCCGGGTCCTAAACGTTCTCGTGTATCAGATTCTTCCTCGGACGCGGCTAGCACGCCCGAGGATTTCCTCATCAATACCGGGTTAGGATTACTCTCCTTTCTTTTCATTTTTCAACACTTTAATCTTTTCTGTAACTAAATTCACCTCTTTTCGCTTCAGTGCCAAAGCTATTGTGGAGGAAGACCCGGAATCTTCTCCAGCTGCCTCTCCTCCACCTGCTACAGCTGAACCTTCCCAAATGGAAGTACATGTTGAAGAGCAAGCCCAGAAGGAAGAATCTGGCGCAGAGAACGTGATAGCCACACCACCAAGCCCGCCAGCTGCTCCAAAACCAAGCCCAGACGCGCAATCACCCGGGCATGGGTCTGGAACCAAAGAAGTTGACCCAGAAGTCCAGATCACCGGGTCTAAGCAAGGCCCGGCTCCTGGCGTGTCCACTGCTATTGCCAAGGTCACAGCACCAGAAATCAAGGTGGATCCCTCTGCAAAGGGCAAGGACCCGGTTGCTTCTTTGGATCTGGCGACTCTGAACTCCATGTCCACACCGGCTCTGTGCGAGGAATACTTTTCTCGCCTTGCTCATCATAAGAACTTGGAGACTGAGCTTGTCTCTCTGCTTCAGAAACGGTACCAGGTGTGCTTTTAACTTTACTTACCTTCTTACTTCTTGCATAACCATACTCTGCCTAGCCCCCAAGCTCCAAATTTATCACTTGTTGAAAAACTTGGTGCTTGAAACGCCAACATCCTTTACAAAAACTTTTCAACACTGTAGCCCCCAAGTGCCGGGTTAGCTGTCCACAGCAACCTGGGACTAATCACTTGAACAATTTTAAAACTTTCACCCGTGTAGCCCCCAAGCACCGGGTTAGCACGCTTGCGGCAACCTGGGGCTTTACTTGTCTGTTGCAAACTTTTGAAACTTTGTAGCCCCCAAGTTCCAGGCTAATAATTCCTTAGTAACTTGAGGCTAAACTGTGCACTTTTTTTTTAACAGGAACATGTGAACCAAGCCAATGAAGAAGTGGCCCGGCTACAAGGAGCCTTAAAAGCTGAGACTGAGACCCGGGCTGAAGGGGCAAACAAACTTCAAGCCCTGGAAGAAAAAATAACTGCCTTGACTCAGGAGAACTCAGACTTGAAGCGGGACATGCAAGAGCATGAAGAAAACTTTCAAGAGCAGCTGACCAGCCTCCAACAGAAATTGAATACAGCTACCAGCGAGCTGACCCGCCTGAAGAAGATGATTACTGCCATGGTTGCCTCCCTTGTTGGTAAGCACAATATCTCAAAACCCGGTAAATTTTCGTCTGTTCCAAGCTCGGCATGTAAACTATGCCTGACACTGTTTCCCTTTTGCAGGTGCACGTGATGGCAACATCCGCAAGACCGCAACTGAGAAAGTCAAATGCATGTATACACTGGTCCGCCAATTATACTTTGGGAGTTGCGAGGTCATCAAGGCTGCAAGAAACTGGGAAAACCCGCCCAGCACTTACACTGAAGTGCTGGGCCATTTGTCCACAATGCCTGGCTGGATTCACCTGCTGAAGAAATCTGCATGCAGGGCCGGGGCCATGCGCAGCCTAGCTTTGGCTAAAGCTTACTATCCCCAACTTGACCCGGCTCCTCTGGCATCGGGTTTTCCTGAGTACAATGCAGATGGCACTCCTTTTGACAGGAAGACCTACAGCCGGGTTATGAAGCAGACCCGGTTCGTGGCTACCCAAATTGCCAACAATCTGAAGCTTAACACCATCCAGTATGGCTACAACGAGGCGAATAAAGAAATTGTGGACGACGAGCCTCAACGCATCGACCTGCTACAGAGCTACAAGGAATCTGTTGCTGGTGATAAAACTGCTCCAAGTACTTCCTGCGCCAAGCTCCTCAACTCCCACTGTGCCACCTCCAGCGCGTGCACCAGTGGAAGATGAAGATGAACATACTTCCAGTCCCTTCAACTTGTCACCTGGCGCACTGATGGAGCCCCCAAGACCCGGGAAGCAGAAGCAGAGACGGCCAAGGATGACTCGGCAAGCGCCAAAGATGGCACCCCAGCTACAACTCCTTCCACTAACCCGGCTCCAGAAGCCGGCTCTTAACTTATGCAGATGCTGTGTCTCTGCTAGAAAACTTATATCATTCGGCCCTTGGGCACTTATTGTAATAACTTAGCTATTCTGATACCATGCCTGTGATGTGCTTTTGCACTTGTTTTAAACTTTGGTGAAACTATGTGGAATCACATGACATGAAATATCCAATTGCTTATCTTCTGTGGTTTTGATGACCCTTTTGGTTTCTTTAACTGTGAGCCGGCTTTCGCATGGATATCCTGGCGCAACTTCTCTGAGAAAAACAGGGTCAACCAAGTCCCAATGGGCTTCATGGTTGATTGAGTTTCCAGGTGTGCAATCAGGCCATATAAGTGCGAGTCACATCAGCTACACAGCAAGATAACCAAGAATACTAGTGGCATAAAAGCCGGGTCTTGGGATTGCAGCTACAGACTTTTTGCAGTAAGAGCCCCCAAGACCTGGATCAATGTTTATAAAGTAAAGGGCTTATGCCTCAGTACCCCATTGATCCAAAATACTGGTGGGACGCACTCTCTGGGCATCCTCAAAAATAAAAAACTTAAACAACTGCAACCAAAACTGAAACCCGGGGATACTTATGAGCCGGGTCCTGGGGAAATAACTTTAGCTATCTCAATGACAAGCCCCCAGGACCAAGCTTGACCCAGAACTGCCACAATACATATAGAACAAAGAAAAATAACCGGCTTATAAAACTGAAACAAACTGAGACAAGACAAATTTCTGTTTCAACCTTCACTTTATTGATAGAAAAGGTTAGGTCAGCAAGCCGCCTCATTAAAAACCTTCCAGTCCCCTTAGGTACCCTGGTAAGGAAAAGAGCGCGTCTGAAACCTGCTGCCTGTTACATCATGTGTTACATCTGATACATCTTTTTCATGCTAAGTATAATATGGGCGCAGCTGCGCAATGTTCCACGGCCTCTCACGCTCTTCCATAGAAAAGGTAGAGTGTGTTGAGTCATTGACTGTCTCTGATTTCTCTCTAGCGTCCACCAAATAGTATGAACCATTGTTCAATTTCTTGCTTATGATGAAGGGCCCTTCCCAAGGAGGAGATAACTTGTGCATCCCTTCCTTGGACTGCACCCATCGCAACACTAGATCACCTTCCTGGAAGGTGCGAGTTTTAACCCGGCGGCTGTGATACCGCCTCAAATCTTGCTGATAAATTGCTGATCTTTCCAATGCTTGCTCTCTATTCTCCTCCAGCAGGTCAACAGAATCCTGCCGGGTCTTCTCATTTTCTGTCTCCACGTAAGCCGCCACGCGAGGCGAGTCATGAATAATATCACTTGGCAAAACTGCCTCTGCCCCATACACCATGAAGAAAGGGGTCATCTTTGTGGATCTGTTTGGTGTTGTATTGATTCCCCAAACAACTGATGGCAATTCCTCCACCCACGCTCCGGCGGCTCTGAGACACGGGACCCGGAGACGTGGTTTCAATCCTCTGAGTAACTCCTGGTTAGCTCGTTCAACTTGCCCATTGGCCTGAGGATGAGCCACAGAAGCAACATCCAAACGTATACCATTGTTTCCACAAAACTTTGCCATCTCTCCCAAGGACATATTAGTACCATTGTCTGTGATAATACTATGGGGATACCCAAACCTGTGTATGATCTGCTTCAGAAACTTCACTGCTGTTGCCGCCTCACAATTTGTAACAGGCATGACCTCAACCCACTTGGTAAACTTGTCAATGGCAACGAGGAGGTGGGTTTTCTTACAAGGAGACATGCTGAAAGGACCCACCATATCAAGCCCCCAAACTGCAAAGGGCCAAGTCAAAGGTATTGTTCTCAACTCCTGAGCCGGCACATGAATCTGTCTTGCATACCTTTGACATCCATCACATCTATTCACCAAGCGCTCTGCATCTGCCTGGGCTGTGAGCCAAAAGAAACCGTGCCTGAAAGCTTTTGCAACCAAGGACCTAGTTGAAGCATGATGACCACAATCTCCCTCGTGAATTTCCTTCAAATTTGCCGGCCCTCCTTTCCAGACACACATCTCTGATATACCCCTGAAACACTTCTCTTATATAACTCACCATCTATGACCACATAGGCCTTGCACCGGCGCACGATCTGCCGGGCTATGACTTCCTGCTGGGGCAACTCCCCTCTCAAAAGATATGCAAGATACGGTTCTGTCCACTCTGGAATTTCCCGGGTTACAGCCACCAGCTGCGAATCCGGGTCTACCAACTCTTCCTCATCCTGGGACTTGACTGATGGAGCCCATAGCTCGTCCAAGAAAACGTTAGGTGGAACCGGCTCTCTGCGTGAGCCGAGTCTTGACAAAGCATCTGCAGCATCGTTTTTCCTGCGGTCAATGTGATCCACTGATAGCCTGAGAAGAACCCAGCTACTCTATCCACCTCTCGCCTGTAAGCCGCCATAGTTGCATCTTTTCTGTCCCAAGTTCCTGAAACTTGCTGCGCCACAAGATCTGAATCCCCATAGCACTTAATACGCTTGATGTTCATCTCCTTTGCCATACGCAAACCATGTAACAAGGCCTCATACTCTGCCACATTATTGGTACAATCAAAGTGAATTTGCAAAACATAACTCAACTTGTCACCTTTGGGAGAAGTTAACACCACTCCAGCTCCTGAACCTTGCTCTTGTTTAGACCCGTCAAAATGCATAACCCAAGATTTGAGACTCGGGGTGAGAGGTGGTGCATTCAACTGTGTCCAATCATTAAGAAAATCTGCCAACGCCTGAGACTTGATAGCTGTGCGAGGCACATAATCAATGTGATAATCCCCCATTTCAATTGCCCACTTGGCAATTCTTCCTGTAGCTTCGGAGTTTCTGATGATATCTGCTAAGGGAATAGAACTGACCACCGTAATTGGATGCTCCTGAAAATACGGCTTCAACTTTCTACTAGCCATGAAAACACCAAACACTAGCTTCTGCCAATGTGGGTATCTCTGCTTTGCTTCTGATAGGACCTCGCTGACATAATAGACCGGCCTTTGTACCGGGTTCTCTTTTCCTTCCTCTTTTCGCTCAACCACCACCACGGCACTCACAGCTTGAGGCCCGGCTGCAACATACAAAAGCATGGGTTCCTTGGGACCCGGCGCCGCTAAAACTGGCGCTTTGACAACTGCTTCTTCAAGGCCTCAAAGGCCTCATCTGCCTCTTGATTCCACACAAAGTTATCTGTCTTCTTCAACAGCTTATACAACGGAATAGCTTTTTCTCCAAGCCGGGAAATAAACCGGCTCAACGCAGCCACACAGCCTGTCAGCTTCTGAACATCAGCCAACTCCTCTGGCCTTTTCAAACTCTGGATTGCACGAATTTTTTCCGGGTTTGCCTCAATTCCACGCTCTGACACAATGAAACCAAGTAACTTGCCCGCTGGAACCCCAAACACACACTTCGTAGGATTAAGCTTCATCTTGTACTCTCTCAGATTCTTGAATGTCTCTGCAAGGTCATTAATAAATGACCCGGCTTTTTCTGACTTGATAACCACATCATCAACATAAGCGTGCACATTGCGCCCAATCTGATCATGAAAACAATTCTGGATACACCTCTGATAAGTTGCTCCTGCATTCTTCAACCCAAAAGTCATGGTCTTGTAACAAAAAGCACCAAAGGGGGTGATAAACGACGTCTTCTCCCAATCTTCCTTGTTAAGTTTGATCTGATGATAACCTGAATACGCATCCAGAAAACACAAGAGCTCGCTACCTGCAACAGCATCCACAATTTGATCAATGCGCGGCAGTGCGAACGGATCCTTGGGACAATGCTTGTTCAAGCTCGTGAAATCAATACACATCCTCCACTCATTATTCTTTTTCAGAACCAAAACCGGGTTAGCTAACCACTCTGGATGAAACACTTCCATGATAAAGCCGGCCTCCAGAAGCCGGGCTAT
Organism: Poa pratensis; assembly: GCA_947311845.1. Lineage (NCBI taxonomy): Eukaryota > Viridiplantae > Streptophyta > Magnoliopsida > Poales > Poaceae > Poa > Poa pratensis. The sequence goes on from CAMZMU010000048.1 coordinate 38,297,569, forward strand.
CTCCTCTCCAATTGCTTTTCTCCTTTCTGCATTCATTTTTCTCAAACCTTGTTTTACCGGCCTAGCCTTGGGATCAACATGTAAACGGTGCTCAGCGAGTTCAGTTGGAATGCCTGGCATGTCACTAGGTGTCCACGCAAAAACATCCCGATTCTCACGGATGAACTCGATGAGCGCGCTTTCCTATTTGTCAGTTAAGTTTGTCCCTATGGCGAACTGCTTGGAGGAATCCCCAGGCACAAAATCCACCATCTTTGTGTCCTTTGCTGCTTTAAACTTTGCCCTATCATCTTCTGTCATTGGCTTCTTGAGCGCCGTGTTATCCTGTGGGTCAACATTTGATCTGTAAGCTTTCAACTCCTCTCTTGCACACGTTTGCTCTGCCAGGGCTGCATCCCCTTCATCACACTCTGCTGCTATTTCCCTGTTACCATGAACAGTGATGATCCCATTGGGACCCGGCATTTTCAACTGGAGATACACATAACACGGCCTTGCCATGAACTTGGCATAAGCCGGCCTTCCCAACAATGCATGATATGGACTTGGAAACTTTACCACCTCAAACGTGAGCCACTCTGATCTGAAGTTATGGATAGACTCGCCAAAAGCTACCTCCAATGAAATTTTACCCTCTGGTGTGGCTGATTTTCCCGGAACTATACCGTGAAAAATTGTTGACGTTTTCTGCAACTGTGACTCCTTCAGACCCATGCGCACAAACGTGTCCCAGTACAAAATATTGATGCTACTGCCACCGTCCATCAAAACCTTTTTCAACTCGAAGCCATGAACTTGAGGAGCAACAACTAGCGCAAGCAGGCCCGGGTGCTCCACCACCTCTGGATGATCTGCTCTGCTCCAAGTAATTGCATGCTCTGACCACCTCAAATACCTTGGAATTCCAGCAGCCACTGTATTAACCGCCCTTTTGACTATCTTTCTCTCTCTTTTTGTTGTGCCACTGGTATAAATGTGATACTGACCAAGTTGCCTTGGCTGCTGTGAAAATCCTCCTTGGTTACTCGTGTTCTGGTTCTGACCCTGACCCGGGTTTCCAGTGGGTACCGCATTTGCTCCTGTTAGAGGCCCCGCAGCCGGGTTACCACCCTGGCCGGGTCCTCCACTTCTGTTTGCTCCCTGCAGAGCTCTCTGCACCTCATTATTTTTCCACCTATTCAAATCCACACACTGTGCCAATGAATGATTGGATGGTCTGCCCATCTTGCTATTCCAGCTGGCCGGTCCATGCTGGGCTCATAATTGGATATCTTGCTTGGCTCCTTGAACTTCTCAGGAAAGGCTCTGCTCTAATGGAATCTGAAAGACATTTTGGCCCGGCTAAACTAGAAGAACTTGCCGAAATATTGATATTACCGGGTGAGCTTGCAGACGCGGCTGGTGCAGGACCCGGTCCTCCTTGTGGTACTCCTGCTGCAGGTACTACCGGGTTTGCATTGCCCGCACTTCTCCCCGCGCGTGATCTATTGACTATCTGCTGAGCTATGGAAATTGCTGGGGCGGGTTGATGCTGCTGATTGTTTTGATTTTGATTTTGCTGGAGCGGGTTTTGCTGCTGTGCCGCTACAGGCCCGGCCAATGGCGGGTTACCTCCATTGCGACTCTTGCTACGATACGTTGTGGAATGCAATGCACTTTTCTCCCTTGAATACTGGTTTGCTGGACAACTGCAGTGCGTAACATGTCAATGGCACGCCGGGCTTCAATCTCCGCTGGCGTGTCTCCCAATGGAATACGATCAAGCGCCAAAGTTGCTGCATACACGTTATCCGCCGGATTTGAATAGTGACCCGCCGCGTGTGAAACCTTGGTGTCCTGGGCGGCGGACCCGGATTTCCCCTGGCTACCCCAGCGAGAAGACCCGGCACCGTTGCCACTGCAACCCCAGCTGCTCCTGTTCCTCTATCTGGTTCTACATCTGCCCTCACAACTGAGCCACCTGGGTGACACCAACTGGATCTTCTGGGGTCCTAAACAGTACTGCTGGGTTTATAACGTTTTCTCCAAGGGCCAGCCGGCTCTGGTGCCTCCTTCGGTGCGCCCTGGTCATCTCATTGAGACGATTTTCCTCATCCTCTATTTGCCTCTTTCTTGCTTCTATTTCTTGCCTCTCTGCCTCGGCGTCCCTGCGCATCTGCTCCAACGCTCGCGTGCTGTATCCAATTCCATTGCCCTAACTGCTGTGTTTTCTGGAGTAACCAACCTTGTAAGTGCTGATGGATCTAAGACCAGGCCATTGTGAAACAAGGCCGGGGCAGCTGCTGTGTTACTTCTTTCCTCTCCTTGGGCCCGGTTATGCAGGAACCCAAAACTGTTTCTGTATCTTGCCGTACCCTCGCTTTCCTCTGAGACCGAAGCCGGCTCTCCATCAACTCTCTGTTCTGCCAACTCCAGAATTGGGGGCAGCTGCTGTTGACCCGGGGTAAAGGCCGGTGGAACAACAGCTGATGGTGATGGTTGCATGCTGGACGAAGGCGCGGTGTACACCGCTACCCTACGAACCGGGCTTGGACTTGACTCTTGTTCCTCATCATCTTCTTCTTCTGCATCATACCCAAACCGGCCATCAAACAGGGGCAAGATTGATTCCGACCCGGCTTGTTCCACCGCGTCACCCGGGATTTCTGCCGGGTCATCCAGCCGTTCCTCCAGCGTGTTCAGGACCCCCTCAACTTCAGCTGTGCCAACTGATTCCTCTCCATCAGATTGAACAATTGTGGCGGCTCCTGACACAGATTCATAATCTCCATCACTAGCAGATCTAGTTGTAATCATGCCCACAAAAACATTAAATTTGCCAATTGGAATAACATCACCTGTTTCAAGTAGATCAGATTCCGGCCCCCAGCCAAAATCATCGACGATGGATTCTCCTTGCTCATTGACTGTGATCTGGCCAAAAACAAAGTTTTCGACCCCTCTCCTTGCTTCTCCCATGATGGTGACACCTTTGGCCGCGTTTCCCACAGACGGCGCCAACTGTCGTGGGGTAGATAACACGGCAGATGCTACTTTGGGGTAGCTTGAGTTTTTGGGCAAGGCGACACTGGCGTCTGGGAGATTGTTTAGCATTGCAGGGGACACAGGTTTACCCAGGTTCGGCCTCTCCATTGGAGATAAAGACCTACTTCCTGCTATCTTATTATTAATCTTGGTCTCGATCTCGATAACCCGGCTACGACAACAGAGCCGGATCTCGATCTAGGTTACAAAGCTTGTGTGTCTCTCTCGAGGGTTCTCTCGCCTAAAGCTTGGGGATTATGAAAGACTTGCTAGCTATGGCTCAGGGGCCGGTTTATATAGATACCGGGCCCTCTGACCGCGTACACAATAGAGCCGAGTTCTACCCGAACTCCAAGTCCTATCCTAGCTCCTTTATTCTTCGTGCACTCCAAGTCTTGAACCGCCTCTTGAACCGCCTCTTGTACCTTCCAGAATATCACCTTCCTTAGCCGGGTCACCGCCAAGATGCCGGCCCAGAAACATAACCCGGCCCGTGCTGAGGGCGAACTGGCCTGACCGGGCCTCCCTCCTGGCGGATCACGTTTCCCTCTTCATGGGCCTACCGGGTTATTATCCCTCCATCACAATTCTTCCTCCCCCAAGGTTTGCAGCTGAAAAGGAGAAGACAATATTAATCCAGTGCCCAGTGGGTAAGGATGTTAGTGAAATAAAGTAGCTTTGACTTACCGCTGGGGCTGGGTTGTCGTGGGTGAACATGGCGACGCCTTCAGCAGCCTTCACCGACAGGGGCTTGATAAGCTCTCTAAGCCGGTATTCCAAGGCATCCTGATCAAGGGTGCTGTTGCTGGCGTCATCCGCCTTGTACTCGCACATCTTCAGTGGGCGATGGCGGAGTGGCATTATCTTCCTCGACACCCAGCAGATGACGGTGTCAACTCCGTCAAGTCGTGGAGCCATCATCGTCTTCGTCAAGAATTTGATCCGCCTGACGGCAATTCGAACTTCCGCCGACAAGCTGCTGAGCGGCACCTTTGCCGTCCAGCAGGCCTTGTGGGTTGGCGGACCGTTGACAAAGACAGGCATCCCCTGTGTGCTGCCAGGTGTCGGGATGTCCTTGCAGTAAAAGAAAGTGCTGGTCCAGTGCTTCACCGACTCGATGTATGGTATTTTTGGGTACCAGTCGGGTTGGCGGCAGTTGAACGTGACACTTCCGCAGGTTGCTAGGTGGCCGCCTGGTATGGTTTGCCGGCGGCTCAGGAAGCAGTACTTGAACAGCTCTATGGGTGCAGCTATGCCTAAGTACCCTTCGCACAAAGCCTGGAAGCCGGCTAGCACTAGTATACTATTGGGCGCAATGTTGTGCGGCTGCAACCCGTAAAAGCTAAGTACCGCCAAGAAGAAGGCGGAAAGCGGCAGAGACATACCGCGTAAGCTGTGCGACGCCAACATGACGCGCTCGCCGTCTTGTGGGTCAGGCACCGCCTCGTCGCCTGGAACCCTCCAGGAGCATTCCGTCTTTGGCGGAATGTATCCGCCTTCCTCCAGCTCCTTCAGATAGGCTGACCTCATAACTGACGGCAGCCAGTACCTGGAGCCAAGATCTCCAGCCTCTTCCTCTTCCTCAGCGTCGTCATCATCATCGGCGGCAGATTCCGCCGCAGCTTCAGAGCTGGTCGCCGCGAGGGATGGGAGGGGAAAGGTCGGAGCAGCGGTTGCAGGCGCAGCCGGAGTTGGGGAAGAAGTGGAAACCTCGCCCGCAGCCACGGTGGCAACGGGGGAGGTCATTGGCGCGCCCACGGGCACCGCCGCCGCCGCTGGGACAGATCCAGATCCGGCGGGGGTTGCAGAGGCCGCAGCCAGCGCCGCCGTCGCCGCCGCATCTTGCTGAGTGCTCGCCATTGGGGGAGAATGCGCTGCTCGTGCTCGCTGGAGTTGAGTACGGGGAGGAGAGAAGCTCGGGAAGGTGAGGAGGCCACGGTGGGTGCGAATGAGGAAGAAGAGCATCCTCGGCGTGCCCTTTGGGTATTTATCCCCACGCGCCAAGATCCGTGCCCGAGATTGGGGGGACGCGAGATTTCCGCCACGTGCCCACGATTTGCACGTCGTGGCAACGGTGTCTGCGGCCCTCGCTCCGATTTCTGTGCGTAGTGGAGAAACCATCATGACGCATGCCCAAGTCCAAACTGTCGTGGACTGCATGACGTCATCCGTCAACATTTGACAGGTCCAGTCAATTGACAAGACTGGTGCCGGGAAGATTCCTGACGATGGTCAGGCCGTCTTTCCCATGATGGCGGCAAATTGTCCGACTACTTTAGGCGGACAGCCGCTTATTTTCAACTTTGGAATGCTTCAAACTCTTCAGACGCTCACAAGACAAGACGGACGTTGCCGACAAGAAGAAGACGGTGCCTGAAGAACTCGAACCCTTCCAGGGCTAATGTTGGGGATATACCTACTAGGGGTATCACCAGCATGGATCAATCCGGCTAGTCCAGGGTGGCCCGCAGTGGTGGTAAAGGCTTTGCCTGCCGGGCGGCCCAGATAGCTGACGACCAAGGAAGGCGGATGCCGGTAAGGAGGAGGCCCAAGACTGAAGCCCATGAAGCCACCAAGACCAAGACGGAAGGCGGCATACTTGCCGGCTAGGTTTAGGACTCAGTATACTTGCTGGATACGTAATCACCTTGTAACCCTAGGTCCAGCCGCCTATATAAGCTGGACCTCGGGACGCCTTTAGGGCAGATACTCTCATACGATTCAACACAACCAACTCATTGTAACCTGTTCACGGCGATATTGCCTTATAGTGAGTTATAGCAGCACGTAGGGCACCGCCACCGCCGTGGTGCCTGAAGCTGGGTAAACCGCCGTGTACAATCCCGACCTTGACGACGTCCACCTTCTTGCCCTACGTTCACCCTCGGCTAGCAGGACCCCGTCTCCTATCCAAGATGCCGATACGATGACAGTATGTATGTAATTAAAATTTAAGGGGGTCCAATGACTTATATTATTGAACGGAGGGAGTATTAATTTGTAGTTTGAGAAGTTGATTTAGTAAAAAGTAATGATTTCTTGGATGAACGCCATAATACTCATAGTTGAAGGTTGGTCATGATCGAGTGAGTGAGTTTCAGAGCTGAAAATCGATTATTGCCAGTTATAAGTTCACATTGATAAGTTGCAAAACTGTGAGTAATGGAGTTGTGCCTTTATATTTATAAGAAATTTGAGTACATATGGCGAGATGTTACTATATTCTCATGTTCATACCGTGCAGGATGCCATCGTTTCCCTAGACATGGTAAGTATGAGCTACCCGGGGTGGCGGGACTACGTGTACACGAGATTGTCTACTGACAAAGTTCCGTGTAGTAGTATTAGCACACAAACAATTTTTATCCGATCGATAAAAAGATGCCTTGAAACGATGAGAATACAGACCATCCAAACTCTTTACAAAAGATTATATTATACGCAACATATAGATTATATTATACTTCTTCCAACCCAAACACATGTGTTTTGTGCCTAGTTGTTGTTTGGCGTTAATTCTCCTTTTAGTCACCGTTATAAGACAGTAATTTTGACCATCAATTTCTGCAAGTTCATTTGGCTTAATAAAATAGTAGTATAACTATGCATTGTAAAAAATTATTTTATCATAGATCAAGTAATATCTCTTTGGTATTTTGGATACTAGTACTATTTTTTTCTTATACAGTAATAGATTGTTAATCATTTTGTACCGGGGGCTAGTATCTCTATCAGACTATCACAAAAGTACCGATAAAATTGCGTGACGCCGGCCGGCATCGTGAGGGTAGATTTCTGCGCACGGCAGAAGGCAGAGAACCGACGTGCGCGCCGCCGCCAGTAAACTCTGCTGCTGTGTGCGCGCCGCCGCTTTTACACAGGCTGACAGCACACATGCTGTGATAGCCCGTTCCCCAAGAAAGGATTATCATTAACACTGCAACAACAACAACAAGAAAAAGTAAACAAAAAGGACGGGGTGATATCGAAACGTATTAAAACACATACGAACTGCCCCGGAAAATTCAAAAAATATCCCAACTCAAACTCCCGAACCAATTTCCCGAAGACCGGATTAGGACGAGCGGCAGCCGTGCAGCCGGGGAGGGGCCGCGCGCTCGGAATTCTCGATCTGCTCCGCCAGGTCCTCCCAATCGAGCCGAAGCTTCGGCGGGAGCAGGCGGTCGTTAGGGTTTGGAGGCGGTCGGCGGCGCCGGCTGGGAGGTGTGGGGGGATGGATCCGGAGCAGACGTTCCTGCGGGTGCACGCGCGGCTCTCGGGATGCTCTCGCAGCTGCTCACCCCGCGGATCCGCCTCGCGCTCGAGTACCTCTACCTCACCGGCGCCGTCGCGCTCTTCTGCCTGCTCGTTGTCATGCACACCAACTTCGTGCAGCAGGTGAGCCCTTGCCCTGCCCTGCCAGTCTCGGGAGAAAAAATTCGGTAGCCTAGCCTTGTGTGGTTGCTACATATGTGATTATTAAGACTGGGCTTCTGTTGAATTCGTTCCAAGCACGGCGATTTGATTCAAGAGTGCTATTGCTTTGCCAATTCGATAAAAAAATGGTCAAATCAGTCTAAACATTTTGATGATGACGATTTCGTGGCAAGGCATACCAGCTTTATCTCCGACGAGAATCTATAGATAATTATTGGTTGGCTAGTCCAGTGCTGGTTACTGATTAAGCTGCTTTCATAACTTGAAGTTCACCTTATGTCCTGTTCTTGATGTATTCTGGTAATTTGCTTTCGCCCAATACCATGCGTTCTGACCTAGTTCAGCAGAAAGAGCTCAATTGTACTTTTATTTTTGCCTTTCATCAGATCATCAGTGTGGTAATTTCATATCGATACCGTCCTTTGCTTTCATTTCCTCTTTTGTGTTTTTCACGGCAATGGTTTCTTAAATTTCTGTACCAAATGCTTAGGTTTTATGCTACAGTTTTAACATACCTGAACGAGAAAGTGTTGTTAAGTACTGTTGACAACTCAGTCCATTCCTAATTAGAAGGCATTTAATATTTCTGTTTTCTTTCACTTTAGAAGGCGCCTCTCATCTGGTACCCTTAATTTTCTGTTTATACCCCCTGTTCGCGTGCCTGCAGCAGCGCTTAACAACACCTGGTCTGGTGGCCTTATTAATTGCTTGACCGTTGCAGCCAATCAATCTGCCAGTGCATAAGCCTGGCCAGCTGCAGCTCTAACATGAAATCTCAGCCAGTAGATAGCCCGCCCGAATGCAGCAGGGCACACGGTGGCTCCATTGGCCATGAACTGGACTTGAGTGTCAATTGCTGCTGCTGCTGCCCGTTCGTGCTTGAGGAGCGCGCCAGATGGCCTGCTCAAGCGCGTGCACGGAGTGAGGGCATGCAGCGCGGCTCGCGAGGGTGTTAATTCGGGGCAATTCATTCCATAATCTGTAGTTGAGTGGCTTCCTTGTCCATTGTGGAATGGAGGGAGTATTAGTAATCTTTGTACCTCGTGATGCCTCCTGTCATGTTAACGGCTAGTAACACATCAAATCAATGGATTTTACTCTCTATGTATGGTTTCTTGTTAACATTATAACATAAAGGACGTTGATTGTTGATCATACTGAGGTAGTGCATGGTTAATTTGACTTCATCCAAGTTATCTATGTTATCCATCCTTCTACAAATAGTATATTAATGAATGAAACTTGTAATAGAAATATTGTAAATGAACTATTTATCTACTTCATCAGTCCTTATATACACATAATGTATGAATGAACAAAAATTGCGCAAAATAAATAGTTGCACACGTATTAGTAGATAGCACCAAGTATGAGTAGTCATAATTGTCAACACAATCTTGTCCGCTTCTTTGTACATCCTAAAAGGAGGCTCTCTCAAATTCCCCTGTTATGTTAACAGCACAATAAGATTAAATTCCTAGAACTTTCCATACTAGCTGGGAAATGCAGAGCCGTAGATTTAAAGAAATCAAGAAGAATACCGAACCATTCTATTTGTTGCTCAGTAATAGCTACTAATATTTCTTTCATCTGATTTTTTTGGTGTCTATTGTATATTTGTAGCCTCTAATCTTTGAGTTGTGTTTTTCATGTGAAGCCGGGCTGCTCGAGTGAGTTCTCTGGGGTTGAATTTGGTGAAGCACAACTTGTCCAAATCAAGGTATGTATTGTTGCTTTTCCTCCTGTTTACCTGGAATTTTCTAGTATAATAATTATCACTGTGGTCTTTGTTCCCGTTTGCAATTCTTGTTCATGTTTCCTATTGGTATTATGGTATCTTCTCTAAAGTGCTTTTCTGCTTTTGAGTTGTAGATAATCAGTGGGGGACTATGGGCCAGCAAAGGTGCGTCTTATATTATGGATCTCCAGAACCTGGGGCGTTCAGCTGAGAAAATTCTAGAGGTTAATGGTGATAAATTCAATATTTTGGCATCTAAGTTTTGGTCAACTTGGGTTGGTCCTGGAGCTAAAAAGAGTAAGATTCTATTTAAATCTTGGAATGGAGACAAAGAATTTGAACCACAGTTAGAGGATGAATCTGACTCAATTGTTACTACAATTATTCCAGGATTACCGGAGTTGAAGACAACTGGAGATGCTTCTGTACATCATCCTTTATCTGCTAAAGAATCATTTAAAGCAGCGGTTACATATTTATTCAGAAAGTGGTACTCCCGTGTTATCTTATTCTGGAGCAACATAAAGCAGGTTTCAGATAATACTCTCCAACTAATGGTAAGAAGTGATTGGTGTCATAAACTCCTTGTATTTGTAGTTCCTTTCCAAAATTTGCCTCTATAGATGGTCCTTGAAAAGATCATGTTTGCACGTAACATAACTGTTATTCCTTCATGGAGAAAAACAAAGTTGTTAGGTGCTTGTTAACGTTTCAGGTTGTCGTGTGAGGAACACATTTGAATGTTCAAGCTAGTAGTAGTATTATTTCTCACAATTTATCTTATCAGTATCATCAAGTTCAAGAAGATTTGGATTAGTAAGTGGGGACACTTACTAAGATAATTCTCCACAATGAATCCCGTAAAGCTAGATCATGATTTTATTTTATGTTGTTGCCTTTTCATGATTAGTGTGATGCTGTTTTTAATGTATTGTTTATTAGTCACACATATTCTATTCTCTAAGGGTTTATCTTTTCTCCATGTATGAGAAACAGGTCAGATCGAACTGGAATGACTTCCTCCACATCATTAAGGATCTGCAATTACCAAGTATGGATAATGTTCTCTCCACAATAGGTAATGTTTGCACTTGGCAGTAAAATGGTCATACTCTGTGGTTCCTCCTCCTAAAGTGGTGTTTTTAGAAATTTTATTGACTCTGTCTGCTGGTTGTTAAACTACCAGTATTCATTTCCTTTAACTTCTTACTAGGTTATGTTATTTATTACAGTGCAGTGGTTTGAGAGAAGAAGCAAATCGTTCGAGCCTACCTATTTATATGGTGTGGAGAAGGTAAGGTTCTTGGCCTATTGATATCACCTGGGCACTTAGATTGGTGCACTATGGTGCTTGACTACATAATGAACTTTCTAGCTGCAACTTTTGCTGAAAATGACTGAGTAGTCCACTGCCAATGGTCAAAAGTGCATTGAATTGCGGTTTCACACCTACCTATTCGAACTTTCAATTGATGTTCTGCGCTCTATAAACTTGCGCTTGTTTGTACCAAGGCTTACCTTAGAAGAAAAACGCCGGAGAAACACGAGATCAGATATGTGTGAACAATATGTAGAATCACATGGCCCGCGTAAATATAGAGAATCGGTAGAGCATTGAGTCCAATCTTGTTCTTCCTTGCAAGGCTTTCCTTATTGGTGTGTTTGAGCAGTTTGCTGACAATCAGTGACAAGGAAACTCCCCCCTGATAGTGATGAGCAGCACTATCTGCTCTACCTCATTTGGCTAGTTGATCATGGTGACACACTGACATGGATCTCTGCGACCTCGCTGTCAAACTCCTGCCTGGTGCTGTTCAGTGTTCATCTGCATGTTTATTTCTGCGATGATCTGGCGCATGGCGTTGAGGCCCTCGTGCTGTGCGGCGAGGTAGAGTTTCCTGTCGTTGTGCTGACTGGTCTCTTGATGTACTTATACTTGGGAGTAAGGCTTGTCGGCTGTAGCTAATTATAAATTAATACAGTTGAAAATTTAGTCCAGTGGATTGTTGACCTACATAGGCCCCTGTGTGTAGCCATGTCATATACTACAACATACGCTCACTGAAAGCCATGCCAGCGAGATCTGTTAGCTGTTACTAACGGCAGATGGCAGTTTGGTGCAATACGATTATACGAGGCAAGTTTAGGGAGCGCAGAATGTAAACTTTGTATTCGGGGAGGAAAATGAGAGAATCACATAATTGTAGAGAGCTCCAATGCATTTTTCTCTTCTTAGTGTAACTCCATGAAGTCATGCAAGGGTTGAAGGCACCCGTTACCACTAACTTTAGTGATTGTATACATGTGCTAGCTTTGTAGTTTGACTAGTATTCACTTTAAGAGTTTCCTTATCTGTTCCTATCTTTCCTGCAGGGCTATTTCTTGCTTTCTGAAGGAGCCAAAATTCGTCATGGTGTCCGGACTATAAACATCACAATTTCTGCTCGAAATCCTTGCTTTGGGAACAGGTAATTATTAAGCATTTCGCTGCCCACGTCACCTCCCTGTTAGTAGGCTTTTTTATGCACACACAACATGGAAATATGACCATGCTGTCCTTGATCATCTCATAACCTTTAAACCTTAAGAACTTTGATAGGTGACAAATTTCGGAAATCATATTCATCTAAGATGCAAGCAAACCACAAATCTGTCTCATCTTTCCTTTTTCTTTTCAGGTGGCAGCAGCTTTTGATAAACAGCATTGTTGGCTATGATACTATACTTACAAACAGCTTAGTGAATTCTCCTGGTCACGGTACGCTTGTGATATGATTGTACTTGTGCTGGTCTTAACTGTTACTGTTACGATTGTATAGATAACTAATGATGCTCTGGACTTTTTTGGTAGTTTGCTAAAAATGTCAGATGTTAGCACTCTTTATTTGTTCTTCAACAACAATTCATTATGATAGATTTGTTTCCCCCTTGGTATAATACGCAGGTTATCTATACAACTTTCAGACAAAGGAGCTTTATGATCTTAGTTATGGGCATGAACCGCTAACAGGTCCTACAAGATTTGGAGGTCTGTATATAGTTTTCAAAACTTTTCTCTCTCCAAATGCTGACCTGACTATGTGTTGTGTTTTTACGGTGTACCTATGAGGTTCGGACTGCTAATCCTGCAGCAAAATTTGATTAAAAAAAATGTAAAACCAGAATTTCAACTGTTGTAACAGCCCTTTGATTGCTTTTCATGTCTCATTTGTGCCTATTAAATTCTGATGCATTGTACCTTTACTGTTTGCAGTCCTACAGCAAAATTTGATTAGAAATGTAAAACCAGAATTTCAACTTTTGTACCAGCTCTTTGATTGCTTTTCATGTCTCATAAGATTCTTGTCTCATTTATGCCTATTAAATTCTGATGCATCGTACCTTTACTGTTTGCAGATTACTTTGTGACAAAATGTGGTGTGCTTCTGATGTCACTCTTTGTATTCTTCACAACCACCATGTCTGTTTCATTTACCCTGAGAGAAACACAATCCCGCATGCTTAGGTTCACAGGTTTGTGTTTCTTGAATGATTTAGGTTGCAGAAACTACTAGTAGTTAATTCATGAATAATATAGTAAATGTTTCCTTCCTTGAAATTTTCAGTGCAGCTTCAACACCATGCACGCCACCAGCTGCCCACATTTCAACTGATATTTGTTCATGTCATCGAATCGTTGGTTTTTGTTCCGGTATGGCAAAACACTTCATGTTCAAAATGTATAGCTGTATACTTCCAACAAATTCTGCACAACTTGCTGATTCTTCTGTTTTGATCTCTGTAGATTATGATTGGGATCCTCTTTTTTCTGTTTGAGTTCTATGATGACCAGTTGCTCGCCTTTCTTGTTTTGACTCTTGTATGGTTATGTGAGCTGTTCACGATGATCAGGTGAGCATATTACTGAATGATAACTTCTACGAAACTTCCATCCTACGATATTATGCATGTCTAAAATTGTGAAGGACTAACTAAGATTGCTGTTTAAAGTTTTAAACTGGTGAAAGACCAGTTAGATCAATACAATCTGAATATGAACTGAACTAGTTTAAATCTTCTATTTGTTGCAGCGTGCGCACATCTATATCAATGCAGTTCTTTCCTCGCTTTTTCTTGCTGTATTTCCTGGTTTTCCACATCTACTTCTTCTCATACACCTACGGTATGTAGTTTTATATGCTTACCTGGGACTTATTGTCGACAAATGAATGAGAGTATCCTATAGCTACATGACTTGCAATATGATTTATTCTTTGTCAGGCTTCTCATACCTGGCTTTCTCTGCGACGGCAGCATTCATGCAGCATCTAATCTTGTACTTCTGGAACCGTTTTGAGGTGAGTTAATATCCAAATTGTCTTTGTAGCTTTGTCCTTTTCACTCTTCTTTAATTAAGCCTTGTTGCTATTTGTTTGATATTCGAGCATGCCCAGTTCGGCACGATGATCTGTTCCATTTGTAGATTGTGAAAACTGCTTAGTATTATGTGAAGTTTGTATAATGGGTTCAAAAGCTCCAACATCTCGTTGTCACTCAATGGTGTGTTTACTTGAGATTGGCTTGTTGTGTGTCAGGTGCCAGCCCTTCAGAGGTTCATTAGAAACCGAGCTCACATGCACCAACAGACTGGTGTTCAGATTACATCCTCTACCATCTATACGTCGACATTACATATTGCAAGGGTAAATGTGAGGGACCCTGGCTCTATAAATGATGGCCTTGGTGCTCCTCGTGAAACAGATACCCTACTGGCTCAGGATGAGCCTACGAGGAACCAACAAGAGGGTCAACTCGATGAAAACGTCGAGACAGCGGCAGGCAACCCTCTCCAATATCAAGACCAAAATCCTCAGCAAGCTGGCAATGCCCCTGCAGGCTCGGGTTCCTTGAATCCATTTGCTTCACTTTTGCTGTGGTTGTTGGAAGGCGGTGCTTCTGATGGCATAGTTTCTTTCTTCTCCATGTTTAGAGATGTCCGTGACCATGGTCAGGATTATGCTGATCCGCCTCGAAATGAAAATGAACAGGTGACATAGAAACATGAAGATGAAAACGAAGGTATTGAATGATGAATGCCAAGCGCAGTGGGTGATTGGGCGACAGTCCTATGTTCTTAAGATGATGTCGTACCCATGCCCCCCCCCCCCCCCCCCCCCCCCCCCACAGGATAATGACGAATATAGATAGCAGCTTACAGACCGGTGTCGGCTGGAAACACCATGTTATCCCTAATATGTTCATCTCTTTTTGATTGTTCGGTAAGGTTGCTGAATTGTATCTATTCATGGTATCTGTACATTCCTACCGTCTCAGTGGGGATGCCTGTTCAAGTCTTGTACAAAAATGTTCTTGAACTCAGTTCGTTGTGAGTGTCGTGCAATTCTTTTTTGTACTCCTATAGGTGGGAGGGGCAACGTGTAGTAATTGTAGAATGCTATGAATGAATGGTTTGACTTGTTGCACATGTTGTTCCAATTATATTCAACTTGTTGCACATGAGACGTGGCTCAGAATGTTTCTTTGTTGAATGCTGCCTGTTGTGAAACTGAATGGTATCTTTTTTTCGACTTGAACTGAATGGGATCTTTTGCTGTTATGGTTGAAGACTTGGAAGTCTTTGCTATAATCTCGGGGCCAAATGGTCTATTTGGTGAGAAGAGCATACTTGTGACCAAGTCATTTCATTTGGGTGTATGTGCTGAGGAATGTTTCAGAAGTAAATGCAAAACCTGACTAATTTTCGCGATAGATCAATAAATTTGTCGGGCTTCCGGATTCATCATTCGGCCTCTAGAGGCTGCTGAAACAATCGGAAGCCATGATTTTATTGTGAACTTGGGACAGACGGTGAGTTTTGTTCCCTTGGCTTGAACTACCACGGCTGGAATCCTGTCGCTCATCTTTAAGAGCAAACAAGTACTCCATAATAGTTTACATGACACTTTTAATTATGTGGAGGGGAGAGACAAAGTAAGAAGTGGTATCTCATGTGAAAATTCGTAGTGGCTCCAGTGTGTCTGTGTGTTGAAAAATTTGAAAACCATACTTCTTGGTTTCAAAAAATCTGAAACTTAGTACACAAATACATATTCACATTATGTATGTACGGCAGAAGTTTCCTAAAAAAAAACCTTGCATTTGGGCAACACAAAAAGAGAAATTTCTGACAGATTCAACATTCTATTTTCCTTTTTTGTGCCCAGAATTTGATATATAGTTCAGAATATGACTTTTTTGCACCGACAATTTGCACATACCTAGAAAACATGCATATGTATCATAGGAATTGTTTTGGATTTTTTTCAAACTCATATTAAAAAATTTGAAAAAAAATCCACGAGAGCACACTCGTGCTCCGGTAGCTTGGTGCACCAAGTCTGCACTCTCTCTCATGCAAGAATCAATCAATTCTATTATACGAGTAATTCATATTGTTGTCTCTTAATGACATGGCAGTCTTATATAGCCATCTTTCTCGCCTTGTTGTAATGTGCGTTTCAGTACAACTCAAACGCCAGATTCTTGAGAATCTGACTATGGTAGGATGGTTCTGAGGGTGGTTGTACCCCCAGCCCAACAAAGTTTCAGCCCCAGATTTGACACTAGTGTTTCTCATTTAGATGAAATATTTTTCAGTGGGAGGCGATGTTCCCGTCGAGACATCGAAACTCGACAGCGAGAGTCGCGAGACGTTTGTACATATATCCCTCCATAATGAATTTCAGAGAGATCCTCTAAAACCATTATAGTAGATGCATTTTTAGAGCATCTTTTAAAGTTGCTCTTACGCCCAGCTGAACATTTTTAAATGATTCGTTCGTGTCTAATCTATTTCTCGTTGTACAGAAGTAATAACTTTGCATTTCAAGAGCATCAGTAGACTGAAGTACAGAGTACAAAAAATGACTTGAATATACATCATAACCAGGGACTCAAAATCAAATATTTACACTTCAATCAATAGAGTAAATCACTGTAACTACCGCCACGGTGCCGTTCGCTCGCGCTGACGACGTACAGCAGCTCAGGATAATCGCAAAGCTGCGAAGCGCCAACGTTTCGCTCAGCTGTACCAGCCAGCCCCGCAGAGGTGGACATGCAATAGCTTTGAGCCCCAGTAATGGTGTTCCTCCCGTTCCCGTCGACGCCGGCACGGCGGGGGAGCGGCCGGTGGAGCTGACGGGCGGGCTCGGTGGGTTCGGCAGACTTGCCGGTGAGGCGCTGCACGAGGGACTTGAAGCTCGCGGCGTCGGAGGTGACGAACAGCGTCTCGATGTAGGTGACCTTGACGCCGCCATTCGTGGCCATGAGTCTTGGTTGGTTGATCGACCACGTGCGTGCAGCAAGCTCTATGCTCTGCAGGTTGTGTGTGTTCTGCACTTTTGCTTTTGCTAGCCTCTTGGGGGTCTTTATATACTATTCTCAGGTCACGAGACTGAGAACTAAGATTTTGCAGGGGAGAACTATTCTTCTGAGGTCGCAAGATACCAGTGATAATGCTGGGAAGAGAATGACATGCATGTGGGGTAAGATGGATTTGTGGTGACGAGAGTTTAGAAAAGGTAGTAGGTGGTCGCTGCTGAAAGTGATGGTGAGCAAGTTGAGGTGTTTGACTGGTCCTCCTAACTAAGGAGTCAGTGCGAGCGAGACAACGGACTAGGTTTTGCGAACTGATGAGGAAGAAACGGTCAAGCGCTCGTGCGCGCGCGCGCGGGAGTATGCATGGTTCCGACGGCTCTCGTCTCATCTTCTCGCCGCTTTCTCCCAATCTTCTGTTGTTTCTCGTGTGAGATATAGGCATATAGCTCACCAGGATTCCGGTTTGATTCCTTGGCCCGGTCCTGACTCCTGATAGGGGGCAGGGTCGGCGACCGCCCAGGGCCCAGCAGCGAAGGGCCCCGCCTCAGGTACGTATGTGCTGCTAATGTACTCCCTCTGTTCTGTTCTAAATTAGTTGACTCACATTTGTTAAAACATGAATATATCTAGACACTAAACAAATACAGATATATCCATATTTAGATAAATGCAAGTCAACTAATTTGAAACGGAGGGAGTATTTTACATCCTCATCGAGGCCTGACGAGCGAGCGAACTAGAGCAATGGTTGGAATTAAATAGGGCCCCTAATAAACAAGGAAGGGAGTAATTATCACTTCACTCCAGAAAATTGATCGTGGCATCGCCCATCACGTACCAGTTCAATCCAGTACGTACTAGCCTACACTACACTTCACTCCAGAAAAAAACTAGCCTACACAAACACAAAATGGTTCTCTAATGGCACAACCAAAGGAAAAAAAGGTGCTCCTGCACGTCCACATGCCAATGAAATAAATCTGGATTTCAAACAATTCCAACAAAGTAATATACATTCTTGAGTATTATGTGCATTTTGCAACCACATGCACGTCCAATAATAAACAAATATTTTGTATAATTCTGTCATCATTGCAAAAAATAGTTTAAAATATACTTCCTAGTTAAGTCGTTTATTTTCGCTTTTTTCAGACCCAAAATTACTATGTGATGTTACAATAGTCGTACTCTAAAATTTTGTAGCCCGTGTGCGACGTGTGTCCAGTGGTTTTAGCAAAATAAATGGCACGACGGGGGATCCTAACTACTCGAAGGCATCCATTATTAGATCCGTATAACATATTATACTCTGTCCAAATGAGTATAGTATATTAGGTTTTGTACGAGCGTCGTCACCGGCTAGCTAGTTGGAGGCTTCGAGTTTTAGTCTCGCCCCGGACCCTGAAATCTCAGGACCGGCCCTGATTCCTTCTTCCAATCTCTGATGATCGTGCATGGGCGGATCCAGTGCCGTGGAGCCCAAACTATCCTGTGGCCGACATTCATAATTTCGTCAAAATTTCGGTTATTTCTGTGGTGCCAAAATATGTGTATACATTCTTTTCTAAAATGAACTAGATTTAAAATTTTGGTCAAGACTTGTTTGTTTCCTGAAACTTTGCTCTATTTTGGACAAAATTATTCAAATGTACATTTCTTGGTTTAAGTTTACTAGCCATGTTTGTGGTATTATGTAACTAGATATGCATGTAAGTTTGGCACCCCGGTTTGGTTTCGTCTCCGGCGACAGGGTGCTTTACCATCACGGTCACACTTTCTTATACATGGCGTGCCAATCTCTCTAGTCTTTTTCTTAGGAAAAAACATCGCAGCGAACTGTATTAATTTAAATAATACTTACATTCGATTCACGAGCTTACTCAAAATATTGTCAGAGTCACACTGCGGTCTGGGTTTGTAATTTTTGACCAATATTGGTTTGTAATTTTTGACCAAATATATTGGAAAAATATCACCATCTATCATATAATTAGTATTATTTGGATCATCATAATACATATTCATATATTATATGCATTTCATATGATAGATGTTGATAATTTTCCGTATATATTTAGCCAAAATTTAAAAAAAAATGACTTAGAAAAACCGAGAACGTGAATTAAATTAAAACAGAGGAAGTAATACCTCGTGACTTCGTCAATATCAAGACCTGACCCGACGGCCGACGTCTTAGTCTCTCGGCATATGGTAGGGTATGCGTGTGCACGTCCATTTGAGCGTTTGTTTTTGTACTATGTTTCAACGAAAAAGTTACAAATTCTTGCTCTTTGTCAGTTACAGACCTGTGTGTGCTGGGCATACTGCGGGTCGGGCTAGGTCCGCGTCTAGGCCTAGAAAAGTCCAACGCGCAAAATCCATAGCAGAGACTGAATGAAAAATTGAAAATATAGCCTCAAGCCTCACTCAAAAGGACAAAAAAGGAATTTCGGGTCAGGCCTCCGTGAAAAATAACCCGATTTTCTAGACCGGCGCCTGATCCGAGATGTATAACGAGCCAACATTTCAAGCCCAAGTGTGGCCTGGTGGCCTGGCCCAACCCGGCCCAAGATTTCCGGCCTACGTGAAAAGAAAATGGACGATAAATTGAGCTATATATATCTCAGTTTCAACACTGACATTCTCATGCAAAAAACAAACACTAAACGCTCACAGGAAAGAGTAAAAAACACTAAAAATCTCTTTAGGAAAAGAAGGATAAACCTCCAGGCCCATCGATTCCTACGTGGTAATAACACAAAAAACCATACTGGGAGAGATTGTTCGCATACTACTCATTAAGTCATTATACCTGTTTTTCGTGCAAACCATAATTTTTCACGTAATTCATTTCAGATAGGTCAAAATAGTATATTTACTCGATTAGCAACAATTTCCATGACCGCGTCTATCCATTCCTGCGTGAAAATAGCACAAACAACCAACTATTACTGAGATTGTTCACATAATACTCATTTTACATGCTTTTCGTGCAAACCATAAATTTTCCACGTAATTCATTTCATATGGGTCGAAATAGTAGATTTACTCGATAATCAAAAATTTCGATGAGTGCGGTCCACCAGTCAATTGATTACTCCTTACGTCCACTGATAAGTGTAATTCTAGGTTTCGTCCTAAGTCAAAGTTTAATTTTTTTTTCAAACTTTATACAGAAGTGTAGTAATATATGACACAAATTGGTAAATATGAAAGTACATTTCAACATGGATCTAGTGATGCTAATAGTGTAATAAATGCTACTATGTTTTCCTATAAAGTTGGTCACCGTATTAAAATTCTGACTTGAGACAAAACCTAGATGTGCACTTAATCGCATACGGAGGGAGTACATGGCAATATTTGCAGACGGAGGGAGTACATGGCAAGATGCATGTACAGTGTGTTGTCCCATCCACGCTGCACAACCCATTGACCAACATAAATTAAACAATATTTTTGTGAAGTTTAAAACTATGACCAAGTTTTGGCCAAATTTAACATAATTTTCCAGATTAATTATTGTCCATTTTGAAAAGGAGCTTTTTTGTTAATTTCATATGGCTGGTAAGAATTTCTACAATTTTCCTAGGTTAATTAGTGTCCATCGTTTTGGACATTCAGTACCTAGAATTTTGTTAGAACAGTTTACAAAATTGGCTGAATCTAATAAAATATGACCAACCATTTAAATGAGAGGTAAAAATGTCTAAATCTCTTAGATAATTAGTGTTTATTGTTTCAGTAAATGTTTTTTCATAGATTTATTATTATATTTTTATGAATATTCTGGATTTTTTGAAATTTTGCAATTTTTTGCACCAATTTAGCAAAATATGACCCAAATCTCCAAATATGAGTTGGATGGCATGTAAATTGTAATCACCGCCCCACGTTGTCAAGATTGCTATTGATCGAGTTAACTGGGAATAAGTTGTTGGTACAGTTTCCAAACCATTTGATTATAAGGACAATATTCATCTCTTTGAGTGTAGGATCCCCACACCCCCCACACTGCTTGGGTCTTGATCGACTTAACTGAGATTAGCCTTATGTGCCACAAATTAAACGAAGGAGCGCTTGTACAAACATATTGCCACGGGGGCCTCCCCTGATGGACTCGATTTGCTTTCATTTTTTGTTATTACTTTGGGCGTGCCTATACTTAATAAATGGAGCTAAGGATGACTCCAACGGGGCGACGCATCGAGTCCGCGCGCATCCGTTCGTGTCCGCGAGGGCCAAAAACACGGCCCAACGGGGCGACGCAAACGGACCGCGGTCCGTTTTTTGGTCCGCCGCGACGCATCCCTGGCCCAAATTTGGGCCACCGATGCGTCGGCCCCGGACGCGAAACAGAGCTCTTTTGTGTCCTCCCCTGGTCCGCTTTTGGAGGCAAAATCCACAGTCCAGACCTACCCCATGGCCGCCGCCGCCTCCAGGATCGCCAAGGCCGCCGCCAAGACCGCCGCCGCCGAGAGCCTAGAGCTGGCCGACGACGCCGCCGGGCTTGCTCCCCGGCTGAAGAAAGTGAAGAAGGAGCTCACGGAGGAGCAGAGGGCCAAGGAGACGGCCAAGCGGGGCCAACGGAGGAGGAGGCTGAAGCAGGACAGGCTCGACGCCGCCGCCAGGGCCGCCGCCGAGGAAAAGGGCGACGACGGCAACGCCGACCTCGTGACCAAGACCGCGACAGCTGCCCTCCTCCTCATTGGACTTACCCCGTCCGCGGCGGCGGTTGGGGTAGCGACTGCGGCGGCGGTCGGGGTTTCCTCTACCGCGGCCAGCTCCAACGCTTCCATGGCCCGACCTCCAAGGTCGAAACCGCTCGCGACCGCGCCATCTCCTGCGCACGGGTTCGTCCCTGGAACCATGCCGCCGCGGGTTTCTCCTACCTCCGACGAGTCGGGCGAGGTACCTGCCCTCGTTCTCAACCCGCCTGCGACACCGTTGGTCGCACAGTCGCCCGCGCCGCAGACTGCGGAGGCGCGTGCAGCTGCCCCGCCAGTGGTCGCCCCCGCGCGTAACCTGTTCGGCACTGTGCCCACGCCATCGCCGGGTGACCGCAGCTACTACGAGGAGGACGATGACCCCTACTACGGGGAGGACGTCCTCCAGGACATGGTCTGCGACAACACCCAGTACGACGGCGACGACTACAATGCCGGGGATGATGAGACTCTACCGACCGGCCCTAATGTGATCAACATCGATAATGAGCCGGTCTTCAACGAGCTCGATGCCGCCGCCGCGGCCATGAGGAAGAAGGTCAGCCAAAGAGGCGCCTCGTTCACCACCGCTGAAGACATTCTCATTTGCGAGTCGTGGATCGAGGTTGGAACCAACCAAATCATCGGGGCCGAGCAAAAAGGGTCGGCATTTTGGGGCCGGTTCACCAAGCGCTACAACGAGGGCCGAATCCTTCTGCCCCGGAACATTCTGACGCACCGGACCGAGTGTTCAATCTCTAAGAGGTGGAACCACATTCAAGAGCAAATGAGCAAGTTTTGCGGCGCCGTTGAGCACATCGAAAGCCGGCCCCCGCAAAGTGGCTATGGAATCAAGGAGCAAATGTTGCAAGCTTTGGATCTCTTCAAGGCTCAATATGGCAAGGTCTTCACCTTGACCCATTGCTACCGGGAGCTCAAGGACCAGGAGAAGTGGAAGGAGCTATACGCCTCCCTCAAGAAGGCGGGACAAGCGGGACATCTTGGTGTTGACAAGGGAGAGGGCACAACGGAGAAGGAGAAGGACGGGAGGCCAAGGGGAAGAACAACTCCAAGGCCGAGCAGAAGCGCGATGCAACGACCCTTGCGTTGCAAGAGACTTTGAGCGGGTTCCTATCCCAAAAGGATAAGACCTGTGACAAGAGGGAAGAGAGGAGAGATCAGGGGCAAGGAGGCTGAGGCAAGGACCAAGGAGGCCGTCGTGAAGGCCAGGGAGGTGGAGCTCAAAGCCAAAGACCTTGAACTCGCCCTACGCGCCGAGGAGGCCAGGATCATGGACATGGACATCTCCACCTTCACCCCTAGGAAGAAGGCCTACTACGAGAAGAAGCAAAGGCAGTACATGGATCAGGTTTGATCTATTCTCGGTCCCTTCTACATATTTGTGTTGAACTATGGCCAACATGGCCGGAAAAACATGGCCGGTGGCCGAAATTTGTAATATTTTGGGCACACCTGGGGACATGGCCGATGGCCGCAACTTGTAATGTTTTGGGGGCGTGGAAACGATCATGCCCGAAAATGATCAAAATGATCAAAAACCCTAGCCGGGCGGACTCGATGCGTCGCCCCGTTGGGGGCAGTGGCCGGAAAGGGGCGGACGTGGGCCGGACATGGGTCCTTTTGGCAACGCAAACGGACCAAACGCGCGTCCGTTTGCGTCGCCCCGTTGGAGTCATCCTAAGCTGAATCCTAAGTTCATGGTAGGTCAATGGCGAGGGAACAGGGAATCTGAATTTCAGCATTTGTCCACTCGCTCCCGTCTTTTATAAGTGCACCGTTCTTCAGAATTGAGAAAACTTTCTCCTTTTGTACTCAAGCAGCAATATTATTCACATTTCGTACCATTAAGGCAGTAACCTCAGTGCCACGGTTTCAAACAATTGCTAATTTGAGCTGAACTCAACAGAACCGAGGCGAGAGCCCCCCAGTGGCCCAGTCCCTACCCGAAAACAATTTGAAACCTCGCTTCCGCCGCCGAGCCGAGCCAATTTCAAATCCGAAAATTCCCCACGCGCACCCGCAGAAGCGGCGAAGCAGCCAGTGGTCCCTTTCGCTCTCCCAAATACCAATCCCCTTCCCTCGAAGCGGAGCAAACCAAGCCGAAGAAAAACCCAGGCCAATCCGCTCCCGTCTCGCCGACAGATCGATCTCGTCGCGGGCCATGCCACAGACGGAGGGCGCGGCGGCGGGCGGGCTGGGGGTGTCGGAGTTCTCGCTGCCGGACGACGTCCTGGCGGTGCTCCCGCGCGACCCCTACGAGCAGCTGGATCTGGCGCGCCGCATCACGGCGCTGGCCGTCGCCGGCCGGGTCACGGGGCTCGAGCGGGAGGCGGCGCGCCTCAGGGACGGCGCCGCGGAGAAGGACCGGGAGAACGCGGAGCTGCGGGAGCGGGTCGCGCTGCTCGACCGCGCGCTGCAGGAGACCAACGCCAGGCTCCGCGGCGCGCTCGAGGACAATGTGGGTGCCGCCCCGCCGCCAAGCTCTCCGCTTTCCGTCTAGTTTTTCGGTTCTGTTGCCTGACGAAGCCTTTTGCTGTTTGCTGCTTTCGCGGCCGGTGCAGATTAAGCTGAGCAAGGAGAGGGACTCGCTGGCGCAGACGTCCAAGAAGCAGGCGCGCGACCTGCAGAAGGTGCTCTCTCTCTCTGACCTTGTTCTTCTTGCTATCCCCGCAGCATATACTGTCCTGTGCAGTGATTTTTGAAACTATAGAGACCTGAAAGACCTCATTTTGGAAGCTTGTTATGGAGGGAGGTTGGGACGGGTAGTGCAAATGAAATGCCTGGTGACGTTCCTCATACAGTAGTTCCTACTAAGCCTGAACTCACGTTTAGGTGAAGGGCATATTTCTGCCGTTCAATGGAACTAATTTTAGGAGTGCCAGGGAATAGTGAACTGTAATTCCGTAGGCTAAAAGTAGGGAGTGAGATTCGACAGAAGAAGTGAAGAACTGGAATTCTTCGCATGTTCAATACCATCTGTAGCGAAAGCAAATCAAGGACATTTTGGCTAATTGTACTTGATCTAAGGATTAGTAAAATGGTATTCAATTGGATTTGTTTTGTTGAAATGAAAATGCCATTAATCTATATGTAATTGTGTTAATTGGCATAATGGCCTGCCATAGGATTCGTGCCAGGACTTAACTCTGCCCCAACTTTCGCTTTCTAGGATCCAAAGGAGAGGCTCTATTTGTTAAGTTATTTGAGGGCCAATTCAGATGATTGTTCACCTTGTCAATTAGTAGTTTTTTCTCCTTTAACTTCTCTATTCGATGCCATTCTGAATATTTGCTCTATTATCAGCTGGAGTCATTCAAGAGGCATCTGATGCAGTCACTCCGTGATGATAGTTCATCGGTATGTTCATCTACTTATCAAATGTATCGCTGCATTACACAATCTCTCTGTATATGTGTTATTTTTTGCTAGTTTATGGTAATTGCTCACAGTTTTCCCTTGATTCTCTGCTGACTCCTTCCAAGCAGCCACAAGAAACGGTTGACATTACAACATGTGATCTTTCAGTATCATCCAAAACATCTTCCTGTGGAGGTATAGCTGAAAAAACTTTTTTTTCTTCTTATGTGTCATTGGAAATACCTGACACAAATCCCTAACTAATATCATCCTTTGAACGTTGAAGATGGAACTATCAGTCACTCTACACCAAATCTATTGAATGGGTCTGTGGATGTTGGAAGCACAACCAGAGAAGGTCTCCTTAGCTTTCTGTCGATTGTCTTTCTTGATGTTCTCGATCCATTCTGACAATGACTCATGCACTTTCGCTAATCTGTTTGGTACAGGAGCAAGGCCTCCAGTCCAAAAGTATGCCCTCCCCTCACACATGAACCAACGCCTTACGCCGGAAGCCACCCCATATTCAATGTCTACCACTGCTTCTCCAAGAGGAATGTCTACCACAGCAACACCACAGCTGATGTCTGGAGCTACCTCACCCTCAAGAACTCGAATTGAGGGACACATGTCAATGACACCATGGTATTCAAGCAAGCAGTCAACTGCAGCTAACTCACCTCCAAGAGGACGTCCCAACCCAGGTATCATTTATTCATACTAATTCAGAAGACATGTTGCTGGCTCAGATTGTTGTATACAACCGGATATGCTGATATGGTTTGTGCGTTTCAGGTCGAACTCCTCGCATTGATGGAAAAGAATTCTTCCGTCAGGCCAGGTCAGTGATCTCTTGCTTTTTACATCTTGAACAGCAACTAAGATGGCTGTATCGATATCCATAAAGCACCATTACAATTCCAGGAGCCGTCTGTCATACGAACAATTTGGAGCGTTTTTAGCCAACATCAAAGAGCTCAATGCTCATAAACAGTCACGAGAGGTTGGTCATTTGCAACTGTTTTGCTAGTTTATGAATTAAGTTTATGCTGTGCCTTCGCCATTAATGAATAACTTTCCATATTTACATCTGAAACAGGAAACTCTCAAGAAGGCTGAAGAGATATTTGGTCCAGAGAGCAAAGACCTGTACCTGTCTTTCCAAGGCTTACTAAACCGTAGCTTGCCGTAGGGCAAATAAGGATTCAGACTGTCTCCTCTTCTGGTAAGGTTCCCTACCAAATTAAAGAGTTCCATCATCCATGATTTATATGCCTAGAGCTCTGTGGTAACAAATATCTTATTTTCATGATGGAATTGCAGATATTACGAAGTTATTGTGCTGGATAACTTATGTCATCTAGAGTTGTATGCAATGTCCAATTGCAATTTTGGGTCATGTATTGAATGGATCTCTCTGAGCAAAAGGGCTGTACTTGGGTGTAATTTGGCATGTATGGTTGTAGAATTGCAACAACGAAAAACTTGAAAGCTATTTCAAGCCTTGTGATAACTTCCGCTGCAAGCCTGCAATAGTTATCTGATCTCTACTTAGTTCTTGACTGAAAGAGGTGTTTCTTCAGCCCCGCATGAACAAAACAGCCTTGCACAACTGCAGAGAACACGAACTTGAAAGTTATTTTAAGCCATATGAAAGTATCTGATCTACTTAACTTAGTTGATTGAGGTAATATTCTGCTCTGCCTAATATGAAATGGTATTTGTTCCCCCAGCTCATTCTGAATTAAACTGAAGCTGACAAACACTCCACAAGAAACTCGATACAATACAAACATAGATAAACGTAATCTGCATTTCTACGGCAGAGTTCAACTGCTCAACTAAGTAGGATTCAAAGAGCGGCAAGGTTCTTCCAATGGGTAATTAGGAGTGTTCTTCTACTTTCTTAACAAAAGCAGAACCAAAAAAAATCCCCGGACGTTAACCTTCCTCCCGATGTCACGCACGCAGGTGACCATATACTTAGATTCAGTAGTACTTCCTATATGTACCAAACCATCACCTGAAGCTCTAATAAATCAGCCTAAAACAGTAGCTTTGCCAGGCTCCAAAAGCACCCGACCACGACGCCGATCAGTCTCTAGTCTTCAGTAGGACCAGAACCTGGAGTACTCCAGCTCCAGCTCCATCATGTTGGGCTGGTCCACGACCATGTGAAGGTCCGGCGCGGGCTTGCGGTCCTGCTCCGCCGTCTTGGCCGGTGACGACATGGAGGACGGCGAGCTGCTACTGCTGCGTCGCGCGGCGCAGACGCCGGCCATCCTCAGCCGGACCATCTCCGCCTGCGCCAGCGCCAGCTGCGTCTGGAGCGACTCCACCTGCCGCTGCAGCGACGTGATGGCGCCCACGCAGCCGTAGATGGGGTCCCGCACCCGCGCGTTCGCCTCGTACACCAGGCTGCTCACCGCGTCCCCACGGTGCTCCGCCGGCACCTCCTGCACATTCATTCAACACCATGCTTCATAAGAACAAAAACAGTGCTGCACTTTTGCTGTAGCCGAAAGTTTCTGATTTTTTTTACATATATCATAGCAAGTTTGCATTGCTTGTCTGAAGATGACTGCCGCAGAGTGAACTAGGCCGTACAAAGCTGATTGACTGTTCGGATGGTTTATTGATCACATGGGGGTAGAAGCTTTGATTTGGAGATTTGGCCAAGCCAAGGCCTAGTCGATTTAATAAGAACCTATCATCTATCAAAGCAGGGATATCTATGGGAACATACTGATGAAAGATATGGAAAATCTAATTAGTAGCTAGGCATGTCTCTGGGAAATCTGATTGTTTAGCCTGGTCAAAATTTACTGCACTACCTCACACATGTTTGATCGCTTCAGGGACAAGGATGACCCCAGTGAGCAGTGAAAGTAGGGTGTTGGTGCCCATGCTTCATGATTCTTCATGCGTATGAATGTTGTAGTCAAACATAGAAAAGAAAATGCATGTGGATTGAACTTTTAAGTTTCAATCACCTTTATCTTTCAATTTTTTTTCTGGGATCAATACAAGATATCAAAGTTTAGAAAAATGAATTGTGCAGTTAAGCAAGAGTGTATGTAAGATCAACAAAAAATGGAACTGGAAGGAGTATCAGTCACATGTCTGTATGTGAGAACCTTATTTTCTTTGTGATTAGACAGCACGTACATGATGATTGATGAGAATATCTAATCTAATCTAAGTGACAAACATGGTTTCTTGTAGCAGTAGCACGGCCACTAGGTGAAACTTGCTAACTATGTATGCAGTGAAGCGTGCTATTTTTGTCAAAGCAGGGTTAGTGTCCGACTTGTCACTACGCATCGACAAACTGCAGGATAAACCAAAGACGAAAGGCAAATCTCAGACTGAAGCTTTGGTGCCCAATCGAATTAGATGAACGGACAAAGTTCTCAGTACTAGAACTAGCAACTTCTCCCTGAAAAATAATCCCCGCGTGTCTCTTTCGTCATGTAGTCACAAGCAACAGAGCAGCAAACTCGTCCATCTCTCTAGTCGAGAGACCGAGCACGCATAGGAACACGAAACAGAGTGGAATTCATGGTGTCACACACGCACTCGTGAACGATCAAGTAGCATGAAAGGCAGCGTATGCATGCGAGACAGCGAGAGCGTGGTAGGACGTCGTAGTTACCTGGAGGAGCTTGCTGATGTTGCTGGCGCCGAAGACCTTGTGCACGCTGGCGAACCTGTGCGGCTCCGACGAGGGGAAGTAGGGCGCGAAGACGCACCCCGGCGAGCACCGGCGCCGCAGCAGCTTGCACGCCGCGCACGGCGAAAGAGACCCTCCGGCACCGGTCAGTCCCTGCCTGCCGGCCGCCGCCACGACGACGACGTCCTTCATGCCTGCCGCACGTCCACGAGCTCCTTCCTTCCTTGGGCGCGTGCGTGAAAGCTCAGTTCACCGCGAGACGGGAGGCGGAGACGATGGAGGAGGAGTGCACCGCGCGCGCACGTAGGTAGCGGAGTGCAGTGCTGCTCCCTTGGTTAAGCCTGCAGGCAGGTGTGTAGCCAGGACGGGGGCAGGTGGTGCTCGTGCTAGGACGGAAGCCTTTTTTAGAAGCTCGAGGAGCGGCAGTTGGGTGAGGCTATGGACTATGGAGACAGAGATCGTGCTGCGGATCTTGTACTATATCTCTCTTGTACCCAGCACCCGCCTGCCGGCACTGTCTCTCTTGTCTCCTCACCACCTTTGACTGACCCAGAGATCACCCCGACTGTTTGTTAGCTTCTTTCAGTTTCAGTGGAGTGCAGACCAGCAGTGTTTTCATGTTTGTTTGTCCTGGCAAGACGAGTAAATGACAAAAAACCACCACATTTGGTGAAACTGTGACAAAAACAGTCGTTTTACCCCAAATCTGGTGGGTTTTTTACACACGGGTGTCACAGTTTCCCCACATGTGGTGGTTTTTTGTCATTTACTCTGGCAAGGCGCTTTTCGGCTGAATTACTTATGCGAGAATGAGTGTCCCACTGGATCACTGCTTGCAAAGCCATCCTTATTAAGCAGATGTCTCAAAGTCTGCCAGTTAGGATGACTCCAACGGGGCGACCCATCGAGTCCGCGCGCGTCCGTCCCTGTCCGCGGGAGCCAAAAACACGGCCCAACGGGGCGACGCAAACGGACCGCGGTCCGTTTTTTGGTCCGCCGCGACGCATTCCTGGCCCAAATTTGGGTCACCGAAGCGTCGGTCCCGGACGCGAGCGGACCGTTCCTGCATCCTCCCCGTGTCCGCCCTGGCCCCGCGTGTCATCGACCCCAACGGCCACCTACCCGTAATAACTGTGGGCGGTGAAGCTGTATAAATCGCGTCGGCCGGCCAAACCCTAGGGCACTCCTCCCCAATCGCGCCGGCCAAACCCTAGCCACGGCGGCCACCATCTCCAAGCTCAGATCCACGCGCCGGAATGGATCCGCCGCCGCCGCCGCCGCAGCATCTGGTGGACGAGGTCGAGCGAGCGCGTATGAGCGCGCGCGGGCGCTATCGCGGCAGCTTCTCGCGCCAGATGGCGACCAGCCCGGCATGGGCCGGCATGATTCCCCAGCCGCCGCGTCCGCGCCTGACGGACGCCCAGAGGAGTGCGGTGGAGGCGGCGTTCGCGGACTGCGCCGACAGCGACGAAGAAGAGTACGCCGCCGGTGTCGCGGCGGCTGCTGTCGCGGCGGCCGGTGTCGCGGGGGATGGCGCGCCGCCGGAGCCTCCCATTGGCGTGGGCGGCCCTGCTCACATCACCGAGGAGGAGGCGGTGGATGCAGCCCACATGCAGCTGAACGCGCAGAGGGCGGCCGCGTTCATCTCCGCCGCGCGCGCCTGTGCCGACGCTGCAGTGGAGGAGGAGATGAAGCAAATGCGCCGCGCCGAAGAGTCCAAGAAGCGCGCGGCGAGGCGCAAACGGCACCGGGAGGCCTTGGCGGCGGCCGAGGCCGCGAAAGGAGCAGGCAGCTCCACCTGATGTCAGCTCCACCGCGAAAGGAGCCGAGGCCGTGGCCGCCTATGTGCGGTTCATTTTTCACTAATACCGGCGCCCGCTACGTGTTTCGTAGCTACAAAATGATCAAAGAAGATTGAGTCAGCCAGCCCTGGCTGGCCATGGGCGCGATGAAGGAAGAGCCAGCAAGTCCGTTGCAGAACAGGCATGCTGCGTGACGTTCCTCAAGGCCGCAGCCCCTCTTTGATCTTCCCCCTTGCCGGCCGGTGGTCGGTTATTAATTTCCTTCAAGTTTAGGTTTAGGTTTTAGGGTTTAATGTTAGGAGGAAGTCCTAAATTTACTATGTAATTTTAGTTTTAAAAATGTAATCCTAGTATTAAAAAAAATGGCAAGCGGACTCAATGCGTCGGCCCCGTTGGGGGCACTGGCCAGAAAGGGGCGGACATGGGCCGGACGCGCGTCCGTTCCCCTACCTAAACGGACAAAACGCGGACCAAACGCGCGTCCGTTTGGATCGGCCCGTTGGAGTCATCCTTACCTCCGCGAGAGAGCTCGAGAACTTGTGTGACGCGAGCTGTTGTGGAACAGGCGATGCATAGTGATGCCGATAGTGGTTTGTCGGTGGATTTACACCGGTTATAATGACAGACACATTCATAAAAAATCTCGGTCGTTCTGTTGGCCAATAATGTTCTTTCTTTCTTTCTTTCTTTCAGCACCGGGGACATCTTTTCAAGGATGGATCGATGGGTTGCTTGGTCAATGGACGATTGATAAGATGGGGGTGCAGGCCCTGGCGCCCCCAGCGTCAACAAAAATACTGGAGATCTTTTTGGAGTAAAATGCACCTACAGTCCCGGATGTTGCTGGCGATGTCCACAACAGTCCTGGATGTCGCGAAATGCTCCAATACGGTCCTCAAAGTTGCGCGCGATGTCCATGGACGGTCCTGGCTGCGTACGTCTACGAACGGAGCTGACGTGGCAAGTGAAAGGGCCCCACGACGGTGCGGACGGAGGCCAGCACCCGATGGCAATCTTGCATTTTGCCCCTGCCATCGAGGGGACGATTCATACCCAGTCCATATTCCCCTGTTTCTCTGCTTTTCCCTGCGGAGAGGTCGAGGTGAACGGCGACGGCGCGGGGCGGAACACCATGATCGGCGACGGCAGATGGTGATTGACGGGTTGGACGGAGGTTATTGAGGGCGGCGAGCGAGTTCATCGTGGAGGCGCCGCAAAGCGATCAGCTTGGTCTACGGAGATGGGGGAGAGGGCGCCCGTTCGCCGGCGGAACGGAGACCCTTTTCCTGTCTATGGTGAGTTCGATTCTCCTCCTTTTGCGTCGAATTTCTCGTTGTTTCGGAGTGATTTTACAGTAGACTTGAACGTTTCATGTGCTGCTACGATTTTATTGTTTCGAGTAGATTAAGGTTTAGGGTTTATACTGGGTCAAGCTCTGAACTTTTCTGAAAATTTCGGTTGCATTTGCAGAAGAAGGAAGTGATTTATTTACTCTGGAAGTGATTCATGGAGGGTTTTTCGTTGGATCTGGATGCAATAGGGCATATGTGGATGGTAGCAAGGTTTTCTTCGATTACATTGACTGTGATACTTGGTCCGGACTGTGGCTTGATCATGTAATTGAAGAAATTGGCTATGAGGGAGGAAGCAGGATAGATGTGTACTGGTTGTTGCCGGGAATGCAGATAAATGAAGATGGCCTTAGGCTGATATCGGGTGACAAAGATGCATTGAGCATGGTTGCAAATGCCAAACAAGGGCACCGGTTTCTCATGGTGTACCTTGATCATGAACCAGCCAGCAAAAAGACTTGTTTTGATGATGTAGTTGTGAATCCTGTTGTGGAGTTACCACATGTGATTAGTCCAGTGAAGCAATGCCATGCTGCCAACCAAGCTATTGTTCAGGTACTTGATGTGCAAGGCAAAGAAAGCAGTAGAACAGGTACAAGGAGGAGATCAAACAGGCTACCTGCTGCTGTAGAAGATGGGGACAGTGACAACAATAATGGCAGTGATAGTGATTCAGATTACACTCCAGAAATCATTGACAGTGACAATGATATAGAAGATGGTGATGATGATTTGTACCAGCAGTATGCAGATCATGAGCCAAAGGATGTCAAGGCTATTCCAGAAGGTGAAATGTCTGAAGATGAATTCTTTGAGCCTGCAGATTCAGATGATGAAACAACAAGGTTTAATTTCAAATCATTTGTGGCTGAGGATATGATTGATCCCAAGTTCCATGTGGGTCAAATATTCCAGTCAACTGATGAGCTGAGGAAGGCCATAAGAGAGCACAGTTGCAAGCACAGGAAGAACATCACATTTCCCAAGAATGACAAGATCAGAGTGCTAGCTAAATGTGAAGATGGATGCCCATGGGAGCTGTATGCATCCAAAGACAGCAGAACAAAGGCAATTATGGTTAAAAGATTTCATGATGTACATAGTTGTGAGGGCAAATGGCAGGTGACTGCCTTTACAGCAAAATACATTGGTAATTATTATGTTGATCAGATAAGAGCAAATGAGAAAATCACACTGAAGGGTCTTGGTCAGTTAGTGCAGAAAGATTGGAAAATGAGGCCCAAAAGGGGTAAGCTAGGAAGAGCAAGGAAATTTGCATTTGAAGTTATCTATGGGGATGAGACTGGCCAGTACAATCAGCTCTGGGATTTTGGACAGGAGCTAAGAAGATCTAATCCTGGGAGTACCTTTTTTATGTTGTTGGATGATGCAGGGCACTTCCAGAGATGCTATTTCTCCTTTGATGCATGTAAAAGGGGTTTCCTAGCTGGCTGTAGGCCAATAATATTTCTAGATGGCTGCCATTTGAAGACAAAATTTGGTGGAATTTTGTTAACTGCAATTGGAATGGATCCTAATGACTGCATCTTTCCTGTGGCTTTTGCTGTTGTTGAAGTTGAAAACACAAGCTCCTGGAAGTGGTTTTTGACAGCTCTGAAGCAAGATCTTGGAATTACCAACACTTTATCATGGACCATTATGTCTGACAAGCAGAAAGTAAGCTACTTCCACTTCATTTATGCATTTTCCTGTACCACATTTGTAATTTATGACTTGTCGACAAGTCGAGGACAAGTGGGGTACATAGCACATTTATCGACTAGTCGAGGACATGTGCATAATGGCATAATGGCATTATGCACATGTCCTCGACAAGTCGACAAATGTGGTGTGTACCCCACTTGTCCTCGACTTGTCGACAAGTCATAAATAGATTCCATTATGCACCTGTCCTCGACTAGTCGACAAAAATACCAATAATTATTATCATGCTTGCAGGGATTAATAAAGGCAGTTACAGAGTTGTTTCCTGATTCAAGTCACAGATTTTGTGTGAGACACCTGTGGCAAAACTTCAACAAAAATTTCAAAGGGGAAGTGCTCAAGAATCAGCTTTGGAAATGTGCTAGAAGCAGCACACCTGCTAAGTGGCAGGAGAATATGGATGCCATGTTGGTTTTAAGCAAGACAGCACACGATTGGTTGGAGGAGCTGCCACCTACAACATGGGTCAGAGCATTCCAGAGTGAGTTTCCTAAGTGTGATGTCTTGTTGAACAATAATTGTGAGGTTTTCAATAAATACATCCTGGATGCTAGAGAAATGCCTATTCTTGCAATGATTCAAAAAATTAAAAGTCAAATTACAACCAGAATATATAACAAGCAGCTTGAAGGAAAATCCATGACTGGTACTATTTGCCCAAAAATCAGAAAGAAATTGCAGAAGCATGTTGAATGGTCAAATAATTGTGAAGCTAAGCCCTCTGGTCAAGGAATATTTGAAATTGAGGAAAGGGGTGTTCCATACACTGTGGACCTTGAGAAAAGGACTTGCAGTTGTAGAAGGTGGGATCTATCAGGCATTCCATGTTGGCATGCTGTTTCAGCTATGAGACATGATCAAATGTCACCAGAAAGTTTTGTGAGCAAATGCTATTCCATTGAGAAGTATTTAAAAGCTTATGAGCACATAATCTGGCCATGTAAAGATATAAGGGAGTGGGAAAAGGTTGACGCAAGGACAGTCAAAGCTCCAACAATTGTGAAAAAGGTCGGCAGACCGCAGAAAAATAGAAGACAACAACCTGAAGAGAAAGAAGGACATAAAGGGGAGAAGAAAATGAGTAAACATGGAACAATCCAGCACTGCAGCTACTGTGGGAAGACAGGCCACAACAGGGGTGGTTGTACTGATTATAAGCTAGGATTAGTTCCAGAGAAAAATAGAAAGAAGGTGAGGGCAGAACCAGATGATGAAGACACTCTTGTAGAAGATGTGGCACTTGTAACAAAGGTATCTATCTTATTTAGTCTCTCCTTTTTTGTGTAACACTTCTGATTCATATTCTGTTGCACAGGACCATAATTTGCAGACAATGGCATTTGTTGGACAGGGAACAAAAACATATGAACCTGAAGTACTTAATGAATTAATAGATGAGGTGATTTCTTTTGTACTTGTTTATCAGAAACTTATGGAGAGAAATTGTAATACTTAATGATTTTAGCATTTTACAAAATGATGCAGGCATCAAGTAGGCAAGGAGAGCCAGCTCAGTTCACTCCTCTACCTGATCAAGCATTCATCCAGGAGAATGTGCCAACTCAGATTCCAGTGCAGCCTACTACAATAAGCAAAGAAGAGAATTTGCTAAGGAAAAGGCATGTGTTGGCAGCAGCAAAGCTGAAACAAGCAGCTGAGAGGAGAGATATAGCAGATCAAGCTAAATTTGATGCAGCTATGGCCAAGCTGGCACAAGAGGAAGAACAGAGAGCTGAAGCACTCGAGAAAAAGAAAACTGAAGCTTTAGCTAGGAAATTAGCTAATGAAGAGAAGAAAAGGCATGAGAGGGAAGCAAAGCAGCTTGTTGTTGAACAAAAGAAGTTAGAAGCTGCAGAGAAGAAGAAGAAACAACAAGAGGAGAAGCTAGCAGCTGCAGAGAAGAAAAAGTTGTATCAGGAAGCTAGGAAAAAAGAAGCCGAGCAAGCTAAGCTGGCACTTGCAGAGAAGAGGAGACAAGACCAAGAAGCTAGGACAAAAGAATTAGAGGAAGCTAAGCTAAAAATGCAAGAAGAAGCAAGGCAAAGGGCCTGTGAAGTGCAGACTAAAAGGAAATCATCACAGGGAAGCAGCTCCAGCAACTCGGCACCTTTCAAAATACCAAGAAAAGCATCCATGTTCGATTATCTGAGAGGCCCACCTCCTGGTGCTTAGTGTAGTAATATTGCAGATGATGCTCCTCCTGTAGATGTTTAGTGCAAAACATGTAATAGTTCTGCAGTACTCTGTTATTTTGCAGTTATGTTAGTGTGTCATTTTGCTGTGGTGTTACTCGAAGCATCAACTTCAATTTCTGGTAGTTTTGTGTCGAACTTGCTGTGGTGCAATATTATGAGATTTCTGGGTATAATAGTTTGCACACATGATGTTTCATATATTTATTTCATTCGACATCCAGATACAACTTCCAATTACAGACTAAAACTAACACACTAATGCTTGCATACAACAACAAGCATCAACAACTAATATCCCTAAAAGGATAGCTACAATTTTCAGAAGAAACAATATTTCCATCAGCTTCATCTGAATTTCAATGCCTCCTTGCTTCATGTACTGTCCACCTGATACACAAGCCTGTGCTTTTGAAGCTCTTCTTCCTGTCATCTTGCTCATTGAGCTGCTAGCTTCAGTTGGATATGCCTGAATTTCCCCAATGCTAAGGAGATGGTCCGCATAAACATCTTCCCATTTCCAGAAATTGCAACCACCATCATGCGACTACAAGCAGCAGATCAAAGAGACAGGTACAAATCAGAACAGTACCTAAAAATGCAGAAATAGCACGCAAAAGAATTCAGAGGGAGCACCGCCGCCGCATGTCCTCCGTTGAACTCACGCCATTGCCGCCCATGACGAAGCTCAGAGGAGGAAGAAGACACTGTGGAAGCTAGCTTCCAGTAACGTAGGCGACGGGCTCTTCCGCGCCGCGCCGTCGCCGCCTCTCTCCCGCACCGCGCCGTCGCCGTCGCCGCCTCTCTCCCGCACAGCGCCGTCGCCGTCGCCGCATCTCTGTCTCGATTTAGGGTTAAGAAAGGGGAATCGATTTAGAGATCAGACGCGCCGTCGGGTGCTGGCCTCGTCCGCGCCGTCGTGGGGCCCTTTCACTTGCCACGTCAGCTCCGTTCGTAGACGTACGCAACCAGGACCGTCCATGGACATCGCGCGCAACTTTGAGGACCGTATTGGAGCATTTCGCGACATCCAGGACTGTTGTGGACATCGCCAGCAACATCCGGGACTGTAGGTGCATTTTACTCGATCTTTTTGTCTGTACCGTGGTGATGGGCACTTGATTAGCCGTGCGTCCTCCCTCCGCCCTTTGGGAGACACTAATCTTTTTTTTTTTTTTTTTTGAACAGGGGGTGCGGCGTCCTCCCTCCGTCCAGAAGGACCGCTAGATGCATTTAAAGTCAACACCGGAGGTACATCTTACAGATAAGGCTAAAAGAAAAATGGAAATTACACGCAAGCCCTTACAAATTGCAC
This sequence comes from Poa pratensis, assembly GCA_947311845.1. Taxonomy (NCBI): domain Eukaryota; kingdom Viridiplantae; phylum Streptophyta; class Magnoliopsida; order Poales; family Poaceae; genus Poa; species Poa pratensis. Next base: position 38,334,270 of record CAMZMU010000048.1, read on the forward strand.
TTTGGACCCTAGAAAAGATAAGAGGAACGCAATCAGGTCCTGCTCCAACTCCAGCGTCGATGATCACGAGCTCGCCGCAGCCAACCTTGCCGTCGCCGGGACTACGCCACTTGGGGCGGGAAGGCGGGAGCGCGCTGCAACCGAGCTGAGGGGCCTCCGAAGTGGCATGACAGCCTGGAGGTTGATGGAATCCTTGAAACACCGGTCGGAGGAAGCCGTAGCCGATGATCGAGGTGGGAGCGGTCGCCCTTCGACCGTGGTGAACGACGACGACCACAACGCCGCCGTGAGAGAGCTCCCAAGAGAAGCATCGCCTCTCCCCTGGCGCAGAGCCAGCCGCATCCTGTCAGGAGGCTGGACATCCCCATCCTTCTCATCACCGCGACGAGTGCAGAGGAAAACATCCAGATCCCCACCACCAGCAACCGACCTGCATAAAACGAGCTTATTCAGAGAAAGGGACGGCGAGCCTGCGTCGCGCAACGTCCCGGGCTTCGACCTCCGAAGCTCCAAGAACCGCAACCGCAACCTCACACACCGCCGGGAATGGCTCGAGCACTCCCGCAGCAACACCCCTGCACCAACTCCAGACCGAACGGAAGCCGCACCACTCCATCCTCTCCCCTCACCTCCACGGCCGGCCAGAGAGGAAGACATAGCGCCACAGCTGAAGATCCAGTGAAGGTAAGAACTGCCATTATTGAAGAAACGGCCTTCGGCCACCATACCACCGCCGCCAAACTTCCACCTTAGAAGCTCACCGGAGGGCATCGAGACCGGCCAGCCCGTGCTTGGCAGCAGCACCGGCGTGGGAAGGCCCGGCAACCCGCCACTCGCCACGAAGGACAAGACAGCAAACACAACACCTACATCTACGACAAGAGCTACTAGATCTACACTATACAGAGGACCCAGGCAACCATCTCGAGCTCTACCCCAGCCGGCGAGGCCAGCGGAGAGAGATCGGAGCGGCGCCGGGCGGTCAACGCCGACTCTCAAAGCCGCAAGCTAGAGGAGAGGGAAAGGGAAAAAGAGAAAGAGACTAATGATTGGGAGACACTAATCCAAGCTCTGCATCCTCCGTAGTACGATCGCCTTGCTTGCTGGTGAAGGAAGCGGGGCGATGGAGCGGCCGTGGTTATGTGCAATCGATCGTCGCGGCATCGATGTCCAGTGATCACGACTTCACGAGCACGGTTTTACAGGGCACAACAGTTGCTGATAGTGAATTGTCCTAGATAGATGCATTGTTTCCATGTTGATTTTGCTGAGGCTTGGCACTGAAACCCTGGTCTACAATGGGCCCTGCAACTTGGCATGGAATGACCGGGGCAGTTGGGACAACACTGCACTGCAGCAGGGTATGGCAGGGCAGAAAGGACGCGAGAGAAAAAGAACAAGATCATATCTTTATCTTCTCCGGCAGGCAGGAGGATCATGGTCAGACGTCGTCGGAGGCCTACACGTCGCCGTGTCGGCCGACGAGCAGCGGGAGAGGGAGCGAGCAGTTGGTCAAGACGCTGTGAGCGACAGTAGGGCGCGGCGCGGCGGACGGAGCAGCCACACGACGGAGTGCATTCCCGGTCATGGGCTCTATCCGGTTCCGGACAGTCGACACGGACGGTGTACTGTGGCTTGTCCGTGTGCACGATCGAACCGGGCGCGAGTTTCTGAATCTGCCACAGGTTCGTAGTACCTCTAGCATCAAGGTGAAGTGTCATGAGTTTACAACCACTACTTTGATTAGGAGGACCTCTGCTTATTATGTTGAGAGCATCTCCAGCGCACCCGCCAAATGAACCTCACAAAAGCTCAATGGGACCTGGACGTAAAAATCGTCAAAAGCAACATCATAAGTGTCCGGACCAAGCCCATTTTTCTCCGGCGCCCCCAACCCACCCTCCAATTTTGGGGACCTGCTCGGGGCCGTCGTCGAACACGGCCCGGACAAGCCCTCCGACAAGCGGGGCACCTCTGTCTTTGACACGACACCAGTTAGGTTATTGCGGCTGGTGTTCATGGTTTAATGGCGTAGCGGTTGCCCGGCGGGCGCAAAACGACGCTACGCGTCGGAACACCCTTTCCACGTGTTGACGTCGCAGCGGCTCCCCTAGGCGGCGACTGAACACGCGCCATCGGCGTGAATGCATGCCAGGGGAATTGACACTCGACGTTAATGGCGTCACCCACCTCCGCTCCTCCGGCCGGCTTGCAAACGGCGTGCAGTGCGCCTCTCCTCTCCCCACACACCACCCGCTCTCCATTTGCCAACTCTCACCCGCAGCAGATCCAAAACATCCTGGTGCCAGACGGTCGTACCTACCGAAGGGTTGGGTGACGAACATCGTCAAGATATTGGTGGCGCCACAGCTCATCGGGCAGGCGCGTCTAGAGTACACCATGCAGGAGTGGAGGGACCTGCCATGGTTGAAACGGATCGACCCTTCTACTCCATTTCGTCGTCGTACTAGCACAAAGTGGTGGAGGCGGAGTACCAGGCGCGGCTCGGTAGCTTCTTCCTCCCTGCTAGCATGTCGTCGCCTGCCCCGGAGTGGTTAACGTCAGACGACGAGTTGTTCGACGACGACGACCAGCCTCCTAAAACAACGGCACAACCTGCACCTGCACCGGAGGAGAGAGCGCATGATTTGGGCATGCCGGGCGGCAACCGCTTGATTGAACCCCACCACGCACCGGCAAGGGCGGCGACCCAGAGGCATGCAAGTTCCTTTAGAGCAATGCAGGTTCCTCAAGGCTGCCGCTGTCGCCACCCCCGACGACATGACCGACGTGGGCGGCGAACCAGCAGCATCCATGTTCCCCACACCGGAGCCGGAAGCGCCCTTAGATTTAGGGTTTAGTTTAAATTTTGTTTAAGTTTGTCGCTTATTAAATTTCGTTTGACAATGTATTCCCCGGATTTGTTGAAATATTGTGAAAATAAATCAATATTGGATCGGGTTGGGCGTTTGGGGTGCCGCTGTGGGGAGCGCCCAACATTTACCTAGACATGTGTCCGGCACCCTCCAAAGCGGACATGTTTCCGGAGGGGCCCGACATTATTTGGGGGTGCCCATTGGAGATGCTCTGAGATTTGTTTACCAGAACTAAATGTAAATGTAAGGTTGATTGTACGATGTCGTGCAACCAACGCCGACCTAGCAGCTACGTATACCTTCTTAATTTGGGGCTTGACAAGTACTGCTAGGAACTTGGGATTGAATGCTTTTATGGTTTAGGCCCTTTTGTCAAGCTCCTCACCTCACAAGCACCTTCTTTTCTTTTCGTTTAGCTTGTTTCCCTTTTTTTTTACTACAAAAGGTGAAGAAAGGAAACCTCTTGTCCAAAGTGAAAAGGGCCAAATAGAAACATTTTTACTAGCCCCCACTGTCCACTGATGAGTGGCCAAGGTTACATGAGAAACCCACGGTGCTGACCAAATCATGGAGCCCAATCATCACATTCGAGGCATATGGATTACGGAAAGTGGGTAAAAGGATGCCGCGGTTTGCTACTTTTTTTCTGGTATATGCTAGGCTTACTAGTTCATGAAATTGTTGCACTAGCTCGTAGGTGTGGAGTTGCTGGCCGCTGTGTAGGAAACATTGGCATTTGAGCTACACTCTTGTACTGCTTGGTAAGACTGTACATAACATATAATGGTATCATAATAACATATGTGTAGTATCATGTATAGTGCATTTATTAGATTTGCATACTCATTGTGTATTAGAATGCGTTATGTTACGGTATATAATTATAGTGGCACGTTAGCTTTTTGCATGCATGGAATGCATGATACCCCACTATGGGTAGTCTAATAGAATTAGCGCATCATCTTTCGGAGCCCGGAGAAATCAATGGTGAATATTTCACACGTTGCATCTTTTATTTGAGGATATAAATGAGTGGTGATTTTTGACTCCCGAGGTCCAGTGAGCCAATTATATTTTTAAAAAAATTGATAATCATACTTATGAGTTTAAAGAATAAACTGAAAATTCTGATAGCGAATGTTGTGTCCCACAGAAACGTGCAAAATATCAATTTCAGATACTTTGTATTCTGAGTTACATAGAAATGACAAATGTGTGGATTGAAATTTTCCATACTTGTAAGATATATCACTGGCTATGTCCAGATTTTTTTTCAGATTTTTTAAAACCTATAAAATATGATTTTTGAATACTTTAAAATGAAGAGATTACTAGAACTCGGGAGTCAAAGACATTGTCACGAATATAGAATAGACAAACTCAGAAATGTGTTTCCTTTTTCAGTTTCCGTGTTGGGGCCTGGTAAGCTCAGATGGTACAAGCTAAGACGATGGATGACCAGTACATAGACTACGCCGTCATCCGTGTTGGGACCTGGTAAGCTCCATTCATCAAAATAATGAATTTATAGATCAAATGGACGTGTCTTTTTGCCGCATACCATTTTCACGTTTAAATGAGATTTTATTGCATCAACGACAATCATTCAATACACAAGGATGAGGCAAATCTTTTACCTCCGTTTCAAAAAAATAAAAAATACTGAAGGATGGACCTAGGCCGAGCAAGTAATTATCTGTACCTGAGCAATTTAGCTAGCCCGGGCAGCACTACTACAATTTCTTTTAAGGAAACGCATTTCTTCTGAAATTGTCGATACTCTCTGTAGATGAAATAGCACCTTTACATGTCTTGACGGCTTGACGCCCAGCGTTCAGGGGAAACCACAGCAGCACAATCAGATTCATCGTCCTGTAGGTTCCAGGCCCTGTTCAAGACAAACACAACAAGCACCTCAGTGACTCAGTCCTGAGGAGTGCTCTCGCTTCGGCCTCGTTGGCGCGTCTGCAAACTGGCTAAATTGACATGTTTCCAGGCTAAATTGAGGCGGCGGCGACATTGAGCATTCCAGTGAGCATTTTCAGCTGGGATGTTCCTGTCTTCGCGCGTAGAATAAAGTCCCATATTGTTAGAATTTTGGGACAAGATACTGGACGTCTGGACCGGACAGTGTTGTGCTGTATACATGTATACTGTGGCACGTGAAGGTGAGTATCAACGAGTCTCTGGAATCGAGTGGATGTCCAGTGCTGGAAGGAGCTAGTAGTAACCTACGCTGTTGTGAGTATCAACGAGTCTCTGGAAGCGAGTGGATGTCCAGTGCTGGAAGGAGCTAGTAGTAACCTACGCTGTTGGTGCTCCAGCCAAATCTCCTCCATGTATCGACGCCGGCGGCCTGCTGCCCGTGCGTCTCCCACTGTTGGTGATTGAACAGGTGCTGCATTATGATGTTGGTGTGGATCATGTTTTCGTTACTTGAGTTCTACCCCAAGAATCTGACCTTTCTTTTTCGATCTAAAGTTGAGATTGTGTCCGGTTGGCCGGGGTCGGGGCCGTAGTACGGCTAACAAACAGCTAACAGGAAAGAAGTTCCTTGTTTAATTACCTCGAGATACCTTACCTGTATTATATACCAGATAAGCATTGCAGCTGTCATATATTCATATGTGCACATCAGTACATACATCTTTGCAAGCTATTCTGACTACAAGAGAGCATGGGTATCCGAAGCAGAACTGCCATACTTGTTTGGAGTTGCACCTAAATAAACAGCACGCAGCTGCAGAAAACATGAACAAAACATAGCGAATTAAGCTGTTACATGGACGAACCTACTGGTGATATTTTTGGGGGGCAAAAGAAACAAGTAGTATCTGAATTCAAAAGGATGCAAATACCACAGGCACATAAAAGATATATTTGACCTAGTTTTACAACCAGAATATTGTTGCCATATTGAACAAGAATAGCAAATATAAGATGCTAACACGAACAATATTCCTCACAGTACAAGTAGAGTGTAACACTTAAAACTTTTAGACGAAAATGACACAAGTAGGAGTTGCACCAAGGTTTTGCTAATCACACTTCAAAACCATCAGACCAAAACAGCCTCTAAGTGGCAGGTGTCTTGCCGTGGTTCGCTTCTGCTCTTAATTCTTGCCTTGGCCGCGCTTAGGTGGCACAACAGTCCACCCATCAGCATCAGGGGTAGGCTTGGAAGGTTTTGGCTGATCCACCGGGGTAGGCTTGGAAGGTTTCGGCTGATCTACCGGGGTAGGCTTGGAAGGTTTTGGCTCATCTACAGCCATATCATCTGACCTAGATGCTTCATCTTCCCCCATTGATAGATCATCATCGTCGTCCGAGCTATCATCGTCATCCTGAGTAACAATCTGCTCATGAGAAGGGGAAAATTAGCTACAGGGGCTGTATTCCGAGTTAAAGATACATGTAGAAGTAAAACCAAACGCTTTTAACTTATGCAATGCGATACTGTAAATAGTTCATGGATCTCCACGGAATCAGTGGTTACGACTGAGGACCACTTCAGAGAACAAGTGTATTTACATGGTTACTCAAAATATATGTCTCCAAATAACATCTACCAGTTCTAATTAGAAAACAGTTGTTAAGATCTGCATGTTAAGAGCAAAAACACACTGAATCTAGCTTTTTCAATTATCCCTGATGAAGCAACATACAATCATATAAAAACCACTTCTTGAAGAATTAACTGAACGGATTATCAGACAGACTTTGGAAGTGAAGTGTGAGAGAGCAACAACGATTCTAGGTTGCAGCATCACCGAGCTCAGATGTGAGAAGATAAGCGACACAAATTACACATGCTAAAACTGAACTTAAAATACCTGTCTACTTTGGGAAACAGCATTTCCCTGAGGACGTGTATTCCTTAATTTCTCTACCGACGAAAAGTTGCTTTGCAGGCATTCTTCATGCATTATCAATAATTTTTCAGCAACCTGTTTGCAATAAAAACATTTGAATTAATAAACATACATTGTACCATTTACGAGCAAACCGAATACAACTTTTACACAAATTGACAGAAGCAGCACATTCCGCCTTAATAATGGTTAAGAAGCTTCAGGTTTTCTGCTGGATAAGCTAGAGAGGAAAATGGGGAGGGTTGGCCCATCGATCCGCTGATCATTTAAAATAGCGGAAGAAGGGCAACAGTAGCGACCCTCAAATACATTAGATGAACTGGGCCGAGCACCTACAACCCTGAAGGTTAATCAGAGCAGGTCAACCCTTTCAGCTACACCAGCAAGTACTTAATCAGATAATCATTACTTTGACCTAGTTAAGGACCTATAGCTGGGCTAAACATGACAGAGAGAAAAATAATAATTACCTCCCCAACGCTACCATCCTCAAAGTCAGAATTTAAGGATTCAGATATGCTGTCAAACATCATAGCCTCCAAATCATCATAATAATATGGACCTGGAATAACCTAATGAATATTAGATGCAGAAGCATGCATAAAAAAGAGTGAAACTGACAAAAAATCAAACCCAAAAACATACAGCAGACACAAGCCATGCCAACATAACATTTTGCACCTATGGTACAGATAAAATTACTGGCTTTCTAAAATAAAAGGAGAATGCAACATATATTGGAGTTTTCTTACAACAGAAACTGATTCTCACCTAAGATGCAGCGCAAAATAATTAGAATGCCGTGTGATAAAGTTATGTGCTTGAAAACTAAAAATCAACATAAGTAAATGATGAACAATATACAGCTCAAATTTTGAAATGCAGACTGTTTACGAAATTTCACACTAGACCTTTTCCTATTGGACAACATGCGGCTCCAATATATCATTCGAACTGTTTCGCCCAATACTACGCATATGTCAGACTTTGGAGTTGGTGAAACTCTGAACCGAAAATGGCACGGAACTAGGGATGTAAATGGCGCATAAACGGCGCCCACAAATCCTGTTTAGTAGTTCATAGGTCATTTTTCTAGAAAAAGAACTTTTTTGACTTGTTCGACCAATAAGTGGGCTTAAATGGGTATTTAAATGGCGCCACTTAACATCCCTACGGAACCAAGCAACTCAAATCCTCTCTAGAACTATCCGAACTGAACAGCGCCTACAGATCGAAGATGCCATCTTCCTATCACCGAGTTCAACCCCAAAACCCCGACGAGGGGGAATATCGCGAGGCTGACTTAAAATTGGACAAAGAAACACCTTTCCAACCGGATCCCGCCGGACTTCCGTCATGTGCTAAGGCCAATAATACGAGGATGCTAAGGTCCTCCGTTTTCTCTACAAAAAAAATACGAGGATGCTAAAGGGGAGTAGTGGGTACCCTTGGAGTTGGCGAACCAGGAGAACACCGATGCGGCGAGCTGGTCGGCCTTGGCGCGTGAGTCGCGGCCGCCCCACTCGTTCTCCACCGCCATCTGCAGCGCCGTCCACCGGCCGAACACCAGCGCGATACCCTCCTGGAAAGCCGCAGCCGCCTGGGGCGAGAGCGGCCCGCCGCCGCTAGTGGATGCTGACATGGTGCTGCTAGTGCTCTATGGAGGCGGCTAGGTTTTTGGACTTCTGGTCGGGCGGCCCTTGCCGTCGACGATGGAGTTTTCTGGGTCGTCGCGAAGAGCACGGCGCTCGAGTTTGGAGGCGGCAGGGGAAGGCGAAGGCGGCGCTAGCGGCAGACGGGAGTTGGGACACGATATAGGGTTACCTTCGTTTTGTTGGGCTTGGGCTGAAAGTGGACTCTCTTTGTTGGGCTGCTGCAGTGCACTGGCTGTTCGGGTTGTCGGGCTAATCGGGTACCGATTTGACCGAATTAAATCTTGTTTCTCAGAGTTATAAAACCCGAGAAAACACCTGATTTTTCGGGATTATCCAAAGCATTCCTTTGTCAACAAGGTTTCAAGAGGACACTCTAAAAAAAAGGTTTCAAGAGGACCAGTGGGCGTGGCACTATGACCGATTTGGTTTATGGCAAAAGTCTGAAACAAACCTTTAACTCGTAGACAGCGTCTCAATCGAACCTCCACATCCGAATCCCTGATTTTTGAACCCTCATCTCTCTAATCCTGACTTTCCTGGCCGTTATCTCGCTTGATCTCGTTTGCGTGCTGGAAGAGTTGACGTGGCAGGGATTAGGGAACAGTGGGCTCACCGATGGGACCCACAGAAACCCTTAATTCCCAACCTTCGTCCTCAATATTTCCGCGCGCTTCTCGTGCGGTTCCGTTTGTCCTTTCCATATATTCAGTTATTAACGCGGCGGCCATGGCGATAGGGAGTGATCGCGGCTGCTGGGAGACGATTTAGCGGGGCCGTACTCGCCGACGTCGCATCTTCGTCATAGACGTCTGTAGCAGGTTGCGCAAGTGTTGGCCGCCTTGTTTCGCGGCTGCGGCGGCGACCCGTGACGTGCCCTGTTTCACGGCGGCGGCGGCGACCTGCAACTTGACGGTCGGCGAGAGGAAGCAGGTAAGCACTGGTGTTCTATGATGTATTTTTCTACTTTCCCGCTTGCATTGATAGGGCTGCGAATGGTTTGGGAACTGAAATTTCAGTTTTGTTTATCTACTGGGTTGCTGCAGATCGGTTTGAACAGAGTGCCTAAAGTAATCTGGTGTAGATTGTTCTGTAGTGTGTTAGTAGAATGGTCTGCTGTTATTTTGTGAGGTAAAGAATGGTCTGGTCTGGTTTGATTTGGACGAATCGGTGTAAAACTGTCTGAAACAGTAGTCTGAACCTGTAACATAATCCAGTATGCTAGCTCGGGCCACATTAAATTTTAGCAATTAAATTTTCGTTTGGTTTGGTTTGATCTATGGAAGTATAATTGCATGATCTGAACTGGATTTAGCCTGGGTTTTAAACTATTCCCAGTTTTATGCATCGAGTGTCTTCTATGTCACCGAGGTACCTAATTCCACCATTTTGTTAACCGAAATTATCTAACTCTACCTTTTCTTCTGAACTGACAAGACCTAACTGCACTTTCCTCTACTCAATTTTCAGCAATCTCAAACAGATGCACATGTTAGTGCAAGCCAGGCCAAGTCCAAGGGAAGGAGCCAGTTGAATCAGGTCCAGCAAAGAGGAAGGGTGTCCTGGATGTTAATGCAGCAGGCAAGAGGCAAAAGAAGGCCAACAAATGATCCTGAAGATGTTTTATGTGTTTTATTTAATTTTCGGTTTGCATTTCCTGCAATGAACATGTTAGGTGTCAGTTTGAGTAGTATGCAACTGAAGAACTGAGTGTACTCAACATATTTCTTGCTATCAAAAGCTGTGTTATTTGACAAGCTGTTAACTTTTGTTAGAATCATACTCATATTTAGTTTCTAACTACAGAATTACTATTCATATGGCACAGCTGAAATACCATACTCACTGATATAGGGCACAATGCATTGCATTCAGAGATGGCACAGTTACATGAGTACATTGCCTGCAATTATATTTAGATATGACACTATTACATGAGTAGACTGTCCACAATAACATTCATAGGTCACACTGCACACACAACACAGCCTCTCCCTACTCCTCCAATCTGGACCCAATTACATCTAGGAGTCTTCTAATTCAGTTGTTGTCTCAGTCAGGGGCGGCGCCAGGTGTATGCACCTGTATGCCGATGAATACCCAAGATTATGATGGAATTTTTTTTACCTAAATGTCAGCCCAGCCCACGATGGCAGAAAGGCAAATCCATCCACAGCCCAGCGTCAGCGTTCGCTCACTCGCAGTCTCGCAGGCATCCACTGCTCGTACGACGCACACACTGCCGCTCGCCCAGTCGCCCTCTGCTCTGTTCATTCTTTTCAATCGAGACGAGACGCAGCGCCGCCGGCCCGCCGATGTCAACCTTAGAGGGGAGCAGCAGCCAGCAGCCGAGCAGCCGGAGCAGGGACATGCCACCACGGAGCAGGCGCCCGCGATGGCCCTGCCCCCCTCTTCACCCCGCAGCGGCGCGCCCCGCCCCCTTCTTCAGCATTCACCCGGCGCAGTGGAGGCGCACAGGTACGGCCTCACCCTAGATCTCTTGGATTTCTTGATTTGCTCCACTCTACCATACTAGCCTACTAGTAGAGTGTATTAGTAGTAGATCTAATTCCTAGATGCATGTTTTTATTTTTTCTGAATTTTCCCTTGGTTTCTTGTAATGTTCTGTTCATATTTTGTAAGTAGAGCAAAAAAAAATTCTACCGCCGTACTGTTTTGTTCATATATATTGCTTTTAGAGCAAAAAAAATTTACAATGCATACCCAGCGTTAAGATCCTGGCGCCGCCACTGGTCTCAGTGTTGGTTCTTGTCTCAGTGTTGCTTCCTTTGGCAGCCTCATTTGCATTCAGTTGTTTTGGTCATGGCTACAAAGCATTGACAGTTCATCCTCCAACCCAGACACCTCTGTTTCATATGAGAACAAATTAGACAGAAATCAAGGCGAGTAAAGCAGAGAAAATAAGTGCGCAAGATGAAGAAATCATTTGCCAATTAGTGCAGACGCCGAGCAGTTCTACCATGGTGTTTTCTCGATAGTGCACCTGCGAGTGCAATGCTACAGCCTCCACTCCGACCGCCACATCCGCTTGATTAATGTGAAGCGGGACGAGCCTACGTAGGCCACCTCTCCCCTGCCACCGCCTTCGCTTGATGGAAGTGCACCGGACGAGTCCCCGTCGACCACCTCTTCTCTAACCGCCGCCTTCGTCAGATAAGGGTGCACAGTACGAGCCTCTGTCGGCCTCCTATCCTCTCTTAGCTGCCGCCGGCCGCCTCTCCTCACTTCGCCCCCGCCGGCTGCCTCTCCTTCCTCAATTTGCCCCCGCTTGCCGGCACTCTCGCAAACCTAATTTCATTCCCATCGAGAGGGCATCGTACGGGACTGGGAGCTGTTGAGAACGAAGAGGTTGGTGTCGTGCCTTATGGGCCACGGCACGGATTCTCTGACTTAGCCTCTCTAACTTTTCCCTGACTTTGAGTCACTGGTACGCGGGGTCCACCGAACATGGGTCCCACATGTCAATGAGCCAAAGTCAGGCTATACTAAGTCAGAGAATCCCTGCCGTATGGGCCAAACCAACCAGCCCACCTTGGCAGCCCACTTAACCCATCTGTAATCCCTGCCACGATCAACTCTTCCAGCGCGCAAACAAGATCAAGCGAGATAACGGCCAGGAAAGCCAGGATTAGAGAGATGAGGGTTCGAAAATCAGGGATTCGAACGTGGAGGCTCGTTTCAGACTTCGACTACGAGATAAAGGTTTGTTTCAGACTTTTGCCTTGGTTTATTCTCAGTCTGGTCGGCGTACATAATGCTAGTTCAAACAAAGAGAAGCATGGCTGGAAGGTAATACTTCTACTTCGGATGTGAGAAAGGAAGAGAAAAGGTGAACTTCTGTTGGAAAGTTAATGTACATCCAATATCAAGGTTTTTCTTTGGAGGCTAGCAAAACAATCAACCTGAGATGTTCGTCATCATAGGCACATGGCTGATGATGCGAAATGTGTAGTCTGTGGAAGGGAAGATTCGTGGAGGCATTCTCTCATTGAATGTACGATGGCCAAGTGTGTTTGGGCTCTGGAAGAAGTGACTAAACAAGTGATTCTAACATCACATGCAAAAGCCAAAGGCTGGATATTTGAGCTTATTGGGAAAATGAAACCACAAGAGATGATTGAAATTCTTGTCACATTATGGGCAGTTTGCTATGCTTGGAGGAAAGCTATTCATGAAAGCTTATTCCAAAGTTCGATGTCAATGCTTCATTCAAAATTAACTGAATGGTCTAAAAATGGTACCGGTGAGGGAAGCTCCGGACATGGGCAGAAGGGTGACTGGTAATGCCCCTAGTTGGGTACCATCTCCAACTAACTATGTAATGGTTAATGTCGATGCAGCCTTTAGCAAGTCTGACAGTATGGCAGCGGTATATGCAGTAGCTAGAGATGAGGCGGGGAAGTATCTTGGTGCCTCAAGCATTGTGATGCAGAGCATAATTGAGCCAGAGGTGATGGAAGCCATTGTTGTCCGGGAAGCGACGACACTCGCTGATGATCTGCTGATCAGGAGAGACCGAGTGGCAAGTGATTGCCCGGGAGTTCTCAACACACTGCATGATACATCAAGACCATCTTATATGTAGATTGTCAAGGAGATAAAGGCAAGGTGAAGATTTTTCGATGACATCGCTTTTGTTTTTTAAGGTAGAAGGTCGAATAAAGAGTCTCATAGGTTAGCTAAGTTTCTGTAAGCTTAGAAGTTGGTCGCCATACGTGGTTTGTTGATCTGCCAGTAGGCATTTGTATCCCTAGAACTCTGAGAGTTGAATAGAAGGGGGTGCAAGTTTAAAAAATTCGAGATCTTTCAGGTATCGTTTTTTCTAGGTTGTGGTTAGGGTTGGAGAGGGGCACTCGATTTGCCCCGCTCCATATACAAATTTATAAAATCTAGTTCCAATTGAATTCAAATGGATTAGTTCAATTTGGCTGACATATACTTAGACAGTTAGACGACACTACGCGGGCCGCCGCCCTGCAACCCTAGTTGTGGGATGCAGAAGTTCTCCTTCCGCTGCAGAGGAATTTATGTCGCCTTCTTTTTCCTTTTCCTTTTTAGAAGAATGAAATGTTATTTTTTTATTATAATAAATCAAAATCCCCGTGGAAAGAAGTAAAGTGCACATGCATGATTTTGATTCTCATATGAAACACGAAGAAAACACATCCTCATATTTATTGCCTCTAGCATTCGATAAGCTATGTTATATACTAGTTATTATGTTTATCATAATTTATTGTTTTCTAACATGTATTTCTTCGGTTAATTCTTTACTTTCCCAAGTTTGTATTCGACGAAAGATATCTTGCAAAATCAAGACCAAATGTCCATCGTATCTTGTTGTTGAATTTCAATCAAATCTTAGAAAACATGATTCGGTGCACCTCGTATTGGTTGGGTCGGAATCCGGAACCGTCTCCAGCTCACCGGACCACGGAAACTTCGCGGCCAGGGAAACGAGCAGGAAAGCGTGACCGCGTCAGACACCTCATCCACACGTTTCATATCCAGCGCGTCCCATATAAAGCACCAGGCCCCCGCCGCCTCAGCGATTCCCCACTCGCCCGACGCCGCCCCTCGCAAAATTCCCCAATCGCCTACCTCCGCACCAGCGGCGGAACCCTAGCCCCGGCGCGACCTCCAGATCGGGACGCCTCTCCGCCAGCGGAATCGGCGGCTCCTTCCCCGGCGCGAAGCTTCGGTGGCCGACCGGCTCGGCGTCCCCCGTCCAAGCTCTCCGTCCACGCCCTTCACCCGGCGGCCCCGTCAGGAATCGCGCCGCGCCGCCCGAGGGATTCGACTCCGCGCTACCTCCAAGGGATCCGCGAGCCGCCGCCGCCGCCGATAGCGTTAGATCGAATCCGATCTGTAACGCTATACTGTTGCAATTGTGTGTGTATTTGATCTGAGGAATTTCCTGGCCTTCTCTTATAGTTTTGTGCAAAAGAGAGGCCCCTAGGAAACAAAAAAAAGAGACTCCGTCATGGGTGTTGTGTATTACAAATATAAGAGTGCAAAGGAAACTTATTCTGTGCAATTGCCCCATTCTTTTATATCTGTTTACGAACTCAAGCAGCTCATCTTGACGAGTAACCGTCATGGCCATGGCCGTACCCGTGGCCGCGGCCCCAGGGAGGATATCGCGCTCTCCAACGCTCAGACCGGCGAAGGTTCGTATTAAAGCCGATTAGCTTTATTTAGGTCATGATTTTTGTACAACAGCATTCAAATCTGTAAAATCCTGGGAAATTGGGTTAACAGTTATTGTATGAAAATTGTGCAATATAATCATCACATCATGCGCTTACTGCCTCGTATCATGATTGCAACCTCGGCAATCTGTGTGAGGTCCATTGCCTCTCGAGATCTGTCTTTTTAGTGTTTTTACTAAATGCTGATTGTGTTGTTTAGGCTTTCAGGTGTGCGTATTAGGATTTGTATGATTAGTATAAGTTCGTATTTGGCATGAAAGCGCCTATTTTTTTTTCCCAATCATGAATAGTACTATCCATCAGAATATATTGTTTGAAGCCATCTCAGTTAATCAGAACAGAGCCCAAATTACTGAAAAGTTATATCTGCTCTCATGTTTAAGTTAAAGATCAAATAGGTTACTAGAGGCCTCTTGCAAGATACACAGATATTCCCTTGACGCGTGTGGAATCTAAAGACACAACCATCTATTCAATGATGTCAGTGTGCTTATGTATATCTCGTGCAGATCTGGACAAAGCAATGTCTATAAATGTTTTATTGCGTTCCATGATTTATCAATGAATGATTTGACATTCCTCATTTCAATCTGTAATGTTCATTGTTCATCCAACGGTTCTGTACACGTCGATCAGTGTTCGGGGTATGAAGTATGCATGCCATCCGGCATGGTGGTCAATAATAGTCTGTATCTGGATGTGGTCATTTTTTTAGGAAGATATAGTATGACCGCAGTGGAGGTTTCTTAATAAATAATTATGAACTACTATTGCAGTGGAAGAGCTGCAATACATGTTCCTTGCATTGTTTTGGGATATGGTTCATATGGTTGGATATCTCATATATGTATGTGGGGCTCTGTTTTCAGTCCCGTGTATAATGTTTTTTTTGGCAATTTGTGATCAATTCATGCTCTTTTCTTTCGCATCCTGCACATCTCAATAGCTCTCAGTTTCCCAGCTTTCTAAACATAATTCAGTCTGTTATTTTGATGTGTTGTGCTGTTTTTTGAAGATCTTAGTTTCAACTAGAACATGCTAGTATTATTGCTTAGTTTTGGTTATACAGGAGGGATTTGTTTCACAGTTGAAAGCTAGGATATTTGTTTTAGTGAAATGCTCTGACATTTCTGTTTTCTGTGCTTGTTCTTGAATGCAGAGTATGCAGATGAAAATGCCATGGTACCGCAGAACGTAACTGTCCTGGTCCGCCGAATTGCTGGGCAAATGTCAGAGAATATCGTCGTATTCTCCTCGTAAGTCTCTATTCCCCTGTTTGGACGGACATCAGGAGAAATACTGAGTCGGTAGGATTAAGTGATGGAACTGAGATAACATGTGAAAGTTGCTGCCTTTTAAGTTCATCATTAGGATGTTAACATATCATTTTCTTTGCGTGCACGTCTAAATACATTCTTAATAACTGGTGTTTGTAACAAAATTGAAACGGACAACGGCACTCCACTCTTATGCCTGTTTTCTCTAAATGATGAACCAAAATGTATGAGCATTGCCTTACACTAGAGGCTCTCTCTCTCCAAACAGATTTTAATTTCATTCTTACTTTGCGAGGTCGGAGATGTCTTCTGCATACACTAATATTTTTCGACTAATTGCAGGCGGAAAGTAATAGAAGATGGTTCTGTAGCTTCGAACAGATCAGTGGTTACTGAATTAGTCTCAAAATCTAGTTCCTCTACAGAAGTGCAAGATGAAGATGCTGCAATCGCAGCTGTGATTGATGGAGCTGAACTCAAATGGTTAGAATTCAGATTTCCCTTACCTCTCATAAATCAGCGCATATATATTTTATTCCCTATGTAATGATCATATTTAATGGTGCATGTAGGGAAGATAGACCATCTAATAGAGGACAAGTTGGTGGGTTTATGGGACGCCATTACGGTAATGCTGCAATTGTTTCTTCAGTATCATGTTTTTTAGTTACGATTATGCTTCCAGACCAAGCGGCCTTAAAGATTATCCTGTTTCTTCAGTATCATGTTTTTTTTGAGTTACGATTATGCTTCCAGACCAAGCAGCCTTAAAGATTATCCTGTTTCTTCAGTATCATGTTCTTTTGAGTTACGATTATGCATAGCCTTAAAGATTATCTTAAAAAATCAAAGCTACAGTTATGATTATAAGAGTGTGAAGGTGTTGAAGCTTTGCTAAATTGCTAGTATTTGAAGTTATGATGAGAGCCTTCGAACTTAACAGAGTTGTGTATGAATTGTTGATTTCCATGGTTTTCTATACGTGGATTTTATTGCGCACAAGATGTTTGCATTTTTTTTGTTAATATGGTTTTAATATATTATTTAACATGTGCGCTGTTTGACAAATCTTTCTTTTTGAAGGTCAAGGACCGCTGGGAGGGGAGGCACCTCCACCAGGCTATGTGTGCCGCAGCTGCGGAGTTCCAGGCCATTTCATTAAACATTGCCCACAGGAAAGCCATGCACCTCCACCTGGCTATACCTGCTTCCGATGCCAAATTCCAGGGCATTTTATTCATCATTGCCCAACCATTGGTGATCCCAAATTTGACGACTACAAAATTAAAATGTCTCGTTCTCTGGCCCCGGTCGTATCTGCAAATCCTGTTGATGGCATTCCATCTGCACTTGCCCCAGCTGCATCTGTGAGTGTTGTTGACGACTTGCCAGCAGAACTCCATTGCCGGCTATGTAATAAGGTGATGGCAGATGCGGTGTTAACAAGCAAGTGCTGCTTCGACAGTTTCTGTGATAAATGTAAGCGGTTTTCATGTATTCCATATGTATATTTAGAAGCCTTGTTGTATGATGGAGCAATGCAATATTCAGACATTCGATATGTGTTTATGCTCCAATTCGTTTTGGTCAAGAACACTAGTTTTCTATGTCCAGTTTATGCTTCAATAACACTAAATCTGTACTCTCCCAGTTTACGCTTCAATAACACTAAATCTGTACTCTCCCAGTTTACGCTTCAATAACTGTGGTCTGCACTCTCGTTTTCTGTGTCCAGTTTATGCTTCAAACTGGATGAGGAATAATAACTGTCTGTTTCCCCTCAGGTATTCGAGATTACATCATTACACAATCGAAGTGCATTTGTGGAGTGAAGGTACTTGCAGATGACCTCATTCCCAATCACACACTCAGGAGCACGATCAGCAATATGTTAGGAACAAGGGCTAGCAGCACTGCAAGTGGTACAGGGAAGCACAAAAGTTCTTCAGGCAGCAACCCTGATCCCAAGTTACAGAGCCCGGCCACCTCGGCTGCTTCAGGAAGGGACTTGAAGCAAGACAACCTGCTATCATCAGCTTCCCCTGATGTAGGTGCCCAGGTTGCCAGGGAATGTGATCAAGTGGACCACCCTCAGAAAAATGTGGATTTGAAAAGCAAAACTGAAGGCTCTGCAGGATGTTCAGTGGAAAGGGCTATACCAAATGCCGACTCCCTCAAACAAAAGGATGTCAGCGAATCAACCCTGAAGGACAGCACGATCTCAGGGACGCTAGAACCAAAAGTTGCCAGGCCTGATCAATTGAAGAAGAAGCGAAAGAAGGCAGACTCATCTAAGATTGTTCATCCAAACAATGCTGACTATGGTTACAACGTTCCATTTGACCCTGCATATTCCAACCCTTTCAACGGTGGACACCCTATGGTAAATGATCCATACATGTACGCCTCAATGGGCATGGCTTATGGTGGTTACCAAATGGGTCCATTTGGTGTCAATCCGTTTGGCAACATGCCACCGCAAGCTCCCTTCGGCAATATGCCACCGCAGGCTCACTTTGGCAATATGCCACCGCAGGCTCCCTTTGGCATGCAAGGCTATCCAGCAAACTATCAAAGGTATATTATCAATTGTATTGAAATTGTTTCCTTCATTTTTGTTAATATAAATGAACATGGACAAATATAAGACGAGTCAGTGATACAATTTGGTCATCTGTGCCTTAATTTCAATTTCAATCAATACTAATAACGTGTCTTGTACTCTTGTTGGTTTTGTAGCTGGGAAACCCATCCTGCACTACACCGGAACGCCGAAGCTGCCGCACACTCGAGGCAGGCACCTAACCGGGATGCTGAAGCTGCTGCACGTTCCAGGCAGCCACCTCACCGGGACACTGAAGCTACTGCGCGCTCAAGGCAGACTGAGAGGCCAAGAGACACTGTTCGAGGCCCCGACCATCAGAGCGCAACCAGCGCTTGGGTTCTCCTCACAGCAGAGAGTCAAGGAGCAGGTCCCGGTCAAGATCGGAGAGGAGGGACCATGGACGTTCTGACAGAGCTTCCAATGACTACGACGAGGATCGCAATGGTAGGAAGAGGACGCGTGCCTCTTCTCCAGCAGATGGTGACAAACATAGTAGGCGGAGGATGCGCGCCTCTTCTCCAGCAGACGCTGACAAACATAGCAGGCGGACGTCCAGACACAGTTCTAGGAGTCTCGCACGTGATGATTCAAGCGACGATGAGCAGAATTTCAAGAGGAACTGGGGACACAGATCATCAGTCACCATGGACGCAAGGTCCTGAATAAAGCTGGTCTGGAGGATCTCTTGAGGCATTGCTGATGTCCAAAGCTTGCTGATACGGCATCTTTTACTGCTCGTGATTGTATGTCTCAGAAAGGCTCGTGATTGTATGTCTCAGAAAGCAGAGGGTAACTGTGAAAGCAGAGCGTAAACTACGAAGAATCGTAGTTATTAACCATTATTATACAGGATTGTAATACATTGAGCGTTCCCAGCTCTCTTTCTATGTAATGAAGTGTATGCAAGATGAATAAAATTATCCTTAGCTATTGTGATATGCGTTTCGTTACTTCCTTTTGTTTTTTCTTTTGGAAAATGATTATCACCTGATTGTGCTAATACTCTCCGCGTTTTGCTTAAATAATAAATAATACTCCCTCGGTTTCATAATATAAGACATTTGACATATGTCTTAAGATTGACTACATAGAAAGCGAAATGAACGCACCTATACACTAAAACATCTCTAAATACATCTAGATATGTATGAATTTAGAAAAGTAAAAAAATGCTTACATTTAGGAACAAAGATAGTAGTATGATGAATACGTATACATGGTTACCAGTACTCCCTATGGTCGGGTCTACAGGGCCTGCGCGTGTATAACATGACTTGTATAACACAAAATTATCCTGCTAGAAAGTATAACATTTAGAGTTTTAAATGGTATATCTTTTGTAATACTCATATTACGTTGGTCAAATTAACGAGTTAGGGACACACGTATTACCTATATAGGAAATATGCCCGTGCGTTGCAATGGGAGAAAAAATCTGCATCACCGAGACACATAAAGTTATCTCTCATTAACTCCCATGATGGATCCTTCATAGCGAAACAACTCTTTACCAGGTTACTGTGTTCACACTCGATGCATAACACGCACTCACCCGGTAGGCCCCACTTACACGACCCCCCCCCCCCCCCCCCCCCCCCCCACCCCCCCACCCTCCCTCTTTTTTCTTCTCACCTCTACCCCTTGGTTTGTCTCGCCTCGACACCTGAATTGTCATGCTTTAGGAGACGCGAAGATAGAGCGAGCCGGACCCAAGCTTTAGGAGACATGAGGGTGCTCTGGGAGCAGCCGTGACGGAAATGGTTTGGTAGCGCCGGAAATTCCCAGCCAGTCAAACACCTACAACATTTTCTCGTAAAGAATATTTGGATCCATTACAACGTTATTTCCTTACACTTGTAAATTATCATTTCGATATAAAGTATTTTTCGGCCCTTGTAAGTTTCGAATGAATACATAAATAAACATAGGAGGAGATCAGCTTCAGTATTCAACATAACTACATAATCTTCTCATATGTTGTTTATACACTGATCTGAACACATGAAAATTCAACAAAATAACACTAAAATGCACACATGCATGGTACAATATATTTATCGGAATGCAAGAAGATTCACGTATCCGAGACACCATTGCAGAAATATCGCACATCTGATTACAACCGATCCACACACCGATGCACGTTGGAGAAGAGGAGTATTTACGTTGGACATGACGTCTTGGAAGGAGCAGGTGGCGCAGAGGACGTAGAAGATCAGGGAATCGGCAAGGTTAAGCAGGGAGAAGCAGCAGTGGCACCGACCGTCCTCAACTTCTCAGCGTGCTCGGCCGGAGCAGCCTTCCTCCCGATGGCAGTTGCGCAGATGCCGACGTCATTCTCAAGTGATTAGTTAGCGGCGGCGGCGGTGAAGTAAAGAACGGCATCGGAGAGTCTCCCTTCACATACTGCGAGGCTGCGAGCTCGCCTCGCCGTAGCTGCGTAGGACGGACGATACCTTTTATTTCGCGTCGATGCGAGCATATCCGACGGCGGCGTGCGGCTAGGCCGCGCAGAGCAAGGGGCGAGCGATTATGTGGCATCTGCTCCTCTCGACGCTCTCGTCCGTCCCAACCCGTCGGAGCCGTACCACAAAAGGGAATCACGCCGCGAAAGTGACCTCGCCGCGAGCACGACAGAACCATTGACGGCAAGCTCGCACTCAAGGCGAGGCGCAGTCGTCCGGCTCGGCGGCAGAGGTGTGGACGGGGAGGTCGCGCATGTGTTGCAAATCGAGATTCTGCTCCTTAAATTAAGATCCGCTTGGACGCCATCGAGCGAGGCCGGCTGGCGCCGGAACAATTTCGATCGAATAGAGAAGAAGGAAAAGTTTAGAACGGAGGGATAGATTCACGCGGGTGCATGTATAAGTACAGGATGCCAGGAGGGCGTGACGTGCGGTGAGCGGAGGAGATTGTGTTGGATTGGAGCTTGGGATGATGACGGCGCAGTCTCCTAGTTGGCAGCGGACACCTTCCATCATCGAGCGAACCACCGCCATATCGACGTACCACACGTACGGACGAAAAACGTACGAAATTTGGAGGAAGAAACACTACTCGTATTATATAGTAGAGAAACCCGATTTTGGTGGGAGCACCGTGCATGTTAGAATGCACATTGTATATTCAAGACTACTGTTATTTTTTGATCCACGACGATGCAGAGATAATATCTGCTGAAAACCAAAGTGTAAACCATGTTCCAAAGTTCTAAAAGTCTAAGAAATACTACGATATATTGGTGAGGTGATGTTCTTTTAAATTTCAGGGTTTAAAATCAAATTTATTTGGCATATATGGAAAACGAAATTCACAACGAATGGTGAGAAAACAGTACATCATCACTACTCGTGCTTAATTTATTTTCACTTACTTCCCGAAGGTGTATGATTTTACACTTGAAATTTAACATAATCATTCTAGCAGACCGTATTCTTAAGAGTTTCTTTAGTAACAGGTGCAAACTGAAACTGGTATACGGCCCCGAGTACACGTGCGTCGGCTGTGCGCCTTCACTTTTCCTTCCACTCCCGTGAAGACAGAGAAAAAAAAACCATCCTCGTCGTGTTCGTCACACGTGTGCGGTGTGCTGGCCCTGGCGTGGCCTCAGCCACTGCCGGCCGCTCGGCACGTTTCCTCCCTCTCCCCAGCCACTCCACACCTGCACTTCTTCCTCGCTTCGCTTCTCTCCGACCCTCCGATGGCCACGCTGCAGCTCAACCACATCGCGCGGGAGACCGCGGACGTGCGCGGCCTGGCCGCCTTCTACGAGGAGGTGCTGGGCTTCGAGCGCGTCCCTTCCCCGACCTACAACTTCCAGGTCGCCTGGCTCCGCCTCCCGGGCACCCCCGACGTCCTGCTCCACATCATCGAGCGGGACCCGGCCACCGCGGTGGCCTCCTCCCCCGGCGCCCTGGGCGCCCCGCCCGACCAGCTTCCCAGGAGGCACCACCTGGCCTTCTCCGTGGCGGACTACGACGGCTTCCTCACCGGGCTCAAGACCCGCGGCACGCACGTCTTCGAGAAGACGCAGCCCGACGGCCGCACGCGCCAGGTCTTCTTCTTCGACCCCGACGGTGAGGGGACTCCTTCTCGGATCCTTTATTATGTGTCCAGTATTTGCAATCTTGTTCCAGATACAACACTCTCGATTGAATCTGATCCCGGTTGCAATATTGTGTCTAACTGACGAAAACCTACCTGGTGCTTGTTGTCTGCAACCTGACATAGAAATCGCGGCTCTGTCGGAGTTCCGAGGGTCTCAACTATTATGCTCGTTATACTTAGTTCCCAGGAATTTGGCTACTGTTTGCTACGAACATCTGTTACTTCATAATTTGGTGGTACTACCTTTTTCTTCAGTAATTTAGTTCTGAAGTCTGTATGATTTCAGCTCGATACAAGCTGTAGAGTTTTCACTTTTCACCTAGTGTCCGGAAGATCAGACTGACTGTAAAACTAATTCAGAAAGCTTTGCACCTGTTACTTGAAAATCTGGAGTTAGTTTAACAACACATTCTGTACAATCTCCTAAGCTGCATAAGCATTTGGGTATCCTTGATTAGGACTACAAAGCAGCCTACAATTTCAGGCGGAGCGCTGATGTGTTTGAGTGATGGGAGGAATGCCTGCCGCGTGTTTGCTTCACAGTCCATTAACTGCGCGGCCAAGAGTAGGTTGTTGGATATCTGCATGTTTTATGTTCTTAGGTTTACTTCTTATAGTAGTAATATCAGATTGCCTTTTCAGACGAGCGTGCCGAGTTTATCGAGTAGGCTTAGTTCAGTTATGCATTTTCTTTTTCATATGCTTAGAATCTGTTGCATGCTTGATTATGACCAGGTCTATCAGTTTGTAGTAAGATGCTCATTTGGTAAATGCTTCTCTTTCACTTTTTATTTAGGCCATGCTAAATGTTCCTCGCAAAAGAAAAAGATCATGCTAAGTCTATTATAGTGTATTTAAGATTGTATTGTCATCATTGTCATAAGTAGGGTTCTGAAAACGAGTTCTACACTCTTAGTTCCTGTAAATTACTCGAAATTGCTTATCATCAATAAATAGCAAGCCTATGGCTGATGATAACTCTTGGCCAGTGAAATACTTGTTTGACCTTTATATGGTGGCATTTGCTTTCTGAAAGGACATATTTTATGTCCCCTATGTTTTGTGTGTTAGGCAACAACACTAGGAATTATTTAATATGATGTTAAGTGGTGCAGGAATGAAATGATACAATTACACTTTGCATCGAAACACTTGACAAGAAAAAGAAGCTTGCATTTGCCTGTCCAGTCCGGAGTCTCCGGTCTCTGTGGCCGGAGTCTCCGGTCAATTTGAAATTCTGGAGCAAAAGCTCCTCAGGACGGCAGCCGCGGTATGGGGTGCGGAGTTACCCCGGAGTAACACCGGAGTCTCCGCACCGGCCGGAGTTTCCGGTCCCGTGGTCCGGAGTCTCCGCCCCAGACAAGATTTTTGAATCGAAGAACTTCCCACGACGGCGCGTGCGGTATTGGGTCCGGAGTTGCCCCGGAGTAGGTCCGGAGTTTCCGGCCCTACCGGAGTTTCCGGCCTCCAAGACCGGAGTTTCCGGTCTGCTGAGAAGATGAACATCGCGGCGGCAGCCGCTGTATCGCGACCGGAGTTACCCCGGAGTCAGTCCGGAGTTTCCGCCCAGTCCGGAGTTTCCGGCCTCCCGTCCGGAGTCTCCGGACTTAGTGGACAGAAAAACGGCTAGTTTTTCTGGAGGGGTATAAATACCCCTCCACCTACCTCCAGCTCTTGAGCTCGCCCAGATCTGAAGTACACCATTGTTGCAAGCTCAAGAAACATTAGATCTCCCAATCCCTCCACCCAAACTTGTTGATCTTTGGAGGATTGAAGGAGAAGGCCCGGATCTACATCTTCACCAAGCGGTTCTTCATTTCCCCCTCATTCACTTGAGGGATTTGAGCCTAGGGTTTCCACTAGGAAAACCTAGGCATCTTGTTGTACTTACTTGCTTGCTACTTTTGTGTAGTGAAGCTGTGGTGCTTGGGAGCTCCCAATCCTTTTGTGGGTTGTGCTCCAAGCTTGTTGTAAGGGCTCCGGATTCCGCCTTGAAGGTCTCCGATAGTGGAAGGTGGACCGAGCTTTTGTGCGAGGTTCATCGGAGAATAGGGTGAGGCCATTTGTGGCGTCTTGAGTTTGAAACTCACACCCCTCCAACGAGACGTACTCCCCTAAAAAGGAGGAACTCGGGAATACATCCTTGTCTCCGCGTGCTTCCCGATCGGTTACTCCTTTCTTGTTATTTACTACTTGTATCTTATCTTGTTTAGACTTAACTTGTCATATAGGTAAATTCATCTTAGTTGCATATCTAGAGAATTTACCTTTGTGTCAAGCCTTAATCGAAAAAGAATTAAAAATTGGAGTAGCACCTATTCACCCCCCCTCTAGGTGGCCATACGATCCTTTCAATTGGTATCAGAGCCTCGGCTCTTTATTCGGGCTTAACCGCCTAAGAGAAATATGGCCTTCGATGCCGATGGGAACCCTCTTGCTCTTCCGGCCACTTCGGTTTCCATGGAGGACTTCACTAACTTGAAGACCTCTATGGAAACCAAAATGGATGAGTTGCGTGAAATGATAGCAAAACTCTCGGAAGCAAAGGTAACCGCATCACCTCCTTCTCTGGAGATTCCTCAAGTGGAGTTAAAGGAGAACGAGGATAAAGGGATCCGGGGGTGGACCAAAATAAAAATGAATCCCCATCTAAAACACTAATGGGAAAGGAGAACATGCTAGAGTTCCTTTTGCATACTCTCCCGACCTACCTATCCCTCATCCTCCTATTCACTTAAGAGGAGCACCACCTAGTCTTAATGCATCCTCTTTTACTCATTGGCAATCTTCTATGAAATCTCACTTGAAAAGTGGTTGCATAGGTCTTTGGAAGATCATTGTAGATGGATACAAGGCGGTGGATGAAAATGATTTGACAAGGCGAGAAGAAGTTGAAGCTCAACTAAATGCCACCGCTCTTGATGTGATCCGTGTTGCGGTGGGTGAGAAGAACATTCATCACATCGAAGATTGCACCACCGCTAAGGAAGCATGGGCATCCCTCACGGAGGTGTTCGTTGGAAATGATAGCATGAGGAGAAATAGATATGAAGCCATGAGCAATCAAATTGAAGGCTTCTACAAGAAAGATGATGAAACTCATGAGGAGATGTATCAAAGGCTCAAGGCTCTTGCTTCCGCATATAGAGACCTTGGTGCTAAACATGTGGATGATACTTACATCAAGAGGAAGTATGTGAATGCCCTCATGCCGTTTGAAGAGCCGACTTGAAGAGTCTCCAAGGAAAGCACAACTATGACACCTTGACCTCAAATGAAGTCATGCAAGAGATGCAATCTTACAAGGTCCAAGCCCAAATTGCTAGAGACTCTCGTGCCCGTGCTCTTGGAATGGCCCGAAGTTCCTCACTTGCTTTGAAGGCCAAGGTGGTGGAACAAGATGAAGACCAAGATCATGAAGAAGGAAGTTACTTGCACCCGAGGAACTCATGAGTGCTCATAGAGATTATGTGGCTCTAGCGGCAAAGACCTTTTGGAAGAATCCATCTAAAGCTAAAGCTCATGTGATCAAAAGTACAAATCAAGTGGTTACAAGGAGGGCAACCCAAAAATGAAGACTTGCTTCAATTGTCAAGATAAATTTCACTATGTTGCCCAATGCCCTTATGAGAACCGTGAAGAACATGGAGGAAGACTCATTCTCAAGGAAGCTTCAAGGTCTTCTCCCATGAAGCCCTACTTCAAGAAGTTCATCTCCAACAAGAAGCCACCTACCAAGGTGTTGGTGGCAAGAGAAGAATATATGTCCGGGGAGGAGAGTGATGAAGAAGAAACAACCACAAGTGGAGTGGCCGCTTTAGCCATTGCTTCATCGACAACCCCTTCTCTCTTTGAATCCCCCAATGATAATGTCACCACCAAATCCGCTACGTGTCTCATGGCCAAACTCTCCGAGGTATCATCTTCCCCTCCTTCTAAGACTATGAATGAAATACATGAACTTATGAGTCTTAGAGTTAAGGAAGAAAATGTTGCTTTGGATTTCTTGATGACTAACTTGCAAGGTGAATGCAAGATTCGGCTTGAGATTCTTATGAATCAATATGGCATGGCACAAGATCTCCTTGAAGAAAAGGGGAGACTTGAAAGAGAAAATGCTAATGAGATCGCTTCCCTTACCATGGCTATTGAGGAAGAGCATGAGCTTCGAGTTTCTCTTGAGAGAAGCTTGAGAATTTTGATGAATCTCAAAATGAAACTCTTTCTAAAATCATTAAAGAACGTGACCATGCTATTGCTAAATACAAAGTTTTAGAGAAACAAAAGATCGTATTTGGTGTTGGTCATAATAGACTAACCGATGAGCTAGAGAAGCTCACTAAGGCTCACAAGGCCTTGGAGAGTGAACACTCTACTCTCACCAAGTCTTTTGAACAACTTCAAATACAATCTACTAAAATTGATGCACCACCTAGCTCCTCTACTTCTTGTGATCATGCAAATGTCATTGAGGAAAATGCTAGGTTGAAGGATGAGCTTGCCAAGGCCTCTAGCCCTCAAGGTGAGAAACCTCTTTATGAGCTCTTGCAAGCGCAAAAGCCACACATAGGGAAAGAGGGCCTTGGTTATGTTGCCAAGAAGAAAAGAAGAACAAGAACAAGAAGAAGGCCAAGCCCGCACAAGCAAAGGAGACTACCATTGCGAGTAGTGATGCCACAAGGGGCAATGCCACTCACAATGACTTTGCGGGAAAATACAACCCTTCATATGTTCTTATGAAATCTAGAAATGGTTGTGTTTTTGCTAAATATGTTGGCACTTCATATGGAGATGATTATCACTATGCTATTTGGGTTCCAAAGACCCTTGTGACTAACAAAAGAGGACCCATTCCACAATGGGTACCTAAAACAAAGACTTGATTTCTTGTAGGACTTTTCTTCCGGTGGATCTTCATGGCTCATTGATAGTGGGTGTTCATCTCACATGACCGGAAGCAAAGAATTAGTAAAGGGCCTATTGAAACAATTACTCACATTCTCTCATGTCACCGTCGGGAACGATGCAAGACTTAAGGTATTGGGATATGGCAAGGTAGTGATCACTCCGGAGTTATCCATTGAGAAGGTCCTTCTTGTTGAATCCCTTTCATATAATTTACTTTCCGTTGGTCAATTATGCAATGTCGGTTACACCGTTATCTTTAATAAACACCACGTGACCATCCTCTTCACTCAATCTCTTAAAGTAGCCTTTGTTGGATTTCGTGTGAACGGTTTGTATGTGGTCGATTTCTCGAAAGAGACCACTCAAATTGCCACGTGTCTAATGGCTAAATCCGACAAGGGTTGGCTTTGGCATCGCCGGCTAGGCCATGTCGGTATGAGAAATTTGCAAACTCTTGTGAAGGGTGGACACGTGGTAGGACTAACCGATGTTAATTTTTCCAAAGATCGTCCTTGTAGTGCTTGCATAGCCGGAAAGATGCATGAAAAGAATCACCCCAAGAAGAGCATTATCTCCACTAAGAAGCCTTTGGAGCTCCTTCATATGGATCTCTTTGGGCCTCCCACATATGAGAGTCTTGGTGGCAAGAAATATTGTTTGGTGATTGTGGATGATTATACAAGATATTGTTGGACTTTCTACATCAAGAGGAAGAGTGAAACTCAAAAGATATTCATTGACTTTGCAACCTTGGTTCAACGCCAATATGACTCCAAGATTTTGGCAATAAGAAGTGACAATGGTACGGAGTTCAAGAATTACACTATGGATGATTTCCTAAGTGGGGAGGGCATTCAACACCAATATTCCGCTGCTTATACTCCCCAACAAAATGGTGTCGCCGAAAGGAAGAACCGCACTCTTATTGATATGGCAAGAACTATGTTGGCCGAATTTCATTCCCCATACAACTTTTGGGCCGAAGCCATCAACACCGCTTGCCACTACTCAAACCGGCTCTTCTTTCGTCCTCTCATGAAAAAGACACCATATGAACTCCTTACCGGTAAAAAGCCAAATGTCTCTTACTTTCGCGTATTTGGATGCAAATGCCATGTTTACATTAAAGGTTGCCCAATTGCTAAATTTGCATCTAGAACTTTTGATGGTAT
The DNA here is from genome assembly GCA_947311845.1 of Poa pratensis. Classification (NCBI taxonomy): domain Eukaryota; kingdom Viridiplantae; phylum Streptophyta; class Magnoliopsida; order Poales; family Poaceae; genus Poa; species Poa pratensis. The sequence goes on from CAMZMU010000048.1 coordinate 38,362,972, forward strand.
TCTTGTTGGATATGCCGCAAACTCCCATACTTATAGGGTCTACAACATATCCACCGGATGTGTTGAAGAATCTATGAATGTGGAGTTTGTCGAGGATAATGGCTCCCAAGCGGAGCATATTGATCATGATGATGTAGGTGATGTACCTCCATCTCAAGCCATAAGAACTATGGGCATAGGGGAACTTATTCCTATTGAAGAACCTATTATTGACACTCAAGAAGAAGGAACAAGTTCTACTCATGTTGAACCATCCACCTCAACAATTGATCAACAAGCTATACAAGAACAAGATCAAGATATTCATCCACATGAGCAAGATAATGGTCAAGACCCACCCAACTCTAGTGGAGAACAAGAACATGATGAACCCCCATCTCCAAGAACTCCACTTCGGGTTGACCATGAACAAGAAGAAGGAAATGATGAAGATGTTCGTGTTGGTGAAACAATTGGTCAAGCTATAGAACGCCGAGTCATTCGGCGTGCATCAACATTGGATCATCTACAACACTTCAAAGAGAATATCCTTGGGAGTATTAATAAGGGTGTGTCCACACGTAATCAATTATCTAACTTTTGTGGTCATGTCTCTTGTTTGTCTAGCTTAGAACCTCTTAAGGTATATGATGCTCTTGAAGACATGGATTGGGTTGCGGCCATGCATGAAGAATTGAACAATTTCGAGCGCAACAAAGTATGGTCATTAGTTGAAAGACCCAAAGACACATCACATAATGTCATTGGAACCAAGTGGATATTCAAGAACAAGCAAGACTCACATGGTCAAGTCATTCGCAACAAAGCAAGATTGGTTGCACAAGGCTACACCCAAATCGAAGGAGTCGACTACGGTGAAACTATGCCCCCGTTGCTAGACTTGAATCTATTCGTTATAATTGCTATGCATCTACTCATAATATTCTTATATCAAATGGATGTTAAAAGTGCTTTCTAAATGGTCCACTAAATGAGTTGTGTATGTTAAACAACCACCGGGTTTGAAGACCCTAAATTTCCTAACCATGTCTACTTACTACATAAGGCTCTTTATGGGCTCAAGCAAGCCCACGTGCTTGGTATGATCATCTCAAGGAGTTCTTAGTAGACCGTGGTTTTGAAATTGGGGTAATCGATCCCACCCTTTTTACAAAAAGGATAAATGGAGAGTTTTTCGTATGCCAAATATATGTTGATGATATTATCTTTGGTTCTACTAATCATGAATTTAGTGATCAATTCTCTAAGCTAATGACCAAGGAATTTGAGATGTCCATGATGGGAGAATTGAAGTATTTTCTTGGCTTTGAAATCCACCAATGGAGAGAAGGAACATTCTTATGTCAAGCCAAGTATATTCAAGACATGCTCAAGAAATTTGATATGAACAATGCCAAGCCATATAAGTTTCCCATGGACTCCAAGGCGGATCTACACTTAGATCCGGGGTAAGGAAGTTGATCCCAAGCTTTATCGTTCTATGATTGGATCTTTACTTTACCTTTGTGCATCTAGACCGGATATTATGTTTAGTGTGGGTATGTGTGCAAGATTCCAATCAAGTCCTAAGGAAAGTCATGAAACCGCGGTTAAAAGGATTCTAAGATACTTGATAGATACTCCTAACTATGGTCTTTGGTACCCCCATGGGACAAGCTTTGATCTTGTAGGTTATTCGGATGCGGATTGGGCGGGTTGCAAAATGGATAGAAAATCAACTTCGGGTACTTGCCAATTCCTTGGTAGGTCTCTTGTGAGTTGGTCTTCCAAGAAGCAAAATTGTGTGGCCTCGTCCTCCACCGAAGCCGAATACATTGCCGCCGGAAGTTGTTGTGCACAATTATTATGGATGAGGCAAACTTTAAAGGATTATGGTGTCATTTGTGACAAAGTGCCTCTTTTATGTGACAATGAAAGTGCCATCAAAATTGCTCACAATCCGGTACTTCATGGGAAGACCAAGCATATTGAGATCCGGTATCATTTTATTCGAGATCATGTTGAGAAGGGTGATATTACAATCAAGTATGTCAACACCAAGCATCAACTCGCCGATATGTTCACAAAGCCTCTTGGTGAAGCAAGATTCAAGGAGTTGAGAGGAGAACTAAATGTGGTGGACATAAGCAATTGGACTTAGTGGACTTCTTGCATACCTACCCATATTAGACAATAGTTATTTGGTTTGGATGTAGGCATGGACATAGGGGGAGTGCGGTCCTAATCCATTGGACTATCCCTCCCCCCATTATGCCGATAGCAAGAACTCATTTTGTCTCTATATTTTCATTTTATGAATTGTGAGCTTAAATGACGAGTAGTGGCCGTGAACCCAAGATACATCTTCGCGGTGTCACACCACAAACTCATACATGGTGGCTTAGGCCACCGCCCTCTTCTTTGTGAAGAGTTGATCTTATTTGATCTTCATGGATTTTATTTGGTTTCTAGACCTTTATTGTGTTTTGGGAAAAACACTTGGAATTGGCTTTTTATATTTGCATCTTGCAATTCCTAGTGTGTATCTCACCATCAGTGACTTTGTTCTTAACCTAAGCCATCTTATCTAAAAGCCGTGCTCATCTTGCATCATACATGTCCTCCATTTAAATCTGCTGTTTTGGAGCTTTTGGGTCCGGAGACTCCGGTCTGTCCAGAGTCTCCGCCCTAAAGCCCGGAAACTCCGGTCCAACCGGAAACTCCGGTGCTTTAGGCCGGAGACTCCGGCCTCGGTCGTTTCGCTGGGATCTTAAGGGCTCGGGGTGGGGAGTTATCTCATAACTTCCCTCACACCCCCGACCCCAACTCTCCCCAGCCGCCGCCACAAGCTCCAAGACCGCCTCCGGCCGCTCCCCGCCGCCGGAATCCGCCGTGCCACCGGCTCCTCCACTTCCCAAGCGTTGGGGATCTTCCTCCCCTCCGTTTGGATCTCGCCATGAAGGACTCGGGTACCACTCTCTCTCCTTCTCTAGGATTTCATCCTAGATCTAGTTTTGAGAGTAGTTCTTGTAGAAATTCGTGGTGTAGAACCTTTAGGATGGCAATGTACTATCTAGAAAATTGCTAGTGTGAGTTTCCCCTCAGTTTTGACCTAGATTCGAGTTTTGGCATCAGGGCCGGAGACTCCGGCCTTCTGGTCCGGAGACTCCGGTGTGGCCGGAATCCGCCCCCTGAGACCGGAAACTCCGGTCTAGATCAAACCTGAGAAGAAATTCCTCTACCTTTTTCTCTCGTTGATTCCATGGACATGTATGCTTACCTCAATGCTACCTATCTACTCCTGTTTCACAGCTAACAAGAAGTATCCCGGTCCTTCATCCTCATCCTCGACTATTAAGAAGTCAAAGAAGAACAAGCTCCAAGGTCGAGACTATTTGATCTATGATGAAGAACAAGACAAGCATGTGCAGAGTGGTGCTCTTAAGCAGAAACAGGCTGCTGATGCTAGAAGGGCTAGGCAAGAGGCTGCCCTCCTTCGAGAAGAAAGGGCCAAGAAGGCCAAGTTTGACAACTTGACCACTTTGAAGGGGTTGAACAAGGAAGAATTTCGGACAATGAGGGCGCAGAATTTCTATGACATGCCAAACAACTCCACCGATGGTCACTTTTGGAGAAAGGAGCAAGAGCTCATTATGAAGGAAATATATGCCAATTTGGACCCAAAAGCTCTTGTGTGTCCTCAAAAACCGCTGAACTTTGACGTGTTGGCCAAGAAGACATACTTTGCGGATGCATTATGGGTTGCTAGGAAGATTGGTCTTGAGCCCCTTATTACCACCCAACAAGACTATGATATTGACATGGTCCAACAGTTCTTTGCCACTCTTGTGCTTGGAGATGAGGAGGACACCAAAATGACATGGATGACGGGGCCTCTCAAAGTTAGTGCACACTACTCAGAATTTGGAGAAGCCTTGGGGTATGTGTTCAAAGGTGTGAATGAACCCGTTGGTCACCGGATGCATGTTGAAGGCGTGGCCTATGATAAGAAGATCCTTGCCCCTCTTGCTGCTAGAGGGGGTGCCCTTGCTACCACCAAAGGACTCAAGCCCATCTACAACATCTTGATTCGCATGTTTCGTTGGAGCATTGCACCTCAAGCCGGGAATACGGATGCTATCCGTGGAGCTCTTGTCAACCTCATGTACCATTGCCACAAGACATACCTTGCCGGTCCGAATTGTCAAGGGTTTGAGATTGATGTCATGGATTTTATCAAGTGTGAGATCAACATTGCTATTCACGAGAGGAAGAATCCTATGTATGCTCCCTATGTCATGAAGCTCATTCTCAAGAAGATTCCCAACCTCAATCAATCTCATTTCAAGAAACACACATATGGCACCCTTCAAGTACTCCGCCATCACCTTACTCAAGCCTCTTATGAAGAGATAGAGGAGCAAGAAGCTCCTAGGGCAAGAAGAAAAAATGCCACTCCACCCTCTTGGGATCAAGGTGGCAAACAAAGAGTCAACGAGGAGTTGAAGAAAGTTTCTTGGTGGCAAAGGGCTATGATGTGTATGGGTGTTGGGTTGCACAAGGAAAATCATCAAACTTATGTCACTAACAAGAGGATCTTGTCCAACCAAGCCAAGATGATGAAGGAAATGCGCAAGATCAGCAATGGTGGTACCACTCCTCCTCGCAATGAGGGTGATCCCGAAACTCCGCCATCCGATTCAACTATCTCTCTTGACAAGTGGAATGAGGATACATTTCATTGGTCTGATTATGCCGAGGTGACCTCCATGCCCTCCTCTTCTCGCAACACCGGCAAGGCTCCTATGCGCTATGAAGAAGAAAGTGATGAGGAAGAAGATAGTGTTGAAGCAAGTGATGCTGAAGATGATGATGGGAGTGGTGATGATGAGGACAGTGATGCCGACGATGATGAAGACGACGAGTGATCGCCTTGGGTTCCGTTAGCATCGCTCTTCTCCCTTTTTGGTGTTTCGATGCCAAAGGGGGAGAAGTAGTTCTATTAGGCTCTCTCACCGTGGGATTTGCATGGGTCGGACACAAGCACGTGCGTTTATCATTTATTTGCGCTTGTGTCCATTTATCTTATGTCATTTGAACCTATTTGCTTTGGTTTTATGTTGTGAGACTATGTTCCTATTTGTGGTACTCTGTGTGGTATGAGACTATGGATTTCATAATTCCTATGGTTGAGATGATATTATTTATGGTCTATTATTGTGCATTGGTCTCTATGTCATAGTTATGCACAAGGTATGGTTCCTTTTCACCTCAACCCTATATCATGATTTGTCTCATGTTGGTGTAATTTATATTGTTCCATATATTTCTTGTGAGTTGTCTCTCCTCTACATGTTGAGCATTTGTATTCAAATGCAAACTACTTGTATGCACACATGTAGGGGGAGCCTCTCAAATCCTTTGTGGTACATGTCGATAATTGTTGTGTGCTTTATTGCAAATCCGAGTGTTGTCATCTAACACCAAAAAGGGGGAGATTGAAAGGACATATTTTATGTCCCCTATGTTTTGTGTGTTAGGCAACAACACTAGGAATTATTTAATATGATGTTAAGTGGTGCAGGAATGAAATGATACAATTACACTTTGCATCGAAACACTTGACAAGAAAAAGAAGCTTGCATTTGCCTGTCCAGTCCGGAGTCTCCGGTCTCTGTGGCCGGAGTCTCCGGTCAATTTGAAATTCTGGAGCAAAAGCTCCTCAGGACGGCAGCCGCGGTATGGGGTGCGGAGTTACCCCGGAGTAACACCGGAGTCTCCGCACCGGCCGGAGTTTCCGGTCCCGTGGTCCGGAGTCTCCGCCCCAGACAAGATTTTGAATCGAAGAACTTCCCACGACGGCGCGTGCGGTATTGGGTCCGGAGTTGCCCCGGAGTAGGTCCGGAGTTTCCGGCCCTACCGGAGTTTCCGGCCTCCAAGACCGGAGTTTCCGGTCTGCTGAGAAGATGAACATCGCGGCGGCAGCCGCTGTATCGCGACCGGAGTTACCCCGGAGTCAGTCCGGAGTTTCCGCCCAGTCCGGAGTTTCCGGCCTCGGTCCGGAGTCTCCGGACTTAGTGGACAGAAAAACGGCTAGTTTTTCTGGAGGGGTATAAATACCCCTCCACCTACCTCCAGCTCTTGAGCTCGCCCAGATCTGAAGTACACCATTGTTGCAAGCTCAAGAAACATTAGATCTCCCAATCCCTCCACCCAAACTTGTTGATCTTTGGAGGATTGAAGGAGAAGGCCCGGATCTACATCTTCACCAAGCGGTTCTTCATTTCCCCCTCATTCACTTGAGGGATTTGAGCCTAGGGTTTCCACTAGGAAAACCTAGGCATCTTGTTGTACTTACTTGCTTGCTACTTTTGTGTAGTGAAGCTGTGGTGCTTGGGAGCTCCCAATCCTTTTGTGGAGTAGCACCTATTCACCCCCCCCCCCCCCCTCTAGGTGGCCATACGATCCTTTCACTTTCAGTAAGTAATGTTGGATGTATAGGTCTCCAACAGTATTCTGAACTCTGAAATTGGTGAATCTCAGACAATTGTCTATAACCAGGACAAACTTGGTACCGTTACCTGAAGTTATTTCCTCAAGCCTGTCACTTTATCATTTGTCTACCCTTCGTAGATAAAGCTGCTTATTCTGGTTTGCAAACTGATTATGGCTGGTACCTGTATACTTTTCCAATTCTATGGTCTGGAATTGTTTCCGTCGATTTCTTTGCATATCGGTCACCCTTCATAGTATGCTAGGTCCGGGGTCCCCTTCTCCCTTTAACTCGTGACTGGTGTGTGTATCTCTCTGTAACAATTCTAAGTACATTTATTAAAATCCAAAGACCGCACCTGTTATTGATGTTATCCTTCTTTAGTTTTGAATTCATATGTATTTTTACGGTGTAACCTAGTTAGCAGTGAATTCTTGCACGTTACTGACACTTCTGAATTCTGATAATGCATATGCTTGTTGCTCTTGCCCTGTTTTTTTCAAATTTATGATGTAGTATGCTACTCTGTTATCCATTCCAAAAACATCCACATCTTCGTGATCATTGACACGTCTGTTTCTATTTTCAGGCAATGGTCTAGAAGTTACAAGCCCAAGCACCAGTGATAAGTAACCTGGGAGCATGATATGATTTCTACTTCTGCAATAACTGTGTAAGTAACTGATGTTATAGCACGTCCCAAACTGAAAACCCACAAGTAGTTGCGCCCTCACCTCCAACTGCAGAAATGCACCTCCTGATTTTACACTGTATCGACAGTTTTCTGCTGCTGCCGGACATTAAGCGAGGATCTGCTAGTCTGCTAAAATTCTGAAAGTACTGTCAGTTTTCTTGATGCATATGTTCTCCTGATCTGCTTTGCTTGTTTGGTTGCAGGTAATGATGCCCTGAGACTGAGACTGAGACTGAGACTGAGATGATGAACTGCAGAATCTAGGGAACGTTTCAGGATCATGCTTTATTTTCAAACGAATAATGAGCTTACTACATGAGCTATGTACCCCTATGGTTGTAACATGGATCTGTGACTAATTCGTGCCTTGGACATGTATGTCTGTTACTGAATCCTGCTACGTGTTACTACATCAAGTTACAGCGCTCTGGTTCTTGTCCAGCGAATCTCTCGTTTTTCTGATGTTTAAGTTACCGCTAAATCAATCGATCAAGGCATAAGGAACAAGAATGTTTAGGCTATATATCATCTCACCCAGTAGAAGCAACTAATTAGGCAAAAAGAAGCATCTCAGTATCTCACAGTAGCTCGTGAGATACATTGTACTAGTACTAAAAGTATGTGAAGTTCTAAACACATGATACTCGAGATCGCCGGCGTGAGACGAGATCGATTAGTCGTTTGCGGTGGCGAGCTGGACCTGGAGCAGCTCGTCCTCGGGGATGACGCGAATGGTGCAGTCGGAGCGCGGGTAGGCGGCGCAGAGCAGCGCGTAGCCCTGCGCCACCACGTCGTCGCTGAGCATGCCGTCGCTCTGGTCCACCTTGCCGGAGACCAGCCGCGCCGGGCAGGTCATGCACACCCCGAGCTTGCAGTCGTGCGGCACGTCCAGCCCTTCGTCCAGCGCGCGCTCCAGGATGTTCTCGTCCTCCTCCATCTCCACCACCACCGACTCGCTGCCGTGCTCGATCGTCACCTTGTACGCCCGCGGCGGCCCCGCCGACGCCGTGAGGCGCACCCCGTGCTGTTTCCGACGGGGCAGGCGGCGGCGTGGTGGCGGATGTGGAGGAGCGGGGAGGAGATAGATGTAGCGAGGTGGAGGAGTGAAGCGGCAGCCATGGTGTGTTTCAGAGTCTGTGCGCGTGAAGCCGTGCTAGAGGATAAGGCGCTGTGCCGCTATCTGCCGGTCTCGCTTTACCTTGATCTAATCAGAGCCGCTCATTGTCTTCTCGACATCGGCAATTTTATTTTTGTTCATTTTCAGTTTCTTGATGCCAGGAGATGACTTTTTGGCATTTTGCATTCTAGTGCGGATTTATTAGCCCCGAGGGAGAATGCCATCCCATTAGCCACCGTCCGATTTGATAATTCGAAATTCGTACTCCCTCCGTTCCAAATTAATTGACCTGGTCTTGTCCAAATATGGGTATATCTATACTTGTTTAGTGTCTAGATACATCCATGTGTAACCAAATGTGTGTCAATTAAATCCGAACGGAGGGAGTACATGTTTGGGTGGCTTGGTCGGTTTCCGACAAATGAAACGGCCAACATTAGTGTATAACTGATGCTCTGCCATCACCTAGGTGACTATGACCGGTGCTATGACATTGTCCAAATGGCGGGTTAAACGAACAAATTGGTTGGGTGAGGAGGTCAGTTGGGAGTTTAATGTTGTTTCTTTTTCAAAGGCAATTATTCATAATTCTGACCGTTAATTTGTCGTATACTCGAGAAGCTCTGGACGATTTCACAACTACAAAAATGCTTCAGTCCGAAGGTAGAGTAATTTTATTACAGATCAAAATAAGGCTATAACCAAATAAAAGATACAATGCTGTTACATACTCGACCTGATGATAAATTGATCTGGCCACTGGCAGCAGCAACTGCGCCCCTTCACAAAATGAAGCTGAAGGTTACAAATTAAATGGCTAATTGTTTAGTGCGCACCAATTCTGATGTTATATCCACGGTGCGCAGTAACCACACATTTGCATTATTGTCATGCCGATGAGAAATTACTATGGAAGACTTGTTGATATGCGACTTATTTAGTGAATTTTCTGGTCGTAGAGTTGCATTTAAACCAACAAAATATAGTTGTGTCCTCAGGCTGCGTTTGACAGCTTAGTATTTTTGAAACTAGAGTATTGCGAAACTGAAGTATTTCATCGCTGGGCTAACAAATACTTCAGTTTTAAAGAATACTTCAGTTTTAGTAAAAAGTAGACTCGACTAAAGTTTCATTTTAAACAAAAAATTGCAGTTTTGGAGGATATTTCAGTTTTTAAAAAACATCAAAGTATTCAATAACTTAAGTATTTTTGAAATACTTCAGAATAGTTCAAAAAAATGAAGCTCCCAAACGGGCCCATGCTCAAATTCTAGCTACACCCATAATACTCCCTCCGTCCCAAAATAAGTGTCTCAAATTTGTACAAAAGTGAATGTACCTATACATGTTTCATGTCTAGATACATCCATTTTTTAGCAAATCTAAGACAGTTATTTTTGGACGGAGGGAGTAACATATATGTACATCAGTACACCCACACTCTCACACATCGTATACTGAAGTCGGAGTGATAGGGTTTCAGGATCGACAAAGCCATCACAAGCATCTCTTGTAAACAAGATAGAGCAACCAGGTTGCTTTTGCACGGCAAGCTCGGCTCTTGTTAGATCGGTCCTTAAATCTATGCCATCTTCCTCATAGATCAAGGCAGCCATCACAAGCATCTCTTGTAAACAAGATAGAGCAGCCAGGTTGTTTTTGCACGGCAAGCTCGGCTCTTGTTAGATCGGTCCTTTAATCTATGCTGATCTTCCTCATAGATCAAGGCCAACAAGCGCACGCTTTTGATAAGCTTAGAAGGGGAATGCTATGAAATTACAGTGACAAGATGAGGAGGCAAATGCAAAGTCAGCCGGGACAAGGTCTGTCGTCCCAAGAAGCTTGCGAGTTTGGGATCCTCAATCTCTAGGGCCCCACGTCCCGGTGGTTCTGGCATGAATGGGTTTCCCCTAACAAGCCTTGGGTCGGCTCGGAATCACCAAATGAAAGGAACGGCAGGAACCTCTTAAAACTTCCTTTTGAGGGATCCTTTTGGCTGGATGCCCCCTAAGGTCATTGCGTCTGCCATGTTTGAGGCCTCTCGGCGCAAAAATAGAAAAGTTTGCAACGCCCTCACATATTTCAAATGGATATCGCTGCGGAGTCTCACCATGAACACATTGCTCCTTCATCCACCTCCAGGGCCTTATTCAGGAAGTTGCTCTCATTCCTGGGATTGACGACACCATAACTTGCACACTCACTACCAACGGGATCTACACTGCTACGTCAGCCTACCAGGCTCAGTTCATCGGCGCTTCCTCATGCCCATTCATAGGCATTGTCTGAAAATCTTGGGTCCCTCCTATGTGCACTTTCTTTGCTTGGCTTGCGTGAAAATTAGGTTCTGGACCTGGGACAGCCTCGCTGTTAGAGATTGGCCTCATCAGCCTACCGGACAGCTCTGCAGATGTCAACTGGAAACGACAAGACACATATTTTTGAGTGTCGATATTCCAAGAGAGTGTGGGCGGACGCTGCTACCTGGCTTTAGTGCCCCACACTGTTGCAAAATCTCAGTTCAGGAAAGCCAACTGTCTACGATTATTGGAAAGATGTGGCGACCATCCGTTGCTCCTCTCATAAAGTATTGAAAATCGCATTCATCCTAACACGTGGGAGATTTGGAAGGAAAGAAATGCGAGTGTTTCAACAACAAATCGCGATGCCATCCACCCCGTTTCAACGCATCAAAGACGAGGGAAAGAACTGCATCCTTGCCGGTGCCAAGATGTTAGCGGATATTATCGGCTAGTTAGGGTGGCTTCTTTTTTCTCTTTTTCGTTGGCCTAGTTATAAAAGGCAAATGTTTTGAGTTGTTAAAAAAAAACGGCCTTATGAAAACACACGATTGACCAGGAGTACATGCATCCTACTAATCACTCTACCAATAATCGGTCGGGTTCTAAATCTCGGGCACAATAAGATCTAACTAAATCTCAGTCGACTCTGCAGCATTTGGATTTGCACCGTGATTCATTTGGACTAAATTTGTACATGAGTTACAATTGTGTTTAACTGAAAAAGATGTCCAACCGCATGCGTACTCTGTCTGACCCGACCTGTCGCCGGAAGACGGAGAAAACCGGCCGACAATTCCTTTCAGTGCAGCTGTGCAGGGGACTGTTATTATTAGGTCGGCATGCCCGGTAGGGGGTAGCAGGATAAGGACACTACACTCCATCGGCGTCTTGCGTCGAAAAATCAAGACAGACGATAAGCTCGCTCTCCCACCATGGGTGTCTACTTCCACCCCATTTCGCCAGCGTCCTAGCCGCGGCACTGGCGTGTGTGGCGTCGCCCGTGGAGAGGGAGCAGAAGCCGACACCTCCGCTTGACTCCGACCGGACTCGCGCGCGGAGCTTCTCGGCGATTTCTCTCCGTCGCGGAAAAGCAGCCGCCCGGCAGCAACGAGGAAACGAGGCCTGGCCTAGTTCTGTTCCGAGACGACCCGCCGGCCGGCGTAGGCGGGGCAGCACGATCGGGGACGACCGGACTCGCGCGCGGAGCTTCTCGGCGATTTCTCTCCGTCGCGGAAAAGCGGCCGCCCGGCAGCAACGAGGAAACGAGGCCTGGCCTAGTTCTGTTCCGAGACGACCCGCCGGCCGGCGTAGGCGGGGCAGCACGATCGGGACGATCGACTCCGATCGTGCATGGAAGAAAACAAAAGCTAGGGAGAAAGAAGGGTAGAACTGACATCGACGCGACTACTAGTAATAGATAGTCTGGCTGGAATCTTATTCCTTTGATTTATTTGTCTTTGTCTTTTCCTTTGGAGATCGGCGGAAAAGCACACCTACGTCGGCCATCAATCACTCTCGTCGATCTCTCCTCACTTTTATCATTTTTTAATGCAGATACGACTAGTTTCTGTGGACAAATCGATGCATGCCATTTGCTGTGGATGAGTGGATTGATCGACGACTTGACGTAAGTTTACAAGTTTTGTGGACATGTATGAGTTTACTCGTACATCATCGATCAGGGATCTAGGCAAGAAAGCTGAGAACTTGTTGGCAGGTGTACCTACGACCGCTTCGCTCCCTGGCCTAGCCGCCAGGAGGAGAAAGGCGGCCAGGGAGGCGATCGTTTTCTCGCCCGATCTTCACCAGCGAACATGCTGGTCCCTCTCCCTCTGTTTGCTGCTCTGACGACAGGAGGGAGGGGATTCGGTTCATTCATTTTGTAGTTAGAGTATGGTTTGTACGGGAATATGTTGCCCCGGTCTGATTATACGACAATGGTTTTGCTTTTGGCAAACTATTTTGAAGGTCCGTAAACTATCAGTGATTGAGCGCGTCGAGATCGGGTGAAGAGTTGATCTGTCTTCCGTCCCTTTGATGGTCGCTTCGGTGGTGTCGAAGTAGGGGATAGACGTTGCTTTTTTTTGTATAATTTTATCCTATCTTTTAATTTATGTAAGATTGGTGTGTACGTGCCTTTTAACTTGATCCTTATCTATAAATGAGACACATATTACCATGAAAATAAGAAAAATACATCATCCATCGACGTTTGGGTCGCCGAATAACAACCAATTATGGAGGCATGGAGCAAATCATATGTTAGGGTGTCCCACCCTCTTATTATGGAGGCTTTGCACTTCAGGATTGTGTCTGCTTTGCATCGCTGTGAGGATTCCGGAAGGTGACGATCAAGCTGACTGACTGGAGGTGGTCAATCGTTGGCACTCAAGAGAGGACGTGCGATCGGTAATTGCCTCATTTCTTGATGAGATTGGAGAGCTAGTTAGCTGTTTTACATCCTCCAACATGTAATAAGATATGCTAATCTCCCGATCTCACCTTATGCAAAATATGCTTGCACTATCAAAGGGGTCAAGCGTTGGTTAGATTGTAATCCTAGCTTCCTGTGCAGCAGCCTGCTGGCTGATTGTTCCAGGAATGCATTTGTTGCATAAAAGCTCCAATCTGACGGAAAAAAAATCTAGGACCGAGGATTTTTTTCACAACTTCTATGACCGAGGATATTCTGATGCAACTCTACACTTCTCTGATTTGATAATTATTTCTTCGCTGAGATGTTTAGGGTGAAATGGAACATAACAATAGAAAATATAACATGATAACATGTCCAACACATAGGTGCCAAAAGGAAAATAAGGCAGATAAAATGGATCAAAAGGTCCATCAAGCCGTGGAAAAAGAATACAACAATTATCACTTTGCTCTCCAGAAAATTGATGACCAGACATAACCTCAAACATGTAAAGAACCAGTTTAAGATGAGTGGCTTGGTCAATATCTTGCACAAACAAAAATTTATAGTCTATGTAAAATAAAGTACCAATAAGCCGTCGTGCGCTCAGCCGTCGTGGTTTGTCGAGCGGAATAAGCATAGATAGTTGGCAGGGTCGGATCTATAGGAGATCGGGGTGGTGAGATTAGATTAACCCTATCCCGGGTGGGCGAATTTGGCCTACCTAGGGTCTCGCGAGTCTCTTAGGCCAGACACTCGGCATAGGGTTATTTGTCGAGCGTTTTATTCCAATACACTTGGAAACATATTTTTTCCCTGAAGCTTTGCATTTATATTATATGGACTTTTCTTATTTATTATAAGTTTATATATCTAAAATATCACTTTATGTAAAAAAATTGGAGATGTGCCATTTTGCACCATATTAATTGTACTCGCTTTACAAAATACACCTTTTGGTATTTAGAAAATAAAAGTTGGGAACTGCTTTTAGCACTATTTTTGGCATGGGAAGATCGATGCACCTATATGCTAAAATGAGGACATTATCTTGAGCTATGGCATGAAAAGGCCATGACTTCCGTTGTTTGGCTTGAAATCATGAAGTTCATATATGCTAGGACATCTTGTAAGTTTTCTTTCCAAAAAAAAAATGTCAAAATCCATATTATCATTTTTTCTAGAAAACTATTGTGCACAAAAAATAACTCCATGGTAACGGATTGTGTTTTTGGATTTTTTTTTTAATGGGGTCAAAATTGTCCATAAAACTATTCATAGAAAGGACATGAATCTTTCAACACCCTCTATGGAAATTGCATAAATCCTATTTGGGTACCCGAAAATGATTTATAAATTTCTAGGTGCAAACTATCACATACATGACAAGTTAAAATTTGAATTATTTCACGAAATTGACTGAAACTCATCTAAATTGTCAAAGTAGCTAGAAATCAAAATATCTTCATACATAGGAATTGGTCATTTAAATGTTTTCTAATTTGTGTGAAAATTGGAGAGGTGCAATTTTGCACCATATTGTTTGCACTTATCACACGAAAAATCCATTATTGACACTTAGAAACGACAAAACATTTCATGTAACTAAACATTGGAAACTCGTTTTGGCACTATTGTTTTTCATGTCAAGCTGCACCCTTGTACTAAAATTGTATATTATCGTGAAATATGCAATTCATATGGCCATGACAGTGGACATTTGGCTTGAAAGTAATGAACGTTCATATATGATAGGCCATTTTGTGAAGTTTTTCCCCCTAAAATGTGTCAAAATCTATGTTTATCATTTCACTATCAACTAGTGCACATAAAAGGACTTCACGCCAAATCAGCGAAACTAGTCATAGTAAGGGGCTAAATCTTTCAACCCTATATGTCTATTTCAACCTACTTGGGTCATTAATGATTCTTTGCAATTTTTAGAAGCAAACTATCACACACTTAATTATATTCAAATTTGAATTATTTTCGAAAATTCAGCCAAAAAATATTTAAAGGTGCAAAAGTAGCTAGAATGTGAGAAAAATTCTTTAATACTTAGGAATTGGTTATCTAATAAGTTTACTTTGCATACAATTAGAGAGGTGTGATTTTGCACCATATTGTTTGCAGTTGCTTAAAAAACATTTTGTGGCACTTAAAATGGAAACGTGCCATTTTTAAATTTGAATATTGAATTGTCCTATTTATGTTATCGAATCTCATATACATAAAATGGCTCCATGCAAAAAAAGAAATGAATTTCTGAGAAGTTTAAAGTTATTTCATTTGTCCCTATTAAAAGGCTCTTGAAAAGCGTAAAAATTGTTTTAGTTGAAGAAATAAACGAATAATTCAAAATTTGGCTCTTCGAAATCCAAATATATATACGTGCATATTATTTTATTTTACTTGTTTGTCGAGCGTTTTTCAACAAAAAAAACTCAGCAAAGTCCAGCCTCGTCGTTTGTGTGATGTTTTTTTTTTTTTTTTTTTTGTACAACGTTTGTGTGATGTTAATCACGGTTAAAATGGACACGTATTCAGAACTTGCCAAGTGTTTTTTGTTTGCCGACAGCCTTGCAAAAAAAAAAACTTGATATACCGTGTATATGTTGAGTTTTTTTTATCGCGTCACTCGGCAAAATCCCATGTTTGTCGAGTGCCTAATAAACCGGATGGCACTCGGTGAGTCTCCTGTCTAGTTTTAGTTTCGCACTGTTATCTTTACTTTTAGTCGTAACTACACCATGGGATCTCTTTACACATCATGTACTCAGTACTCTATATTGACGCTGACGTGGTTTCATATATGATACGGAGCTGCAGGCTCGCTCTAAAAAAACAGTTACAGATATATACGGTACGGTTCGTTTTTCACATCGACACTACCTTTTGTAGTAATAGATTTTTACCAAGCTGGAATCTCCATGTGGGCGACATCGAAACTGAAGCGAAACCAAACTAATCAGCCGAACTGATGGAGGCAGCTTCTGGGAACAAGTGCACCAGTAAAAATTGGATGACGAACCGCAGGCGACGTCAGCGTCGCACGCCCGCTGACGTGTAGTTTGCTGCCTGCTGGCCCGCTAACGGCCGCCGTCACGGGTGTATGTTTTCAGTATGCAGGGAGAGGATCACTTAACCGAAGTATATAGTTCATCACATCACGCAGTGACACCTGGTAATTAACATACTGTATATCTATATGGCTGCAGTGAACAGGTGGGCTTCGTCTCGACGACGTTAGCGTTGCATCCATGAAGCTTCCATTTGACCAAAGCCTGGATAAATATACCGCAAGCCCCAAGAGCTTTCCGCTACTACGCCATCCCTCCTGCCTCGAGCTGCCTCTCTATCATATATACTCTTCTGCAAGCTCGCGAGATCTATAACCCCGTCCATTCATGTAGGTTGCAACAGACCACTGTCACCAGTTTTCACCATGGCTTCAACCTCACAGCCCACCAACCCGTGCGTCTCTCTCTCTCTCTCTCTCTCTCTCTCTCTCTCTCTCTCTCTCTCTCTAGATCTGTTCTTCGTGTGCGTCGCGTGTGAGCGTGTCTGATCTCTCGGAATATATTTTTCTCTCTATCATCTTGTTTTGAGATTTGTAGAGCTACTTGATCTGGTTCTGATTAGGGTTAGCGTATTGCTTCCTTTGTCATCGCTTCCAGTCTTTCATATAGTAGCAGTACATGTCTCCGATCTAGCATAAGCAGCATATCCAGATATGTATCCATGATACCCACATGTATATGTTTATTCACCAAGCCGGACAAGTAAAACCAAAGCGTCCCTTTCGTAGACATCATTCCTTACTTCTGCTGCTAATCGCTGGGTCCTCCGATTTGCCTAGTGTTCTTAGTTAAGCCCTAAATGAAACGACAATACAAGCTGATGTTCATGCCTCACAAAAAAAAATCCGCTCCATTAGTTCTGTAATGATCGATGATGAGTTACTGAGTTATATATGTATGTGTATATAGAGGGATCAGCGGAGGAGGTGGGAGACGTAATGGCGACGAACAGGATCAGCAGTGGACTTCGCGGAGGACGGGCAGCGGCGCGCAGCTAGTGATGCCGGAGGACGGGTACCAGTGGAAGAAGTACGGCCAGAAGTTCATCAAGAACATCCAGAAAATCAGGTACTGCATCTATCATCTACGTGACGGCCAATACGATACATAGATTGAAGCAACGAACGGCGTGCACTGTGCAGGAGCTACTTCCGGTGCCGGGACAAGCGGTGCGGCGCCAAGAAGAAGGTGGAGTGGCACCCGGACGACCCCAGCCTCCGCATCGTCTACGACGGCGCGCACCAGCACGGCTCGCCGTCGTCGTCGACCGGCGGCCAGGGAGCTGGCGACGGCGGCGGCAACCGGTACGAGCTCAGCGCCCAGTACTTCGGCGGGCCACCCGCGCAGTGACCACGACAGGCGCCTTGCCTAGCCTGCTTATTGCAACCGTGTGATCTGTCGCTGGAATGAATAATTAACATGGTGTGGAATGGTCCCGATCGACCTGGCCGGCCGGCGACCGACTGGCGGCGCCAGAGCGCCGGTGCAATGTGATGCTGAGTGGCAGATCATCTGCGGTCAACATTGTTACACATCTACAGTTGGGTGGTCGCACTAGTACGACTAGTAGTACTACGTAGCTCCAGATTTTGACTAGTAGTAAAACCGAACTCTTCAAAACTTGATTGTTCGCCCTGATCCTCATGGCGCCGCACGCCCAGCTGGGTGGCTGTTAGAGGTGCGGTCAACTATCAAAACATCAAGCTTGATTTCTTATTCTTCTTTTTCTTGTTTGTAATCACAAGGTTGGATCTGGGCGAATTCGACGCCATCGTGTTCCACCTTGGCACGCAGGGACAAGCAGAGTAAGCTCTCCATCAACCATTGGGCAAGCGGAAAGAAAAAAGAATGAAAACAGCAACACCATGCATGGAAGCACCACGGGCTCACAAATAACGGGAGCACAAACACACTGGGACGGAAAAATTCAACAATATAACATCATTCTCACAGAAGTCACAACATCTCAGTACATACAACAAACAGAAGGACAGAGTTACATAGGTATGGGGTGCTACATACAGATTGCACGATTGGACATTGCCAGTCAGGTCGGCCTTCTCATCATTGTACAGCATAAAGGGTTTACAAACGCCGTGCAGATCACTGCAAGTACTCAGAAAAGACAGCCGCATTGACAGACACACAAATAGAGACCATCTCACTGAGTTCCGCTAGTGTACAATACAACACATGCTTCGCCTGTCTTAAATAATAGACCAAAATAGGACCCGTGACGACCAACTCTACCATCACGCGGACCTACTATCAAATGGATAAGATTTCTCAAGCCTCCCCGACATTGGCCTCTCAAGCGCGACACCACGCGTGTGCATCAGAGCTTCACATAAATTACAAGATGCTATGGGCTCCTCCTGACTATATGTACGAAGTTAGCAGTCACAGCTAATAGAGCAAAATCTCAAGGGACCTTTGTTGTGGCTTCAGTAAATAATCTGCAAGCAGAGATATGCAATAAAATAATTAGTTTTATTTCATAAATATCATATTCCAAATCTAAAATGATAAAATGTAGCCAGAATCTGTAAATGGAAGGGGAAAAAAGGAAGGATG
>CAMZMU010000048.1:39122816-39193905 GCA_947311845.1 Poa pratensis
ACCTTCCGTACGTCCCGTTCCGCTCACTCAAACGGCGCTCGGCCGCATCTCTGGCTCCTCGGCGATGACCCTCCTGGACATCCGCACCAGCTATCGCTATGACGACCGGCCTGACCCCGCAGGCGTCAACTCGTTGCTGCGCGGGGCCTCGCGCCTCTCGCCGGAGCAGCTCATCGTTGCACTTCATCGGGGTCCTTCGAAGGACTGGTCCAAGACAATAGTCTCCCGTCCTTCCAGCGCACCACCTCGATCGAGCTGTACGGGACCTTTTTTATTTTAGATAAAGGGCTTTATTACTTAAAGAGTTTAAGCATTACACCCTGCCTCTACATATGAATGCACACAGCTGCAATTCAACGAAAAAACACAAAAGGTACCCCAACGAAATACAAGTGAAAGCTAATGCGACTGGGTGAAAGCCCCTATGTATGGAGGACCAATGCGACGATCAAGCGACCACCCATGTCGGATAAAAATATCCATCGCCACCTCCTCCAAACGTGCACATGCCTCCGTAAAGAGGTCGCGATGCCCCACCCGTTGTAAGGTGGACCACGAACGGAGAATACCTATGCACCGGTAGAGTACCTGCAAGCGAGAAGAGTCTTTGTTATTGAAACCTTGTCATTTCTACTTAGCCAAAACGACCATATAACTGCTATCGCTACCCTAATGACTGTTCTTAATTCTTATCAATCCCATGCAACCAGTTGCCAAATACATTTGCAACGGACTTGGGTGGATATAAGTTAGACGCTATTTGGATAGCTGACCAATGGAACGTGCAAAACTACATTCGAAGAATAAGTGCTTAATTGTCTCCTGTTGTGTACAAAATACACTCAGTACTTTCATGCTAGTTTCGTTTAACAAGGTTATCTTTGTTAAGATGACACCCTACGAAGATACCACGTAAACACTTTTAGTTTAAGTGGTATTTTCATTTGCCATACCTTTTTATTTTATCGACTGGTACATCGGAATGAACTAGCGCCCTATACATGGAGTCTACCGAGAATTTTCCATTCCCACATAAACTCCAACGAAACTCATCATGCCTTATGTAAGTTGAACCGAAGTCAACCGTGCAATCAAAGCATGCAAGACGTAAGTCTCGGTCCAATGAGATCCCGTCTGAACGTCACATTTGGGGGTGAAGTCTGCATAACCTGAGCTATGGTATCCCCTTTGTGACGCACAATGTTGTATAGAGCCAGATATTGATCCCAGAGGGTGGTATTTCCTAACCATTTGTCCTCCCAGAATCGAATCTCCGAGCCATCCTTAATGTTAAATACCCGAAGCGGGAAAAGTGTTTCTTTGCCGCCATTAGTCCCGCCCAGAAGTGAGAATCACCAGGTTTCCAATATAACTGTGATACCGCATTCGTGCCAATGTATTTTCTTAAGCATCGTTGTTACGCCATCTTCGGTTAGTAGCTTAAAAAGCCACTTTCCGAGGAGAGCTGAATTCTTGACTTGTAAGTCGTGAATACCCAGCCCCTTGATCTTTTGGTCGGCAAACACATTCCATTTAGCCAGTCTATATTTCTTTTTCTCACTATCACCTTGTCAAAAGAATCTTGATCGGAAATAATCGAATCTATGTAAGACCCTTTTGGTAACTGGAAGAAGGATATATATCAGTACCATATTCGTGAGGACTGAATTAATGAGAACCAATCTCCCGCCCAGTGATAGTAATTTGCCTTTCCAACTATATAGCCTCGCTTGAAGACGTTCTTCGACATGTTTCCATTCCGCATTTGTCAATTTCCTGTAATGAATTGGGATCCCCAAATACATTATAGGAAATTGACCTTGCTCACAACGAAAATCTCGCGTACTGAGCAGCTGCGTCCTGAGCATCGCCAAAGCAAAACAACTCACTCTTATGGAAATTAATCTTCAATCCCGATAGTTGCTCAAATGCTGATAAAATTAATTTCAGATTCACAGCTTTATCGATGTCATGTTCCATAAAAAGAATTGTATCGTCCGCATACTGAAGGATTGATAGACCCCCATCAACCAGATGGGGGACTACTCCCTCAATTAGGCCATCCACTTTTGCCCGTTCAATCATGATCGCCAACATATCAGGCACTATGTTAAATAGTATAGGCGATAGCAGATCACCTTGCCTTAATCCCTTTTTGTTTGGAAGTAACGGCCGACGTCATCATTAACTTTGACCGCCACACTGCCCCAGAAACAAAATTACTAATTAAGGCACACTCCTCCGAGAAACCTTTCATTCTCAGAGTCTGTGGAGGAACGACCACTTAACCTTATCATGGGTCTTTTCAAAATCGATTTAAAAAATGACCCATTTAGCTTTCTAGTGTGCATCTCATGGACGGTTTCGTGTAGAGTAACGACCCTATCAAGTATATTCCTACCCTGCATGAAAGCCGTTTGTGTAGGTTTTACCACATGATCTGCGGCCGAATTGAGCCTAATGGTTGCCACTTTCGTAAAGATTTTGAAGCTAACATTCAGGAGGCAAATCGGTCGGAACTGTTGTATCCTCTCAGCCTCCTGAATCTTTGGTAGTAACACGATTTCCCCAAAGTTAAGGTGAAATAACTCTAGTTGACCGGCATGCAAGCATCCGAATAACTCAAGTAAATCGGTTTGATTATTTCCCAGAAGTGCTGATAAAATTCAGTAGGGAAACCATCAGGGCCCGGTGCCTTATTGTGCTCCATTTGGAAAACCGCCTTACTTATCTCTTCTTCCGTGAAGGGTGTGATAAGAAGGTTATTTTCCTCCGGATTTACTTGGGTAATATCGTCGGTACGAGTCTCATCAAGGGTAACGGTACCTTCATCTGGATCACCGAACAACCCTTATAATAACTCGTTATGTACTTTTGAGTTGATCCTGTCCTTCAATAAAGCCCTCATCTTGGATTAACGAGTGTATACGTTTCTTCCTATGTCTGCCATTCATTAGCGACATTGTGGAAGTATCGCGTATTTGCATCTCCTTCCAAGATGAACTGAGCCTTGGATCTCTGGTACCACTTAAGCTCCTCTCCCTCAGCATGCATGCTACCTCGTCATTTGATTGATTTTTTATTACAATCTCCTGAGGTGACAGCACACGTACTTGGGCAATTTTGTCGAGCTCCTCAATAATGGCACACAAGCGGACTTTTTCTTTTTTGAGCATACCTGTGGTGTGTCGGGCCATCCACGAAGGAATTTACGCAAGTTGCGCATCTTATTATTCCAACGTTGGATGGGTGTGATACCACCCACGGTTGTGACCATACCTTTTTAACCAGATCATCAAAACCATCCCTCAGCAGCCATCCTAATTCAAATTTGAATTGAGGCTGAACAGGGTTAGTCAATGCCCGGTCGACAACAGTATGGGAGCATGGTCTGAAAAAGCCTCAATACGTTTCAAAGCTCGCACACGTTACAAATGGATATTGGTGTTCCCAATTGAGTCCATTAATACACGGTCCAACTTCTCATATGTCGGCTCAGAGAGACTGTTCGCCCACGTGAACTGTCTCCCTGTCATATGCACCTCTCTTAGGGACAAACTGTCTATAACAGCATTGAACAAGAAAGGCCAATGACCATCAAACCTACCCCTACTTTTCTTCGCTGGAACCTTAGCATATTGAAATCCCCACCTATGAGAATAGGATACGGGTTATCCTTAGCGAGGTTAACCAGCTCTCTATGAAAAGCATTCTTTTACTCTTCTTGGGCAGCCCATACACCGAAACCAAACTCCATGTAAAGTTATCGGCCCTATTCCGAATGTGAAATTTGATATGAAATTCACCCTCCGAAATTGCCAATAATTCCATGGTATTAGTTTTGATGCCGAGTAACATACCGCCCGATCTACCGCGAGGGGGACATGAATGCCAAGTAAAATTCACTCCACCTGATAGGCGGTCTAGAATATAACTTGGAAAATCACGTCTACCGTTTCCGAAATAGCCAAAAAATCCAACTTATGATCCCGAACATGATGAGCAAAATTCAAGTGTTTAGCCAAGTCACCAAGACCTCTGCTATTCGCGAATATGCCATTCATCGGGAAACCGTTGGGGATTTAGCATCTTTCGCGTTTTTTCGCAATAATTTATTCTTCTTATTTTTAGCGGATTTGGATCTCCGGCCGGAAGCGTACAAGTCATCAAAAGATCCCAGCTCCGCCTCGTCCATATCCACCTCTGTTACCTCACCTATAGATGTGTTAGAAGCTGTCCATCAACCGTGGCATGCATCATCATCACTACTGGTGTGGTAACCGGCCTACTCGAAACACTAGAAGATACCTTAAACTGGTCATACTCACATGTTTCAGAACATTGGCCGACAACACCACTTCCTTATCATTTCTACCAAGACTGACGCCTACACTAGATAACTTTGCAGATATTTGAGACGTCGATAAAGATAGAAACGATTTGTGCGATGGAGACGTACCAGAAGTCGAAGTAGAACGAAGCCGCCTTGCGTCGCATCCCTTTAGAAAGCGAGTCCTCATCCGTCGCTGACGCTCCGTCCGCCCCCATCAGGTGGCGTACGCTGCGCCTAGGAGTAACCTTGGGCGGCGAACGTCCCCCAGCAGGCGCCGACACTTTGGGAGAGGGCATTGGCGATGTAGCAGCCCTCTCAACCTCAGTGTCCGCCATGGGAGAAGAAGGCGTCGATTGCGATACCATGGGGGAGGCATAGTCGGTGTAGCAGCCCCCTCCGCCATCGTGTCGCTCGTCGCAGCCGGCAAGGTCGCACCGGCATCCGACATGGGACAGCCAGCGACTGATACGTCTCAAACGTATCTATAATTTTTTGATGTTCCATGCTTGTTTTATACCAATAGCTACATGTTTTGCATATACTTTATATCACTTTTATACATTTTTTGGGACTAACCTATTAACAAGATGCCGAAGTGCCAGTTCCTGTTTTCTGCTGTTTTTGTATTCCAGAAAAGCTAGTCTGGAAATATTCTCGGAATTGGACGAAACTACACGGGGGTGCCTATTTTTCCAGAACACGCCTGACGGAGCGAAGGAGCAGCAGAGGAGGGCCACCAGGAGGCCACACCACCAGGGCCGGGCCCCCTTCTGCCGCGCCCTGGGGTGGTGTGGGCCCCTCGGGGGTCCGCAGCCGCCGCCCTTTCGCCTACTTATTCCCCCCGACGCGAAAACCCTAAGGTACCTGAGCAAATATCCACGAAAAGTTCCAGAGACGCCGCCGTCGTCAACCCTAGCTCGGGAGGGTTCAGAACCTCTTCCCGGCACCCTGCCGGAGAGGGGAATCGTCACCGGAGGCTTCTACATCGCCATGCCTGCCTCCGGAGTGATGCGTGAGTAGTTCATCCTTGGACTACGGGTCCATAGCAGTAGCTAGATGGTTGTCTCTCCACTTTGTGCCATCATGTTTAGATCTTGTGAGCTGCCCTACATGATCAAGATATTATTGTAATGCTACATGTTGTGTTTGCTGGGATCCGATGAATATTGAATATTATGTCAAGTTGATTATCAATCTATCTTATATGTTATTTAAGATCTTGCATGCTTTCCGTTACTCGTAGATGCTTTGGCCAAGTAGATGCTTGTAACTCCAAGAGAGAGTATTTATGCTAGATAGTGGGTTCATGTCTCCGTTTAACCTGGGACAGTGACAGAAAGTTCTAAGGTTGTGGATGTGCTGTTGCCACTAGGGATAACCTAACGATGCTATGTCCACGGACATATGTGTTTGTTTACATTACGCACTTTACTTAATGCAATTATCCGTTGCTTGCAACTTAATACCAAGGGGGACTCGGATGACAACCCGGCGGTGGATTATTAGTCATAGATGCTGTTGGATAACGTCTATGTATTATGTCGTAATGCCCAATTAAATATCATAGTAGTCAACATGTCATGTATATGCATTGTCATGCGCTCACTATTCGTCAATTGCCCAGCTGTAATTTGTTCACCCAACATGTTAGTTATCTTTTATGGAGAGACACCACTAGTGAACTGTGGACCCCGGTCCATTCTTTTACACTGATTAAACAACCACAAACTGCAAACTGTTCCTTTTTCATTCTCTGCAATTTAATACTCATTTTCCACACCATACGTTTAATCCTTTGTTTTCAGCAAGCCAGTGAGATTGACAACCTCACTGTTTCGTTGGGGCAAAGTAGTTTGATTGTGTTGTGTGCAGATTCCACGTCAACAGTCCAGACTGACAGCTATTTTTCTGGCGCCGTTGACAACCTTCTGAAGAGTTGCTGCTCCTACTGGTTCGATAACCTTGGTTTCTTTCTGAGGGAAAACTTGCTGCTGACTACATCATACCTTCCTCTTGGGGTCTCCCAACGAACGTGTGTTTCACGTCATCAAGCTATTTTTCTGGCGCCGTTGCCGGGGAGACAGCAGTCTTCTGCAAGGGGAGTTTCACGCTTCCAATCTCTTTACTTTGTTTTTGTCTTGCTTAGTTTTTTTATTTTATCTTGTTTGCTTTCAATTATCAAAAACACAAAAAAATTAGTTACTTGCATCTAGTTTATTTTCTGTTTGGTTTTTATTATTTCATCATGCTTCTCCCTAAGTACTTTAAAAGAAATATCTGTGGGTAGTGGGTCTATCATTGGAAGAGATAACATTGAGGAATTCTTAATCATGTTAGTATGGTTAAAGATTTTGAAGATAGATCCTTGGTAGAACTTGCTCCAAATTATGAAATTGCTACAGCTTCTCTAGTTCACATGTTGGAAGCTCGTTTGTCAACCTTAGTCCCATAATGCAGCACATGTTTCTAAAACTCCATGATACGGAAGATGGTGAAAAGAAAGATTTTGTTTTAGAAACCCTACTTAAAGAATTTGGTGATGTTGCTAGGGAAGCTAGAAAAGTTTTTATTAAATACAAGATGCTTGGTTATTGTATTGACGTTGTTAATACACTTGAAAAACTTGAAAAAGAGAGGCTCAAGTACACTAAGGAAACTAATGGTGAGGGGGAAGTTAAAATACCAATACCTTTTAAGCTTATAGGAATGCAGGAGGCACTAGAAAAGAATTTTGATTGGATTGTTCCTGAGAACCCATTTGATGAAAATGATGAGCCTAGAGGTATTGAGAAAGGGAATTCCGAAACTACATAGATAATTGCATTGTTGAGAAAACTTCCGACCTCTGTTGATGCTTCTTCACTTGGTAATACTTGATGCATGCTTTGTGCCTAGCTAAAAGGCGTTAAAGAAAAGCGCTTATGGGAGGCAACCCATTTTATTTTTCTGCAATTTTTCTTTTATTGAGTCAAGGAGTTTGTTTACTTCTGTAGCAACTCCTTTGTATCTTTATTTTCTCGCATTGTTGTGCCAAGAGTAGCCTCTAATGATAAGATGATGCTTAATTTTGATTGCTGCGCAGAAACAGATTTTTGCTGTTCACTGTACGAAATTCCTAAAATCACCAGATTGTTAAAAATCTGAAATTTTTGTGCGTAATCTTTATGAATGTCTGAAACTTTCATTAGTTCAGAGTTTCTCGATCTGAGCGTCGTAAGTGCCTCGAAAAAATTCGTCTTTGCGGACTGTTCTGTTTTAGACAGATTATGCCTTTTTATTTTTGCATTCTCTCTTTTACTAGTGTTGAGTGAAATTCTTTTTTGGGTGGAAGAGCTTCACATAACATCAGTGGCTGTAGCTAATGTTTAAAGTAACAAATCATATTGCGTCTTTATAGAACATGTGAATTTTTGATTATGCACTAACCCTCTAATGAGATCTACTTTGAGTTTGGTGTGACGGAAGTTTTCAAGGGTCAAGAGAGAAGGATGATATAATAGGATCAAGAAGAGTGAAGAGCTTAAGCTTGGGGAGGCTCCCATGGATCTCCCCAGCATATTTCAAGAAGACTCAAGCGTCTAAGCTTGGGGATGCCCAAGGCATCCCCTTCTTCATCGTCAAAATTATCAGGTCATCTCTAGTGAAACTATATTTTAATTCTTTCACATCATATGTGCTTTTCTTGGAGCGTCTGTGTGCTTTTATTTTCAGTATTGCATTTTATTTTCAATAAAGCTTGACTGGACCCTAGCATTCTTGATTGGGAGAGAGACACGCTCCGCTTTTTCATGAGAATACTCCTATTCTTCACTTATATTTGTTGAGTATTCATATCTAGCGCTGTTCAGCTTTTAGCTCTTGTTTTCATGTATCTCTTGTCAGAGCTATTAGCTTTCTTTTGTAGAAAGTACTCTCTTGCTTCACTTATATTTGTTTGGAGAGTTGATGAAATAAATTGATTGGTGTTTGGTTGGTTCAGAAAATGTTGCATGTGGTAATTGGTATAAGGAAAAACTTGCTTAATCTTGTAGATCACTAAAATGGATAACTTGATGCTTGTCAATTGTTTTGAGTTAACAAGTAGATCATGATTAAATTGTGCATCACATGAGTTAAGCCTATTAGTGAAGAACTACCGTAAAGCTTGTTGAAAATTTGGTTTGCATCGGTGGTACCTCTAAGGTCTAGATATTTTCTAATAACAGGGTTTGGTTAACAAGGAAGACGGTATGAAGTCTTATAACGTTTGCAATATGTTTGTCATATAAAACTTGGTGTACGGGTTGATATTCTTGTTTGCTTACATAACCTTGCTAGCCTAAACTCTGTACTGAGAGGGAATGCTTCTCGTGCATCCAAATCCTTGAGCCAAAATCCATGCCATTTGTGTCCACCATAACTACCTATATGTGGTATTTCCTTGCCACTCCAAGTAAATTTTTCATGTGCTACCTTTAAATTATTCAAAATGTTATTATTCCCTTTTTGTGTCAATGTTTACTAGCTCATGAGGAATTAGTGTGGTTATTCTTTATTCTATTTGTCGAGTGGACTTTTACACCTGGACTAGTGGCATATACATCCGCTTATCCAATAACTTGCAAAAAGAGCTGGCAACGGGGTGCCCAGTCCCAATTAATTACAACTTTAACCAATTAATTCTCTTCACACTTTTGCCCTGATTCATCAGTAAGCAATGACAAACAGTGAAATACCTGAATGTGTGTAAACCAAAGAGAAAGAGGGATGATCTGCCTTGCTGGTAGAAATAACGTCCTTCATGGGAGCCGCTCTTAAAAGTCCGTTCGACAGGTAGAATACTGTTCTCACCCGCTACCATTCGTTGACAATTAACAAACACCTCTCAAAAATAGATACTCCTCCATGGTATGTGATTGATGGAAGGCACCCGAGGATTCGGTTAGCCATGGCTTGTGTTAGCAAGGTTGGGAGGAGTATCAAATATTTTATGCAATCTCTATATGCTTTCAAAAACCTAAAAGCTCTAGCACATGATTTAATCCCTGCTTCCCTCTGCGAAGGGCCTTTCTTTTACTTTTATGTTGAGTCAGTTTTCCTATTCTTTCTGTCTTCCACAAGCAAACACTAGTGTCAACTTTGTTACAACATGCGTTATATGCAATGTATTGGACTTGTTATACTACTTTGTGTTGACAATATCCATGAGATAAATATGTTGAAAGTTGAAGCAAATGCTGAAACTAAATTCTTCCTTTGTGTTGATTAAATACCTTTATTAGAAACTATTGCTTTATGAGTTAACACTTATGCAAAACTGTTTGATGCTTGTCTCGAAAGTACTATTCATGAAAACGTTTAGCTTGTGTGATTCATTGTTTACTCATTATCTATTTGGTAGCAAATTATAGACCATTGACTTGGATCACTTCATTCATTTACATGTGCCTTGCAATATTATATGATCAAGATTATGATAGTAGCATGTCACCTCAAAAATTATCTTGTTTTTATCGTTTACCTACTCGAGGACGAGTAGGAACTAAGCTTGGGGATGCTGATACGTCTCAAACGTATCTATAATTTTTGATGTTCCATGCTTGTTTTATACCAATTGCTACATGTTTTGCATCTACTTTATATCACTTTTATACATTTTTTGGGACTAACCTATTAACAAGATGCCGAAGTGCCAGTTCCTGTTTTCTGCTGTTTTTGTATTCCAGAAAAGCTAGTCTGGAAATATTCTCGGAATTGGACGAAACTACACGGGGGTGCCTATTTTTCCAGAACACGCCTGACGGAGCGAAGGAGCAGCAGAGGAGGGCCACCAGGAGGCCACACGCACCAGGGCGCGGGCCCCCCTCTGCCGCGCCCTGGGGTGGTGTGGGCCCCTCGGGGGTCCGCAGCCGCCGCCCTTTCGCCTACTTATTCCCCCCGACGCGAAAACCCTAAGTACCTGAGCAAATATCCACGAAAAGTTCCAGAGACGCCGCCGTCGTCAACCCTAGCTCGGGAGGGTTCAGAACCTCTTCCCGGCACCCTGCCGGAGAGGGGAATCGTCACCGGAGGCTTCTACATCGCCATGCCTGCCTCCGGAGTGATGCGTGAGTAGTTCATCCTTGGACTACGGGTCCATAGCAGTAGCTAGATGGTTGTCTCTCCACTTTGTGCCATCATGTTTAGATCTTGTGAGCTGCCCTACATGATCAAGATCATATTATTGTAATGCTACATGTTGTGTTTGCTGGGATCCGATGAATATTGAATATTATGTCAAGTTGATTATCAATCTATCTTATATGTTATTTAAGATCTTGCATGCTTTCCGTTACTCGTAGATGCTTTGGCCAAGTAGATGCTTGTAACTCCAAGAGAGAGTATTTATGCTAGATAGTGGGTTCATGTCTCCGTTTAACCTGGGACAGTGACAGAAAGTTCTAAGGTTGTGGATGTGCTGTTGCCACTAGGGATAACCTAACGATGCTATGTCCACGGGCATATGTGTTTGTTTACATTACGCACTTTACTTAATGCAATTATCCGTTGCTTGCAACTTAATACCAACGGGGGACTCGGATGACAACCCGGCGGTGGATTATTAGTCATAGATGCTGTTGGATAACGATCTATGTATTATGTCGTAATGCCCAATTAAATATCATAGTAGTCAACATGTCATGTATATGCATTGTCATGCGCTCACTATTCGTCAATTGCCCAGCTGTAATTTGTTCACCCAACATGTTAGTTATCTTTTATGGAGAGACACCACTAGTGAACTGTGGACCCCGGTCCATTCTTTTACACTGATTAAACAACCACAAACTGCAAACTGTTCCTTTTTCATTCTCTGCAATTTAATACTCATTTTCCACACCATACGTTTAATCCTTTGTTTTCAGCAAGCCAGTGAGATTGACAACCTCACTGTTTCGTTGGGGCAAAGTAGTTTGATTGTGTTGTGTGCAGATTTCACGTCAACAGTCCAGACTCCTGTCGACACTATTTTTCTGGCGCCGTTGACAACCTTCTGAAGAGTTGCTGCTCCTACTGGTTTGATAACCTTGGTTTATTTCTGAGGGAAAACTTGCTGCTGACTACATCATACCTTCTCTTGGGGTCTCCCAACGAACGTGTGTTTCACGTCATCACGACCCCACCAACAGTCCCTCCGTCTGCACTCTCGTCGAGCCATCAGTCTCAGCCCAGCTGGGC
Source organism: Poa pratensis (assembly GCA_947311845.1). Taxonomy (NCBI): domain Eukaryota; kingdom Viridiplantae; phylum Streptophyta; class Magnoliopsida; order Poales; family Poaceae; genus Poa; species Poa pratensis. The sequence goes on from CAMZMU010000048.1 coordinate 39,134,347, forward strand.
TCACTGTCGCGTGGGCGAGATGAGCGTGACTCACCCAGCCTTCAGCCAAAGCCACGGCTAGACTATCCACCGCGGGGCGAGATCCTGGCCCAGGTCGCCGCTACAGCCCGTCCCGGCGGCGCGCAGTACGCCTCTGCGTTCCAGGTCGCCGGTGCGGCCCATGGCCTCGCAACGACCCAGCTCAACACTGTGGCCCGATCTTCTCCCACTGCCTAAACAGCAACGCCAGAGGCATCCCGCAGCCCACGGCGGTGGATAATTGAAAATCGCCTGGCTGTGAGCTGCAGTTCGGTGACTTCCATGGGCCAGAAAACAGAGAACCATCAACTACAGGAGAAACAGCTTTTTTCCAATTTTTTACCAGCTCAATCGCTCTTGGAGTCGTAGGGTTGGGGTTAAAAGGTGTACGAGCTACACCCTTCAACAAATGTGCCACCGATGTTCCTTGTACATGTCCATCACCGTTGACGGGGGTACTCGTAGTATCCGTGGCACTGTTGAACGGGCCATCTTCACCTGGTTCTCCACCCAATCCTCCCTCCCCCATACCATTGTCATCCGAGTCATCCTTGCCCTTGCGCTGCCAAATGAAAGGAACAAAGTCTGCCTCCAGAATATAATCATCCGCCTCTGGTCTGAAGGTGAAATCATAACCTTTTAAACGCAGCACCCCATCGGTTGTAATGTACGGTCCCAACTCATCTACATCTTTGAAGCAGTCATCAGCCATCATCCCCACTAAGATACGGACCACACCTCTACGCCGGAGTGAGAACAGGTCCACATCTATCGTGGTACCAATGAGAGAGCCAACTGCCCACAGACCCCAGAAGTGTCTCAGCGGATTTGGCACACCGGTGACATGAACCCAAGTCTGGTATAACTCCATCTTATGCGGAACCTCCACCGGCTTCCACACGCTGAAAACAAGCTTGGTATCTTGAGAAGGAACACCGAGATCAACACCATCAAACCTCATTAAGGCATCCTTGGACGAGAAGTTCACCGTGAAAGATTTGTCCCCATTAGGGATCGCCTCCCAGCACCAAGACTGCGTAGGACATAATCGAGCCACTTGAGATGCCACCTGTTTTGCAGTGGCTGCCACACCACGAACCGTCACAAGAGCGACAGGGGTAGTCCTCGGAGTGGTATCCATCTTATATAGACTGTCAGGAAACTGAGTAAACATTGTGTCCTTATGCCCCTGACCAGCGACAATCACCGAGGGATTCGGCAACTTCAGCGTCGGACACATAGGAGTGGGGTGCTTGGCATTGTCCCAAATGTAACAGTAGTGGTTCACCGGACATTCCTTCGTAGCATGTGTGTTCACCGCGCATTTCCAGCACCATGCCTTTGGTTTCTTGGTCCCTTGCACACCGACGTCAACAGATGCAACATCCTGCACCGCTACAATTTGCGCCGGCAGCCCAGGAGGTACAACAGGCTGTCCACCGCCCGGTATCAACGGTTGCACCCCAGTCGCATGTTGCATCACCACCGGACCAAGATTAGCTTGCTGTTGATTGCCAACCCGGCCAGCCCTTGCTGCTGCAGACCGTTGCCGGCACCATTGTTTTTCTTCTTCTTTTTCCTCTTGGGCACTTGAGCCACCGCCCCGACCGCGAAACCCGCGGACGGCTGGCCTTGATGCATCGCGCCGTGCTGCAGCGCGCCCGCGCCTACTGGGTGGCGCCCGCGCCAAGCTGGACGGCCGCCGTGCCTTGCTGGACAGGCCCCGCGCCGTACTGCGCCGTGCCATACTGGACGGCTCCCGCGCCGAGCTGGACGGCGCCCGCGCCTTGATGCACCGCACCAGAGCCATGCTGAACCTGCCCCGCGCCATACGGCACCGCGCCCACACCATAACCACGCCCGCGCCGTACTGACCTGCACCGGCGCCCTGCTGCGCCGCGCCATGCTGCCTCGGCGCGAAGGTCGGAGGACCCACCGAGTTGCCGAACGGACCGCCAGCTCCACGGCCTTGGGCTCCAGGGGCAGCTGCCGGTGCCCAGCGCGGAGGACCGGGGTAACCAGGTGGCGCAGCCATTGGAGGAGGCGCCGCAGCAACCGCGGCGAAAGATCTCCGCAACGGGCTCGCGGATGGGACGCTTGGAGTAGAGGACGTCGGAGGTGGAGACACTCGCGGGTCGATGGCGGCGATCGGAGGAAGCTGGGACGTGATCGATCAGGAAGACGAGGGTGCCCTAGTGCGAATCCGGTCCTTTCTCCACAGGCCCTCGAACCGACGGCCGAGATGGGCCCAAGGAGATGGACGGTCGCGGATGCATGCACCGGGGCCCCACCCGTTAGCCGCAGCGGTTTTTTGAAATTTCGGAGGCTCCCCCGACTCCGCCTTCTTTGCCTTGATCGACGCGGATCCGAGGTCGCCCGACGTTTGCGTCGACAGGGATCTAGATCCAAGCGCCGTCGGTGAAGGGCTCATCTCCGGCAGGAAATCTCCGAAGCACGGAGGCCGCGTGATCCGAGGTCGGGGCAGAGGATCACGCCAACCCATCCGAAGCTGCGGGATCCGAAGCACTCGAGCTCGCGATGGCGGCGAGCGTGATCCTCCAACTCCTCTTGCGCAATCCTCGTCGGCTGACCTGCACACAGAAGACAAACTCGTACCTTTTTGGATCGTTGCACTGCACGGAGAAGGTTTCTCCCAAACTCGAGATGCCGGCGTCGGGAAACCAATGTCCTCCCAGAACTCGCGCTCGATTTGCTCGTCGGACTTGGGCGGTCGGCGTACGTCGTCGCGTGACACCAGCCAGTCGTCCTCGAGAACGTCCTCCGCCGCACACACCGCCTCGAGCGCCGCGCCATCCAACGGATCCGCCTTCTCCGCCTCCCCAGAACCTCCGGCCTCGGCATCAAAAAAAAAACCTCCGGCCTCCGGCCTGCCCGGCGAGAGAGCGCCAGGTGTCTCCATCCCCGACCGGCGGCCAGCTCCGCCTCGGACGGCACGGCGACCAGCCCGCCCAAGCACGCGAACCGCGATCCAGTCGTCCGGCATCCCCACGCCGCCGGCGCCAGAGTTGCCTGCGGCGCCTAAACGCGGTCGACCTAGTACACACGCAGACTTGGCTGTACGGGACCTGGGTCTCCCTCCGCGTCCCGGTGCGCGCGACTTCGCCGCGCTCGCGTCGCTCTCCCTGTCTGGCTGCGTCTTCGACCTCCGGAGGCTCCTCCGCAGCTGCCCGCGCCTACGCGTGCTCAGGCTAACCCAGCTCTACGACTTGGACCGGCGACCAAGACTTGACGCTCTCTTCGGCTTCGCTGCAGGAGCTCGTCCTGCAGTGCAATGCGGCAAAGACACGCCGCGTCAGCATCGTGGCCCCGGTGCTCGAGCGATTGACCGTGTTCTTCCGAGCCCCTGAAGAGCTCAACCTCTCCATCTTGGCACCAAGGTTGGAGAACGTCTCGTGGCACTGCTGGTAAATCTGCCGGAACATTGGTTTTGGTTTTTGGAGACTCAGCCAACTGATATTGTGGTGGTCGGCGCCGGAGACACATCTCGCGTCACTGCGCGTACATGCCACCATTGTGTGTCTCCTCCTTCCCTCTCCAGCACTAAAACTAGTACAATCGCTTTCTTCATCAGCTAAACTAAATCGTAGTACCAACTGTCTTCTTGTTTTTCAAGGGCCGCTCACCACGTGCTTTTCCCCATGAAAAAACCAACTTTCAACGGGAGATAGAGAAACATCTGCAGCAGGTTTCAAGGGACTTCACTGTTCTGGAGCTACATCTCACAACGAGGGGGCATGTCTATGGAGCACTGGCGTTGCACCTCCTTGGGACGAAACGTTTCCCTACTGCTACTTTGCGGAGGCTTAAGGTTGCCCTGCGGAAACAGGTAATTGTTCATCAAAACAAATATGCATAAGTACATCCTCCGTCCAAAAATAAGTGTCTCAAGTTTGCCCAAAAGTGGATGTATCTAGACATGTTTCACGTATAGATACATCTAATTTTGGACAAATTTGAGACACTTATTTTGGGACGGAGGGAGTATGTTTTATGAGATAGTAATTCAATTTTTTTATTAGACGGACGAACAAGAAGAACAACAAGAAGAAGAAGAAGCATGCAGAGGATATTGTCGTTGCGCGCCGACCAATTGGAGAACCCAAACTATCTCCATGAGTGATCTCGGACAAGTGGAAATCGATGGCTTTCAAGCAGAAGATCATGAATTTGACTTCCTAAAATTGATATCAAGGTGTGCGCCAATGCTCACAAGAATTGATGTGAATGTGGCACCTGAACTAACACCGAGCAACGACGAATGTTCAGAAATATACCGCACCTTGAGGGCGATTTATCCTACAGTGGAATTGTATCTTAGCTCCGGTGAGCTTGTGGATTCAACCGTCCATGATTAACATGCTCCTAAACACATGTTGACAATGACTTTTTTGTTGTGTAAACCTTTTGCTGGGTGGGTGCTCGTGTCGTTGTTTGGCTCATAATAAGATCTTAGTTATCGACTATGTAAACAATGATTTTGCTATATATGAATGTGTCATTTTCCAGCATCATGTAATATATACTAGTATTGAGATCAAGAAATAGTCAACCGATGAATTACCACACCACGCTATATTGTCACAAATATGACCACACATGATGTCAGCTAGGACACATGATTGGTGTCTGGCTATGGAAGGCATCCCTGTTCATGGCGCTGAGTAAGGGGTCGAAAATGTTGCTTGGCAGCATGGTTGGCGTGGACACGGCTTCCTTCGCGTCGCGTCCACGTCACAACATTGTCGTGGCGAGTGTGTGCCTGGTTACCAGTGCTTTGTAGCAATCGTGTTACTGTGACTCACTAGTTTCTATAGTGGTCACACTTTTTATTATTCTTAATAAGTTGGATGTGTGCATCATCGATGTACGACTTGTTCCTGACATTACATTGTTGTAAAGTCCAGGTCTAATTGGTATCATCTTTATATTAATATATATATGCCCTTTATAAGAAATCTAATTTAAATTATGTAGCATTGTAAGTATATATTTAAGGTCTTCAAAGCAAATCTATATCTGACTTATATATATATTTTAGATTAAAAGAAGGTAGAGGCGTGCTCTACCTTATTGTTACAGAGGTTTTGCCCAAGGGCGTAGAGGCAGGGGAATTTACAACCAGGACGCAGCCACGGCAATGTAAACGGGAAAACAAAGAAAGAAAAAGGAAGAAGAACATGAGATGTATGTACACTAAGCTAGCAACCTGTCAGCCCACAAATGCATCTCGTTCTTGTGCTTAGCTGACCTTGAGGACCACAGTCTGATGTCCTCAGCTACCATTTTAAGCAGAGCTCGTTGATTGCCCGTTCTTCTGTTAAACACCCTGTCGTTTCTTAGTCTCCAAAGGCCCAGCAGGCATTCAACGAAGCAAATTGCCAAGTTTGTGGGTTTTCAGTTATCTGAATCCGTTGAACGAACTGGCATATGGTGCTGGATGATAACGCCGTAGCACTGAAACCCAGCTTGCCTCAAATCCACTCAGAGTATTTGCAGTGTAGGGCAATGTGATGGATGGATTCTACCGCCGGGCAACTGTCACACCCATTGTGGTCAGACCATTTCTTCACTGTCATGTTGTCGCGTGTGTTTAGTCTCCCCCTGAATGCCAGCCATAGGAAGAGTTTATGTCGATGAGGAATTTCCTTGCGCCATACCCATTTCTCATTAGCCCACTTGTTTCCCCTGTCAGCCAGTAGGTGGTAGAAACTTCTTGTTGTTGGTCCTCTTCCTGTCGTGAGCAGCATCCTATCGTCAAGCTGATCCGAAAGCTGCGAGTGGTTTCCATTTAGGTACATCATCAAAGCTTGCAGCTGCACATGTGCTGTGTGAGATAGTGGCCTGAATAGTTCGAGCTCCCAAACTCCATCCTTGAATTGCGAAGCGACCGTGCAGAATTGATCCATGGCAAATGAGAAAAGGATGGAGAGTTCATGCTTTAGCCAACACAAACTAGACCAGTTATCTTGCCAAAATGAAGTGGTGCGTCCTGAGCCGATGTTGCAGGTCGTGGCCTGTAGCACTAGCGGTATTGACGCCGCCATTGATCGCCAAAATGGTGTGTCCTGCCGGTGAGGTTCAGGTATTTGTCCCTGGATGTAACACTGTCGCAGCCAGTTGAAACATGGGCCAGCTCCTCCAGATAGCAACTTGGAGACGAGGTTGGCCATTAGAGCTTTGTCGTGCAGGTGTAGATTTCTTATTCCTAACCCTCCTTGCTGTTTTGGTATGGTGACGGCCTCCCAAGCAACCAAGCATTGACCCCCCAACACTGTCTCCTTGTTTTTCCATAAGAATGCTCGTCTGAGTTTGTCCACCGCTTCTATCGTTGCTTTGACCCATTGTATGCATGACATGAAGTATCCTGGTATGGCTGATAAGACTGAGTTGATCATCTCTGTCCTCCCCGCCGTTGATAACAGTCTTGGAATCCAACCCGGCAGCCTCCTACCAATTCGCTGTATAATCGGTTGGAGAAGGGTTCTCGAAATCTTGTTCATCGACAAAGGTAGGCCTAAATATGTGCATGGTAGTTGTGTAATTGGGCAGCCCAGGATATTTGCAATTTCCACAGCTTGATCTGTTTCCATGTGCATTGGTACGAAGGTGCTCTTCTGAAAATTAATGTGCAGGCCACTGAGAATGCGTCGAGAAGTTGTTTGGCATACCTCGCTTGGTCCACAGAACCGTGTAAAATCAGTAGTGTATCATCAGCGTATTGTAAGGCAGGCAGTGGTGCCCCATCTTGGATCGGGTGCAAGAGAAAGCCTGCATCGTATGCTTTCCTGAACATTTGTTGCAGCACATCGGCCACCAGATTGAACAGATATGGCGAGAGCGGATCACCCTGTCGTACCCCTTTCTGGATTGGGAACACAGGTCCATTTTCCCATTGAGGAGCATTTGCGCCTTGGAAGTCTGAAGCAATTGTTGCACCCACCAGATGAATTTCTGTGGGAAACGTCGGGCAGATACCGTGGCTGTGATCGCTTCCCAGTGCACCATGTCAAAGCTTTTCGAAAGTCTAATTTTAGCACGATGACTGCCATTTTTCGTGCATTTGCAAGCTGAACCATCTCAATAGCCATTGCGAAGTTTTCGATAATCGATCTCCCTTTAGAACAAAGACCCGAGGGTCCGGCTTTAGGAAAGCCAATGACACAGAGTCTTAAACAGAAAAGAAAACACAGGCACCGAGCTGACAGCACAGCTCGGTTGACAACACCGCCTGGAAGAACTACCTACAGACTACCAGCTAACAAACTAAAAGCACCAGCAGCTACAGACTCCTCCGAGACTCCAGCAACTGAAACCGTTTAGCCGCCAGCTCGAGTTTGTACAGCAGCTCATCCCTTCTCCCTTAAGCTTTTCCGGCAGCAACGCATTCCACTGTGATAAGAGAGAAATACATTTATAGATGTTAGAAAAAACCGAAATCAAAACTTTCTTATTGAACACCACATCATTTCTCGAAGTCCAAATGGCCCACGCCATAGCACTCACGATTGTCCATCCAGTTTCATTTCCTACCGCCCCAGGTTTTCATCAACTAGGTTTTTGATCTTTGCCTGCAGCCTGTTGGCGAGTACTTTCGCAATAAGTTTGGGTATGGAGTGTTGCAATGAAACTGGTCTGTAATCCGTAATCTGTTGTGGGTTGTCACACTTAGGCAGTAGCGTTATGCTAGCCAGATTTACACCGCCGAGCTGAAGATTTTTGTTGTGCCATTCTGCAAACAAATTGGTGAGCTCATTTTTCAGGTCTTGTAGGTAGAATTTGTAGAACTCATTGGTAAATCCGTCAGGTCCTGGACTTTTATTGGGTGGTGCCCTCTTTATCGCTGCTTCGATTTCACTCCATACGAATCCATCCCAATGTCTAGTAGAGTTTGATGATCACTTTGTCCATATAACATCTGTAGGTTCAAGTTTTGTATCCATGGCCTATCTTCATAAAACAGTTGTCGAAAATAATCAGTGGTGATTCTCAATTTATCTCTATCTTCAAAGTAATCCATCTGGTCATGATTTAGAAGTTTCATCTTGTTTTTCCTGTATCTGTATGTCGCCATTGTGTGGAAGAACTTTGTATTTTCGTCACCCAATCGGCACCATTTCACTTTTGCCCTCCTTTTCCAGTGCATTGCCTCGGCATTACATAGGGCTTTGTGTTTTGAACTGCAAACTGCTCTGAAGCTGTGCGCATAATCGGAGAGGTTCCTCCATTCTTCAACAGCATCAAAATAGTTGATTGCGTGAACTACATTTGCTATCAGTGTCACACCGGACCTTTGCTGTTTCAACCATGCCCTGGTGGCTGCCCTGATCGCCCGCAGCCTGTGATTCAAACGCGATACCACTGACATTGGTCTTGTCCCCCGGGTGATCCTGTTTCTGGTTATACCAACCAGCTCTTCGTTGTGCAGCCAGGAGTCCTCGCACCTGAAGCTTTTTGGACGTTGAAAGGTAGTAGCAGTGTCCAGGAGCAGAGGCTTATGATCTGAGGTCGGCCTTGGTAGCGCTCTGCACTGTGAGTCTATATATTTCAGACTCCAGGCATTGTTGATTAGTACTCTGTCCAGTTTTACAAGTGTTGGGTTTCGACGCATGTTTGACCAAGTATACTTGGCATTAGAAATGTCTACGTCCATGAGCTCCATTTCATTTATCCAGCTGTTGAAAGTATCCATTGCTTGCCAATTTATGTGGTTGTTATTCTTCTCATAGGCATATCTGACTTATTTAAAAACTTATTTCTAAGTCTAATCTAGAAATACGTAATATCTAAATGAAGATTTTGAGCTTTGATTTTTATCCAGCTGAAAATGAGTACATGTGTTTTTTAGAAGTTATGTAGCAATCCCCGACGGGCTGTGTATCTAAGATGGTACTTAACATTTTTCATAATGGCTCAGCTTGAAGAATACCCTTGCGTTCATGTGAGTGAATGAATATACAAACAACAGTAGGCGGCAGAGTCTATATTGCACATGTAAAAGTTCGGTCCCTAACCCTAACACACCGATCGATATTATGTTCAGCTGGTTCCGAGAAAAAACATAACGGTTTCTGCTGGTACAAGGGCAACCGAGGGCGACGCACACAAAGACAACTCTCGACGATGCGGCGATCGAGGCGTCGCCTCAGCTCGCCGCCGCCGCCGCCCCATGAAGCAGGCCTCCGCTCCGGTTCTGGTTGTGCCGGAGTGGACCGTATCAGCTCTCTGTCTGACGACCTGCTCCGCCAGGTCCTCCTCCTTCTGGACGACGGCGCCGTGCGCGCCGCCGCACGCACCAGCCTTCTCTCTCGCCGGTGGCGCGACCTCTGGACCAGCCTCCCCGTGGCCATCTTCCGAGACGTCCCGTTCCACTCGCTCGAACCGGCGCTCGGCCGCATGTCCGGCTCCTCGGCGATGACCCTCCTGGACATCCGCCTCCCCGACGATCGATATGACGACCAGCCCGGCCCCGCAGGCCTGAACTCGTTGCTGCGCGCCTCCTCGCGCCTCTCGCCGGAACAGCTCATCTTCGATCTTCCGTCGGGCCGGAAGGACTGGTCCCAGACAATAGTCCTCCCGTGCTTCCAGCGTGCCACCTCGATCGAGCTGGACGGGATTTGGGTCTCCCTCCGCGTGCCGGTGCGCGCCGACTTCACCGCGCTCACGACGCTCTCCCTGTCCGGCTGCGTCGTCGACCTCCGGAGGCTGCTCCGCCGGTGCCCGCGCCTGCGCGTGCTCAGGCTAACCCAGCACTACTGGGTGGGCGACCAAGACTTCGCGCTCTCCTCGGCTACGCTGCAGGAGCTCGTCCTTATGTGCAATGGCGCAAGGACACGCCGCATCAGAATCGTGGCCCCGGTGCTCGAGCGATTGACCGCGTCCTTCCAAGTCCCCGAGAAGCTCAGCGTCTCCTTCATGGCACCAAGGTTGGAGAACTTGTCGTGGAGCTCAGCCTACATCTACCGGAGCCGGATCATTTGTTTTGGTGTTTGGACACTCGACCGCCTGACATTACGTCGGTCGGCGGCGCCGGAGAGACATAATGGTTCGCTGCACGTTCATGCCTCCATTGTGTGTCTGCCCCTCCCTCTCTTTCCTGCTCTAACTTCTTTTCTTTCCTCTGGCTCTCCTGCTCTAACTAATTAACTAGTACAATCTTCGTACGAATTAGTTAAATTAAATTTTACGATTTTCCTTCTTTCTTTTGCAGGACTACACACTGGATTTTCCCGACAAAAAAACGAACTTTAAGCAAGAGATAGAGAAACATTTAAAGGTTGCTAGCAGCTTGTGTGATTTGGAGCTACATCTCCAAACATGCGGTCATGTCTATGGAGCACTAGTGATGCACCTCCTTGGGGCGAAGCAGATCCGCAGTGCTACTTTGCAAAGGCTTAAAATTGCAGCGCTGAAGGTAATCGCTCGTCGAAACATACACGTATATGTATCAATCATGCATACATGTATATTAGGAAACATAGTAATTCAAGTTTGTTTTAGGTGCAAAAACAATACTGCACGGAAAATTGTCGTTGCCAGCCGACCAATTGGAGAACCCAAACTATCTCCTTGAGCGATCTTGAACAACTGGAAATCGACGGCTTCCGAGGACTAGATCATGAATTTCACTTCCTAAGGCTGATATTCAGATGTGCACCAATGCTGAAAAGAATGGATGTGAAGATGGCACCTGGAGCACCAAGAAATGATGAATACACACAAACAAAAATATACAATTTTTTCAAGGCTTATCCTTCCGTAGAATGCTATGTAGAAGCTCCGACTATTTCAGGTTTGATCGTCAGTAGCGTGCTCTTAAATTCACGCTCTCAGTGAACCTATTTTTTTTTTAGCAATTCTGTATCTCAGAGTATATCATAATGTTTGGTTGTTCATAATTATTGGCTATGCATACATTAATTTTCCTATATATAAATATCTCATTTGGCAGCAACGTGTAGAATACTATTATTTGGGAAGTAGTACTCGTAAATTCTGTAGTAACCCAATGGCCACACCAAGCTTGATCATTGTAAATATATACTACCTCCGGTCGGATTTTATTGACGCATCCAACAGGTGAGTGTTAGTTATTTGGTACTACCGTCCACGACAATCATTTCAGGCCGGAGGGAGTACCCTTTACTCGTAAATTCTGAAACATCATAAATATTTACTTAGGATCCCCATAGCAAGTCTATTTCTAACTCAGATTTAGAAATTCCTTTATTTAAATTTAATGTAGAAAAGTCTTAGTTGCTAAGCGGTGATATTAACATCAAACTTGATCGAGTTGAAACTATATCTCGGGAAACTTAAAAATAGCAATCACCATAATCGTTAAGCATATAGACATGGTTTTTATCATGGTAAGTCGACTAGAACAATAGAAAACATCTATGGGCTTGGTGCCGCTAAAATTTCAGGCTCGCTTGTCTGCGTTGGTTTCACAGCGAGGAGTTTAGGTTCCTGGGATCAGTCTTCGATCATGACGTCGATATTCGATTTACTACGTCAATTGTTTTTTCGTTGTTGAGGAAAACTTGCTAAGCTTTATTCGTGCATAATGTTCATGGGTACAGTAATAATATCATGAGGGGTTCCCAGCCACAGATGGTGCCCCACACCTAAAGAAGAAGCAAAATTAGCAAGTTTATGAGCTTCCTAGTTGGAGTTCCGAAGTTCATGAGAGAAATAGCAAATGTCGAAACAAGCAGCTCGTCCGACAATCTCTTGTACAATGAGAACACTTCTTCCTAGCGTTCCCCTTCTAATATCCTCAATCACTTCCTTGCAATCAGAGCTCAGAGGCTATTTGCAGATTGTTGTGGTGCAAATCAGCAGCAAGACTTAGAGTTTCTCTCCACGCAAGGGACTACACCGGATCATTTAAATCTTCGAACACCATAGCTGAAGTTCCTAGGTAATTATAGCTGCCTCTGATTGTCTACCATCACAGAGAGAAAGCCATCTGCGTTAAATTTAAACGAACCAACAAAAGGACGAATCCACATATTAGGCATGCTTGCACGCTGGCATACTGAAGGAGGCACCGTACTTTTTGGGCTATTCAGTTCCTCAATGTATGATTCAGTGAAAACATGTGTAGAAACGGGCTCTGAAAATAATGGAGTTAAAACAGCAAGCAAAATATATGCAGAACCAACATCTCTGAACTTGTAGCGCCACACATTTGGATCAAGCATTTATTATGGTTTTTCATCTATTTTAACTTAATTAATAGCACTAACATTTTCACAGCCTATATGATTAAGACGCTGAGAAAGTATCTCCAATGAAAAACCCATTGAGATCAACACATAATAGAATCCAACATTTAATGAGAAATTACAACAACCAGTCTAGGTTACATCTGACAACCAAAGTTACAGATTGTTGACAACACAATAAAGCAATTGCAACTTCCTATGTAACGCCTCCGAAGAAGCCACTAGAACTAGTCTCATATACAGGATACAGATATACCATTCCAAAGTTCGAAATACATAAGCAAGCCATCATCCCAAGAAACATCAGCAAAACCCTACAAAATGAACATGAATGAAGCTTACAAATCCAATTCCCAGTCCTAGAGAGAGTGTATGGATGCAATGGGCGATGTCTGCCTGGAGCCTCGCAATTGACGTAGCCATATCAATCTCTGCACCACCACCACACACTAACACACACCACAAAGTTACACTTAAGATTGACATGTAGAAGGGACTTAGAGAACTGAAGATTGATGACTGAAGGAAGAAATAAGCAGAAGACAAAATGACGAAATACTCAATACTTCAGAAGGAAAGAGTGCGCATGACTGAAGAAAACTGAGATAATAACTAAACAAAGTGATAAACTGAGCAAAAGAAACTAAGGACTGAACCAAACTAAAGCTTATGCCAAGAAACAAAGGACTGGACCAAAAGAGTAATGAATTGAAGTGGAAACTGAGATACTAAAACAACTGAGGATGCAAAACTGATAAAATGATGAGGATACAAATCATCTGGGCAAAAGAAGAAAATGAAAAAATGTCTTTGTAGCAAAAGTGACTAAAATTATGTACATAAACCCAGATAACTAAAGACAGAGTAAACACAAGAAAATGAGATAAACGATGACTAGAAACAGAGGATAATGAGGAAATGATAAATGAAAATAAACAAATCCAAGTGAATACTAAAAGAGCGAAGAACACTAAACATGACTGAAGAAAAGAAAGAAACACGTATGATGTTTGAAGGAAAGAAAAAAAAGGGTAAGATAAAATAAGACAAATGAATAACTGAAACTGAAAAATATGAATCATAAGAAGACTTCAAAATAAGAATGAACCAAAGAAGACTGAAAAAAGAGAGGAAATAAGATGAACTGATTAAACTGTACTTGGATCATGCAGCTTGACAATAGGCCATGCTTTTTTTGTCTTAGCTACGGGAGATGACACATATGTGTAGCAGGGGCAATTGCTAATACAAGTCAACTAATTCAATATGCAAGTTCAAGTCCCCCAAAATGGATCTCAGGCATATCATAATCAAATTTGGGGCACCCCTTCAACCGGAGTAGCTTGATGAATGAAATTTCATACCAAGAAAACAAGTATGCGTTAGATGATTATATGTGGATGTTATATGCTAACAACATCTCACTGTGCTATCATCTAGCAAATGAACAGTCAATCGCAATATTACAGTATTTTCTACTACAGTATTTGCATAGTATATGAATGAGATTGAAACAACTCTTTGAGAGCTTGAGAGATGATAATGACATGGGGTAGCAAAAAATCTTTTAAATACTGAAAGATAAGGATTATGGCTAATTACAGAAAACACTGGGACTTCTAGGTTATACAATTTTGATCTAACTACATTATGTGGTTTTATTTTAGTCTAGAGAAAACCATAAATAAAACTAGTAAATCATCTAAAAGCACTTTGGTTCCAAGCTTCCACTAAAGTGGAACAAACAAAGCCTGAATGACTTTACAGAATTAAACTTCCGCCGTTGACATATTGGTTTATGGACTGATGATGATATGTTACAGATCTAGTTAGTTGCGTGACAGAATGCATTTGGATTGATAGGTGCAATATTAGTGTCCATAGGCCCGCTAACATTGTGATATTATGTTAACATTAGAAAATGACAAAATGGGACTCCATCTAGCAGGGTAACTACGAAGACCCATCCTCAACCCCTAAATGTGTGAATGGGCTGTTTAAGCTCAAAATAATACTTGCTTTAATCTGTACTGATCAAACTACATCACGAGATAAGATGAGTACGATCAAGCGAAGGAAAATGTACAAGTATGAATAGCAACATGTATACGCCACATAGACAAAGACCCATTCAAACTACAATCGATGGTATAAAGAGGTTAATTTGATACATCTGAAAATCTTATTAAAAAGAGTTTCCCTACATAGATTTTATGATTGACCTGGAAATAATTGCACATTATTCTGTTGCTTTGTATCTGCAACTGATGGAGAAGGCCAATATGAAAATTAATTTTGTCGAATTAACAAATCATAAGGTAATATGTTACTAAATCAGCAAGCCTTCCACATATAATTGTGCTTCGCCAAATCATTTATCAATAGAGAAATGGATAAACATATTGTACTGCCTCTAAATTGCTCTCAAACCATATTCTATTTTTTCTACTACCATCACTAATCAATTTTTTCATTGCGCTTATCACATTATAGAATTGACTCCAACAGTGACAAACTAATAAACTAAAAGCGTGCCCAAAGTATGGTTGATGACAATCACAAGGAGATAGAGAAACATCTACAGGTTGCTAGCAGCTTGTGTGTTTTGGTGCTACATCTCACAACATGGCGTCATGTCTATGGAGCACTAGTGCTGTACCTGCTTGGGGCCGAACAAACCCGCAGTGCTACTTTGCAAAGGATTAAGAATGTAGTGCAAAAGGTAATCTCTCATCAAAACATACACATATATACATCAATGACACATATATCAGGAAAGGCAGCAATTCAAGTTTATTTTAGGAGAGAAAAGGAAAAATGCCCGAAAATATTGTCATTGTGAGCCGACCAATTGTACAACCCAAACTACCTCGAGCAATCTCAAACAAGTGGTAATCATCGGTTTTCAATGAGAAGAACATGAATTTGACTTCTGAGAACTAATATCCAATTGTACGCCAATGCTAAAAAGAATGGGATCTGAAGATGGCAGCCGAAGCTACAACTGAAGCTACACCAAGAATGATGAGTACACAGCAACGGGATTTGTAGGGTCTTGTTCTTATAAATATTTTCGGAGAATATACATGACTGATCATCTTTGATGGCTGCATAGGCATGGGTGCAGGCTTATGCAGGAAATATACTGCACAACACATCTGCAATAAGGATGAGACAGGTGGGAAAGAAGAACACATCTATTATATAATTAAAACACAAGACAACCAACGGTACAGATTAGCCACTCTGAAACAAAGATATTTAGACGGTGGAGATTTATCAAGACAATGGTAAGGATCCGGATCTGTATGATTTTACGGATTGGAGGAGAATGTCTATACGTCTTGATATGTCCGGCCACAACACGCACGCTTAAAAGCACACGTGTCGATGTCCAAATTGTCTACGGCTGATTGGATTAATATAAGTATATTAGCACATGCCGGCTTAAAAGCACATGTCTCGATGTCCAAATTGTCTACGGCTGATTGGATTAATATAAGTATATTAGCACATGCCGGAGAGAAGCCTGCACGCCTGGACGACGAGCGAATCGAAACCAATCGGAGACGCCGCAAGACACAGATCGATGCCGGAGAGAAGTCTACACGCCTGGACGCCGAGCGAGTCGAAACCAATCGGAGACGCCCCAGGATACAGATTGAAGGCACGCCAGAATATCCCCTAAAGGTCGACCACTCTCGGTGCGTCGGCAAATCGACGAAAGATGCCCAGAAGATCAAATGCGACATATCTATACACGTCGATGATGCTCGGTTGCATCACCAAATCGATGATCCGACAGGGTGGCAGCACGGACAGGGGATCGAAGGCACATCTCATCAAGCTGAAATCTTCAAGTAATACTGAATTCCTCATGTAATAGCTATCTGCAATCTTCATGGCAGCACGGTCATGGGATCAAAGGCACATCACCAACCTAAAATCTTCAAGCAGTATTGAAATCCTCAGGTAATAGCTAGCTGCAATCTTCATGTGTGCTTAGATCTTCTCATCCCAAGATGCACCTTTCTCACGAACACCCTGCTCCATGTTAATCACTGATTAGTTTGATCAGTTATTATAATTAAAATCCAAAGGTGTATTACTGTATCATCAAGGGTAGGACAGAGCAACGCTTTAATAAAAAAAGGTCCTCTCTATGGAAGCACATTCAAATATTTGATATTGGAAGATCCAATGTATTTTCAGTCCTGACAGGCTCCAACTCTATTCTCCACTTCCCGGCCGATCGCACTTGAGAAGCGATACTGATCCAGCCACCTTAGCCTGTCACTGGAGGCAGTGGAGATGTTAATCATGTGTTTCATCGACATGCAGAGTTGCATCAGAAAGAGCCAATTCTTCGGCGCCTCAGGTAAGCGAGACTCACATGTCAATTAGATTTGCTTATGCAACACGTATCAATTTTTTAGATAAAGGGCTTTATTACTCAAAAGTTTAAGTATTACACCCGGCCTCTGCATCAAAAATGCACACAGCCGCAATCCAACGGAGAAAGAAAAAAAGTTGTGCAGCAATAGACGAATTACAATCAGCAAGAATAATGTAAAACGCCTATGTCATGGACAATCTCGACGGCCTATGGAGGTCCAATCCGGCGATCAAGCGGCCACCCATGTTGTGAAAAAATGTCCCTCGCCACCTCTTCCAGACGTGCACACGCCTCCGTAAAGAGGTCTCGATGTCCCACACGTTGTAAGGTGGACCACATACGGAGAATATTTGTGCAACGGTAGAGTACCTGCATATGAGAAACATCTTTATCATTGAAAACCTTGTCATTTCTACTAAGCCAAAGCGACCATATAACAGCAATCGCTCCCACCCTAATAACCGTTCTAAGCTTTTTATCTATCCCATGTAGCCAGTTGCCAAAAACATTGGCAACAGACTTGGGTGGATATAAGTTAGACGCTATTTGGATGGCTGACCATATAGAACGAGCGAAACTACACTCGAAGAACAAGTGTTTTATTGTCTCATCATGTGGACAAAACATACACTTCGTACTTCCATGCCAATTTCGTTTAACAAGGTTATCCTTTGTTAGAATGACACCTCTACGAAGATACCACGTAAAAACTTTAATCTTAAGTGGTATCTTCATTTGCCATATTTTTTTATTATCATCAACTGGCACATCGGAATGTACTAACGCCCTATACATGGAATCCACAGAGAATTTACCATTCGCACATAGATTCCAACGAAACTCATCGGGCCCCTGTGTGAGTTGAACTGAACTCAACCGTGCCACCAGGGAGTTCCAAGACGCTAGTCTCGGTCCAAACAAGTCTCGCCTGAACGTCACATTCGGAGGAGAGCATTGCATTACAGTGGCAATGGTATCTCCCTTATGACGAACAATATTGTATAGGGCTGGATATCGATCCCGGAGGGTGGTGTTGTCTAACCATTTGTCCTCCCAGAATCTAATCTCCGAGCCATCCTTAATATTAAATACCCCGAAGCGAAAGAAATGTTTCTTTGTCGCCATCAGTCCAGCCCAAAAGTGGGAATCACCAGGTTTCCAATATACCTGTGATACCGCCTTTGTGCCAATGTATTTTCTCTTAAGGAGTGTTTGCCATATCCCATCTTCAGTAAGCAGCTTAAAAAGCCATTTACCTAGGAGGGCTGAGTTCTTGACATCAAGGTCATGAATACCAAGCCCTCCCTGATCTTTAGGGCGACAAACAACATTCCATTTAGCCAGTCTGTACTTCTTCTTCTCACCATCTCCTTGCCAAAAGAATCTTGATCGGTAATAATCCAATTTATGCAAGATTCCTCTAGGTATTTGGAAGAAGGAAATCATATACAGTACCATGTTTGTTAGTACCGAATTAATGAGAACCAATCTTCCACCAAGAGATAGCAATTTTCCTTTCCAACTAGATAGCCTAGCTTGTAGACGTTCTTCGACGTGTCTCCATTCCGCATTAGTCAGTTTCCGAAAATGTATTGGTATTCCAAGGTACATAATTGGAAATTGACCCTGCTCGCAGCCAAAAATATCGGCATATTGAGCAGCTGCTTCTTGAGCCTCACCGAAGCAAAACAATTCACTCTTATGGAAATTAATTTTCAATCCCGATAATTGCTCGAATGCTGAGAGTATCAATTTCAGATTCGCGGCTTTATCTAGGTCATGTTCCATAAAGAGGATTGTATCGTCTGCATATTGAAGAATAGATAAACCCCCATCAACAAGATGTGGAACTACTCCTTCAATTTGGCCATCCGTCTTAGCTCGTTCAATCATGATCGTCAACATATCCGCCACTATATTAAATAGTATAGGCGATAGAGGATCACCTTGCCTTAATCCTTTTTTTGTTTGGAAGTAGCGACCAACGTCATCATTGACTTTTATCGCCACGCTACCTCCAGAAACAAAATTAAGGATCCAAGCACACCACTCCTCTGAGAACCCTTTCATTCTCAGAGTCTGTAGCAAGAACGGCCATTTGACTTTATCATACGCTTTTTCAAAGTCGATTTTAAATATCACCCCATCAAGTTTTTTCGTGTGCATCTCATGTACGGTCTCGTGTAAAACCACAACACCGTCTAGGATATTCCTCCCTTGCATAAAAGCTGTTTGGGTAGGTTTTACCACATGATCTGCCACTGAATTTAACCTGATGGTCGCTACTTTTGTAAAGATTTTGAAGCTAACATTCAGAAGGCATATTGGCCGATACTGTTGTATCCTTTCGGCATTCTGAATCTTAGGCAACAAAACGATCTCCCCAAAATTAAGGCGAAATAGCTCAAGTTGTCCGGCATGTAAGCAGCCAAATAACTCAAGCAAATCAGACTTGATGGTTTCCCAAAAATGCTGGTAAAACTCAGCCGGAAAACCATCTGGTCCTGGTGCCTTATTATGCTCCATTTGAAAAACCGCCTTACTTACCTCCTCCATAGAGAAAGGTGCAGTAAGAAAGTTGTTTTCCTCAGGAGTAACTTGGGTAATATCATCTGTTCGGGACTCATCTAGAGTAAAGTTCCCTTCCTCGGGAGCCCCAAACAAACCTTTATAGTAGTTTGTGATATATTCCTTGAGCTGATCCTGTCCTTCGATCAAGCCCTCATCCTGTAGGAGAGAGTGAATACATTTCTTTCTATGTCTGCCATTAGCAACATTATGAAAGTACTTTGTATTCGAGTCCCCTTGTAGAATGAATTGAGCTTTAGATCTTTGGTACCATTTGAGCTCTTCTTCCCGCAACATACGACCCACCTGCTCATTCGAGTGCCGTTTTAGGTCACTCTCATTAGCTGATAAGGGGCGTACTTCTGCTAGTTGATCAAGCTCATCAATAATGGAACACAGGCGCTCCTTTTCTTTTTTAAGCATACCAGTTGTGTGTCTTGCCCACCCACGAAGGAATTTACGCAAATTGCGCATCTTATTATTCCACCGCTGGATAGCGCTATCACCCACAACCGGTTGAGACCATATCCTTTTGACCAAATCATCGAAACCATCCCGTAACAGCCAACCTAATTCGAATTTGAATTGGTGCTTCCCGGGCGATGTCAACGTTCCAGTAGATAGGAGTATGGGGGCATGATCCGAAAACGCCTCTATACGTTCAAGCGCACGAACCGTTACTAATGGATATTTATCCTCCCAGCGGGAGTCCATCAGAACCCGATCCAGCTTCTCGTACGTCGGCTCGGGGAGACTATTAGCCCAAGTGAATTGTCTCCCCGTCATATGAACCTCTCTTAAGGACAAGCTATCGATAACAGCGTTGAACAAAGTAGGCCAATGAGTATCAAATCTACCCCTACTTTTCTCGTGTCGGTACCTCAGCATATTAAAATCCCCTCCTATAATAATAGGATTTGGGTCATCTTTAGCTAGATTAACCAACTCTCTAAGAAAAGCAGCCTTATATTCTTCTTGGGCAGCACCGTACACAGCAACTAGGCTCCATGTAAAGTTGTCGGACTTGTTTCGAATTTGAAATTTAATGTGAAATTCACCATCCGAATGACCCAACAACTCCATGGTTTCCGTTTTGATGCCAAGTAGCATGCCACCCGATCTGCCTCTAGGGGGACAGGAATGCCAATCAAACTCCACACCGCCTGAAAGTCGGTCTAGTAGAGTGCTTGGAAAATCCCGTCTACCCGTCTCAGATATAGCCAAAAAATCCAACTTATAATCTCTCACATGATGCGCAATATTCAAATGTTTAGCCAAGTCGCCTAGACCTCTGCTATTTTCGAAAATGCCATTCATCGGGAAACAGTTGGGGATTTTGACTTTTTCGCGCTTTTACGCGAAGCTTTGTTCTTTTTATTTTTGGCGGATTTGGATCTCCGGCCGGTAGCATACAGATCATCAAAAGATCCCAGCTCAGCCTCGTCCATATCCACCTCGGTTACCTCTCCTACAAGATGTGATAGAAGCTGTCCATCTATTGTGGCATGCGCATCATCATCATCTACAGAAGAGGATACCGGCCAACTCGAAACACTAGGAGACACCCTACGGCGATCATACTCTACATGTTTCAGAACGTTAGCCGAAAGCACCACCTCGTTATCACTTCTCCCTAAACTGACGCCTACCGCTGACAACTTAGCAGCTAAAGTAGACGTAGGAAAGGACACAAATGACTTCGAAGTGAGTGACGTACCAGCAGCAGGAGTGGAAAACGACTCGGCTTTGCGACGTATCGCCTTCGCCAACGAGTCCTCATCCGTCGCTGATGCTCCATCCTTCCCAGCGAGGTGACGTGCGCTACGCCTAGGTGTCACCATAGGAAGCGAACGTCCCCCCGCTGGCGTGGGCACAATGGGAGAGGGC
Organism: Poa pratensis; assembly: GCA_947311845.1. NCBI lineage: Eukaryota > Viridiplantae > Streptophyta > Magnoliopsida > Poales > Poaceae > Poa > Poa pratensis. Next base: position 39,155,464 of record CAMZMU010000048.1, read on the forward strand.
GAAGGCGATGTAGCAGCCCTCTCGACCACTGTGCAAGGTGCCGTCGACGAAGGAGATGTCGTCGCGACGATGGGTGAGGACAAGGATGAAGTAGAGTCCTCCCCCAGCAGCCCACCTCTGCATGCCCGAGAAACATCGGACCGATCCACAGCAACCACCGAATTACCAGAAGCCTCCCTCCATTGCCGTACCAGTAGCTTGGCTCTAGGAGTTTGAGGATTTGGGTTAAAAGGTGTCACCGCGACGCCCCTCAGTAACTGCGCCATCTGTGTCCCTTGCACCTGTCCCCCTCTCGAAACCGGATTAGGATCGTACGAGGGGGACCGCGGAGCTTCCACAGTTCGAGTCGCAGCGGCCGGAGGCGGAGTGGAGCACGGACTCGTCGCGACAGGTACGGCGATGGGGGCGGTGATCTGAGGCGGAGGCGCGCGACGGTGGCTGTTCCCGTTCGTACGCGAGGGAGAAACCGCCCTAGCGCCACGATCCTCTCTCCACAAGCCAGCGTACCAATGGCTGAGATGTGCCCAAGGTGATCCATGGTTCTGATCGGCATGCACCCTGGGCTCACGCGGCAGTGAGAGAACCGTCGTCGGCTGCTGCCTCGGCGCGAACGTCGGAGGTCCCGCCGAGCTGCCGAAGGAGCCACCCACGCCCCGACCTTGAGGCCCTGTCGAAGCCTCTGGTACCCTTCGCGGAGGCCCCCCACGCCCCGCCTGTGCAACCATCCGAGGCGCCGCAGCCGCGACCTCGGCGTACGAGGGAGACCGCGGAGCTTCCGCAGTTCGAGTCACGGCCGCCGGTGCGGGCGCACATGTTGGAGGACCGCCATGCCCCGGGGTCGTGGCCATCGGACGCGGCGCGGCCGCAACTCTAGCCGCCCGAGCATCAGACCATAACCCCTCGTACCAACATCCCAGATGAGCCCAGGGAGATCGACGGCTGGCGTTCGCCTGCCACTGGGCCCCACATGTCGGCGACTGAGGAGGTTCAAATTTCAGCCCCGCCTCCTGATCCGTCTTCCGCGGCTTGATCCGCTCTGAATCACGAACCACCGATCCCGCCGGCGACGAACTCCCTTCCGGCGCCGCCGTGGCCGCACTGAATTCCGGGAAGAAGTCCCCCAAGCACGGCGGCGGCGTGATCCGAGGGCGTGGTATAGGACCTCGCCACCCCATCCGCACCCGGGGTAGCCGCAAAGGGCGCGCATGAGGCGACCCTCCACTCCCACCTCCGGCGGCGCGGTCAGTAGACGGCTTCCGCGATCCTCCATCCTCTTCATCCACAGCGTCCGCTTCCGACCTACACACAGGAGACAAACACGTACCTTGGTGATCGTCGGAATTAGTCGGTGAGGAACGCTCCCAAACACGGGATGCCGGCGTTGGAAATCCGACGTCCTCCCAGAACTCCTGCTGAATTTGCTCGTCGGACTTGGGTTGTCGATGAACGTCATCACGTGAGACCAGCCAGCCGTCATCAAGGACATCTTCGGCCGCGAACACCGCGACATGCGCATCTTCCTCCCCCGAGCCATCTGAGTCCGGCTCAGCCGCTAGGGCCTCGAATCGAGATCCCGACGCCGACGCAGCGAGGGACAAACGCCGCCTCCCTTCAGCTCCCAACCTGCTCCACTGATCTTGATGCATCCATGATCCCGTGGCCGGAGAACCCGGCGAGATCTCAGTTGCCGGCGAGAGGGCCCCGGGCGCCAGCGTGAGACGCCGCCTGGAAGCCATGGCGCCGTTGGCCGCCGGCGCAGCGCGGTCGCCAGACGTCACCGCGGCCAGATCGCCAATCCGCAATTTTCGCCAGACGTCACCGCGGCCAGATCGTCACCGCGTACTCGATCTGCATGCAGCGTACGATCTATGAGCGGATCGACATCGATTGCCGTGGCCTCGCGATCGTAGGCTCGGCGGCCGATGAACAGTGAACGATCCGGCGTGCCGGCGTGGACTCCGGGCAATCGGCGTGCGGCGACCGATCTAGGTCCAGCGGGCTGTGCGTGCGGCCTCCGCAACACGTATCAATGCCTGATAGACATACCGAGTGACCATCTCCGCATGTTACATGTCTCTCTTACGTGAGAGTTAACAACAAAGAGCATATGGTCTTAAAAGTACAACCAAACCATGGTATGCTAAGAGGTCAAGAAAAAAAAGACAAGTTCTTAGAATATGTATGAAATTCCTAACAGCTAATAATTTTGTGATAGTCAAATTGAGCTGTTTCTATTTACCTATGTATCGTCAAAGTGACAGGAAAAGCAACCATGCATGAATTAGTACTTACCGGGGATTTCATTGCGGCTCGAATCGACATAGAGATGCTTGGCTGTGGCGATAGAAGTTTATAAGAATCACGTAAACGGCAGGCATGACATTTTGTAAGAAGTATCTATTATATAATTAAAATAAAAGACAAATAACGGCTCAGATTTAGCACTTAAAAGTGAAGGTTCTCAGATTTTAAAGAGCTATGCACAGAAACCTACAGATTTTAAGTTAATAACCTAATATACATTTTTTTCTTTTGTTTCAGGTATGTGTATACTATGATTAGTTAATAACTGAGAAAAGGGAGGACCATTCTTTCCAAAGTGAAGCAAGTTCAGATATTTTGATATGAATTTATTTGATCTGGAGAACCCAATTGCGTCATTCCCAGTCCACCATTGTTAATGTATCTGCAGCAGCAGCGGTACTTAATCCTTCAATAGTTCAATAAGTAGACACTCAGGTTTATACACTAAAATAATTTTCAGATCGAGTGATAATGTGTTTTACATGTTTTCTAAACCTTCTATATATTGAGGATAATCAATAAATGTATGAATATTTTATGATTTCTTTTTCAATTTTACAAATACTTTATACAACAAAACTGGCAAATACTATATTTGAGATTTTAAGGGTCAATCAATAAACATAGGAGTATTCATGTTTATAGCCTGTTTCAATGATATAGTGCCGTATTTCCGATGTGCCACAGTGACATTAACTTTCCTTCAGTGTTCACAACTAAAAATTTCTGGCGCTACTGCTGGAATTCCGGCATAAAAGAACATAAGTGACCTAACCAACTTATAGGCATCGACATGATCTTGATGGCCGAAAAGATATTTCCTTACATATTTAACAATTGATTTTTTTTCTATTCTGTCTAACTTACTACTAAGATTTTATTTTCTTTTGTTTTGAAGGGTGATACGATACATGCTCATATAGAAGAATATGGTAGACACATTTAGATCAAAGATCAATGAGAGTTATGTATATGTTTTTAGCAACTTTAAAGTTGTATCTCCCAGTCAGCAATGAAGTTAAGATTACTTTTGCATACAATACAAAGGTGAAGGTGGTGAAGGGAACATCAGAGAAAATTTTCAGATTACTACTTTGAGTTTGATACCAAGTATACCTACAACAATGGAAAGGAAAAAACCAACAGTGCGTCGGTATGTTAATAGACGTATCTCTGTCGTCCAGGTAGTTAATCTTTGACTTTTCAGTCATATGTTGTAATTTCAATTACTGATTCTAATGATTCATCTGACATATTTGAGCTAACAGAAAATATAACGACGAAGTGTTTGTCAAATAATAAAATACAAAAACAAAAGATCACTGAATTTGTCGAGTGGATACTACAAACAGGCAACGGGAAAACAACATCAGATGAAGTAAGGATTGGATAAAAATACCAAAGGACCTACTGCTACAGAACGAAAATATGCGAAGTAGAAATAGTCCAAAGCATATACCAAAATTTGCTGCAAACATACCGTTGGCGGGAATTTCTAGATGAAAGTGTCCATGGATCAAACAGTCAAGGAGATAATGAGCACATAATGAGCCAAATACAAGGTGAAGAGGTGACATACCGAAGCCTGGATACTGTGTGCAAGGCAACAATGAAAAACGTCAGAGTGGAAAACAGGTATCCTGAGGTGTTCCTCAACACCTTGAAGATCCCAGGAATCCCAAGACCATCATCTAAAAACTGAAGGTAGGTTTGCCGGTGATGCTCCTACACAACATCAAACAAGCTGCAGGTTATGCAATGGTACGAGAATGACAATAACACAGCTTGGAAACAAGCACATTGAGGTACAAATAATTACAGGAACGTTGTTTGGCGATAATGTATACAAACCTCGGATCATCATGTCACCTAGCGACTCAAAATGGACATTCTTGGTGAAATGAAGAAATATCCATTATAAGTTTGCCTCGCCGTGGCCATAAATATGAGATAAGGTCAGCCCTTGAACATGGTAGGAATATATTTGAATAAGAAAATATTCTGCCATGGGGAATTATATATGGCATTGTCAAGAGTCACAAGCAAAGAAGGATTGAAGCCGCTAACCAATCACAATGAGTGTCCAAGTGAAGATGGCGCAAAGAATATTGTTTATAAGGAGATATTCTAATTTATAGAAGAGTACAAGACATCTAAAATCATGATTGATGGAATGGAGTCCTGATCGACAAAACACAGTAAACATACAAAAATATTGTGACAGAAAATTGTAAGCAGGAGATACAATATTCGATTTCAGCATAGCCTGTTTTGGCTTGCTAAACATGCTTCACATGTACTTCATGGACGCCATTATTTTTCATTAGCCACATACAAGTATCTTTCATGTTTATAGACAAAGTTCATATTTCCATGTTATATTTAGGTACTTATGAAATAATTTAATATCCACCTAATATCTCTCATGCTACAGACCTCATGAATCATAATTCTCAAACTAACATCTCTCAAGAATAGTCCCCCAAATAGTCACCTCTATGCTATAAAATCTCTCAACAAAAATGGCTATACCACTGAGAGAGGATAGTGGGATTATTTGCATGTGCCTCATGCACTGAAGCGAAGTAGAAACATAATCAGATTAACATTCTCTATTGATCCTTCTCTATTGCCCAATGCCACTACTTATCAAACTAATAACAAGTTAAAAATCACTGCTCAAATTCAATCAAATGCTACAATCAAATTTTTTTTTATCATCATGTATTCTCAATGGGTAAGAAACAAAAATGTGGAGAACTTGCCTGCTGAATGCGGGCCGCAGCTGCCGCCTTCGGTGTCATCGACCACGTCCAGGTCCTAGCCGACGGGCAACACCGAGTATGCGCCTCCTACGCGCATCAACGACTTGGTCAAGAATCGACTCCAAAAGCATGGCCTGCTAGAAAGGGAATTTTCTTGGGCTCATTCGGCTTAGTGGTAGAGAAGAGAAAGAGGATTTTTCTTTCTGTGCTTTTCAGCAGACAGATAGAGTGTGTACCGTAAATACAATTACAGAACATGTCCTGTAATATGCAGTGAGAAAAATAATGGTTGGATAAAATACAACCAATTATATTTAAAAAGGGAAACAAATAACAAATATGCGCTAAAATAATCTGGGTAAGGAGATGTATTTGAAAGAACAAAAATGTCAACAAAAAAAAGTACGGCCATAAGAAAAAATCATCTATTGTCTATAAAAAGTCAAAATTACAAATCGGCACTATATTTTTGTCAAGAAGACAAAGGAGTCTACAGGAATCTACACAATATTTTGTTGGGCCCAATGATATTATTAAAGTTAAACTAAGTAAAAATATGCAATATGATTAAGCCACGTAATTTACATGAACTTGAGAAGAAAAATAGAAGAAAATATCTAAATTATTATTGAAACTCAAATGAATTGACTGTTTGAAAAATACTTAAATGTTTTAAATATTAGATTTAAATGGCTATATGATAATGTTCTTCTAAAGTTCAAAAAATGTGACTACAAGATATATAATCAATGGATAGTTTAGCCGCGCAAATGCGCGGGCCACCCCGCTAGTTGTTTTGGTATTAGACATGAATTGATTTTTGTTGGAAAGTTTCTCAGACTTGTGGATAAGAATATAACAGTTTATTCATGGCTTATCCTTGCGTAGAGTGCTATGTTGATAGTATATCCGGTAAGTTGTAGATTTGACATTGTTGACCGTAATTAGCATGCTAGTATGCTAGCATACTCATGTTGTCAGTGTATTTTTTTAGCAATTTTGTAGCTAGGGTGGTCGTTTCAATGACATGTTTATTACAAAGTTTGGTTGTGCACGAATCTTATATTATTGGTTATGCATATAATATTTTTCTATATATTAATATGTCATTTGGCAAACAACGTGTAGAATACTATCATTGGGAAGATGTAGTAAACCAATTGCCACACCATGCTGGATCACTGTAAATATATAAGTAAATGAAAATCTATTTGTAATTTGATTTGGAAATTCTTACTGCTAAGCCTAAACACATTCTTAGTTGCTAAGCGTTGAATTTTTTTATCCAACAGAAACTGAGTAAGTGTGTATTTTAGAAGTACTGTATTTGTAAGCATCAAGCACTGAAAATTTTTAGATAGAGAATAGACTGCAACTACAAAATTTAAGGATGCAAGTTACAAGACCACATAATTTCTAGATGCAAACTTCGGTCCAGCTACTCCTGCTGGAGTTGCGGCCCTGGCCCACCAGGCCCGCCCTCCCCGCCCAGGCCGCCAGGCGCTCCGAGTACGCCCAGCTCTCCGAGCTCACCGACGGCGCCGTAACCGCCTGCGCCAGCACCGCCGGATCCTCCAGAACCGCCGGGCGCGCTGAAGCCTCCGTTGCCGCCGCGTCCACCGTCCCCGCCGATGAAGCCTTCACCTCCTTTCCCGCCCTTCCCGCCCGGCGCGAGGAAGCCACCTTTCCCGCCGGCGCCGCCTTTCCCACCTTTCCCAATGCGGCCTTTCCCACCTTTCCCGCCTTTCCCGCCGGGCGCGAGGAAGCCGCCTCTCCCGCCAGAGCCGCCGACGCCGCCGTAGAGGCCTTTCCCACCTTTGCCACCTTTCCCGCCGCGCGCGAGGAAGCCGCCCTCGCCGCCACGACCGCCGGCACCGCCGCGGCGGCCTCTCCCTCCTTCCCCGCCTTCCCCGCCAGGCGTGCCGAGGTAACCCTTCCCGCCCTCGCCACCATCGCCGCCGCGGCGTGATCCGGAGCCGCCGGCCCCTCCTTTCCCGGGCGTCCGCCGTAGCGGTCGGCAGCGCCGCCGCGCCCGCCTCGGCCGCCGATCCCATTCGGTAGGCCAGGCCCGCCTGGTCCGCCGGAGGGGGCCGGTGGCGGCTTAACAAACGATGGACCGAATGGGTTGTTGCCGGCCATGGATCCTCCTGCTACAGGTGGTGGGAGAAGTTTGGCGGCGGCGGCGCACACTGGCTGATGAGAGATCGATGTGGAGAGGCAATCTCTTGGGATTTATATCGGGCAGCTGCGCGCCAGGTAAGGAAACTTTAATTACGGGATTCCTTGTAAATGCTCCAATGGCGCCAGGTTAGGAAACTCAAATGGATTGGGTCATTGTTTTGTACTGCCATTGGATCTTTCCTATTCTTTTCGTCTCCCTGTACGTCGTCCCAACTCCCACTTCCATGAGAACTTGCCTGTGGCAAGATGGTTAGTTGGGTGGTTGTACCCCTAGCCCACCAGAGTTCAAACCCCAGGTTTGACGCTGGTGTTTCTCATTTAAGGCGGAATATTCTTCAGTGGGAGGCGACGTTCCCGTCGACAGCGAGGCGCCCGTGGTGACTTCGTCAATCTCAAGACTCGACCCGCCGACTCAGTCTCTCGGAGGTGCTCATAGGGGTAGGGTGTGCGTGCGTGCGTTCATAGGGGTGAGTGTGTGCGCGTGTATATGAGCGCTTGCGTTGTACTGTGTTTCGCAAAAAAAAAAAAACTCCCACTTCCATATTTTCTTTTGCCGCGCGTTGCGCTGTTAATAATTGCCTGGAAACCGCACGCTGTTACGGGATTCCTGTAACTGCTCCCGCCGCGGCGGCGACGGCGACGAAGGATCCCGCCGCGTCCTAATCTATGGACAAAAACTCACTAGGATAAATACGGCGGTTGAAACAATTCACTAGGATGTAGGCAGTAGAAAGTTTGGAGCTCGAAGCATGCTAATGTTGTGAAAGTGTGATATTTGAGAATCGCTACTTAAACTGCATCTGGTGCTTTGGATTAGCTTCTTTTAACCTTCAGATTATATGTGGCGGGCATGACCCATCCTTTGACCTTTGCTATGATGGAATATCAGGAAATAGCCTACACATTAGTCTGATATGCAGTTTACCTCCTTGCTTGCCACTCATTCTTATATTTTTGAATTCTGAAATTTGTTGAGTAAGAGGCAGCGAGAGTGTTGTTGGCTATAGTGCCCAAATATTCATGTCAGTTAATATACTTATTTTTTTTCTGTACTCCCTCCGATCCATATTAATGGACTCAACATTGTTTTGATACGGATGCATCTAGTCTAAACACTTAACTAGATACATCCGTATCTAGATAAAGTTGAGTCCATTAATATGGATCGGAGGTTGTACTAGAAAGCCTGATCCCAGTTTAGTATACTTTTCTACTTCATGTAAGCAATTTAGGCCAATGGATTCAAGTGCTATCTATTTCTTACTTACGATTGATTTAATTGTATCACATCATCACAATTATACTCTAAAAGTGAATCTGACTTGGTTGTGTTGTTTGATTGTACACTATGTCACTATCTTGGCGCGTTTTGTAGTCTTGAAGATACAATCAAGATAAATAGCTTTATTCCAAAATTCAAAATAGAAATTTGAATAATGGTTCTTTGTTGGTTGAGGTTCATCTCTGAGCACCCGTCTTCTTCTTTACCTGTCATTTTTTTTTCCAGAGAGACCAGCGTGAATAAGTTCATTAGATATATGAAGGCATTAATATATTTGCCAGGGCCAGCATGTGAAATAAGAAACTGAACATTAGACAACCTCAATGAGTGCATTTGCGATTTGATGGAGCAAGGGATTGAATCTGGAGTTCTGGACACTTTGTATGAGGTAAATGAGTTAAACTGAAATAACTCCGCTAGGAACTGTTGTTATGTGCCTTCTGTTTCCCATGTTCTTTGCTGGCTTATTTCCCAACTATTTTTTTTTAGAAACTACATCCCACTACACTGTGCTCATATTTACAATTTTTGTGTCAGGAAGACAGGAACATACATAGGATGCAAAATCACCTCACACTGCCCTCCAAAAACTAATGCAGAAGCTACTAGGCCATGAATTTGACATTCGAATGGAAAAAAAACTACAATGGTATTTATATTGCTTGCTGTATATACAATGCCAGTGTCCATGTGTGTATATTGTACCATTACAATCAAATCATCTGTGTAATGTTACCATGAATATTGACGTTTTCCAGGAAATGAAGACTGAGGGTTCCTATCAGCTGCGAGGCTTCATTGGAGCTTAACTATTGTAATGCACATGCTGACATGATAAATGTGATATACATAGAGATTTAATATTAATTTGAGGTAAAAAGCTTCTCCATAGCTAGAGGTTCATCTCTTACTAGGTGTGAAGCAACGGTGAGTATGCTAGGTGAAGAGCCGTAATCACCCTAACACAGGTAAATCTTTCTCTCCTTTTTAATTCTTCGTCCTGACTTCTCTACTAGAAACCACATTAAGCTTTCATGTTTTTCTCCAAGGACCTCAAGAACTCGCTGCTGATGGTCGGAAAGCACCGGGGAGGCTGGAGTCTGTTTCAATGATAAAGGACAACTACGAGAGTTCATCGCCAAATAGGTAACTCATCTCTTCAGCCTACCCAATAACTGAGAATCGTTCTACTTTGTTTGACATTTGGAGCCTTGAATAAATACATGTGCTGCTTTCAGACATAGGTTTTTTTAAATTTATTTAGCGTTTCCTCCCTCTGCATATTTCCTTGGTTATCATATTTGTTGTAGGATAAATCTCATGCTGTTATTTATTGTAATTCATCCTTGCCATTTGTTTGTTAGAAATTTCAAATATTTTCCTTGAAATGGCACCCATAATATTTGTCAGGAATGTTTTCTTGAATTCATGTGTGCGCAAGCCTTTGTTTCAGGAAACATGGCATCAGGCAGACTGAAATGTTCTTAAACAACTCTATAATACTAGACATTTTTCTTGCCGTTCAAGAGTTAATGGCTTAGGCCTTGAATCAGTTTGCATTAGGACTACCATCACATTAGCTTATTGATATTTTGAGTTTCGTTTATCTTTTCTATCCATATTCAATTGTGATCCATTTTTGGATCCCCAGGCATAGGTCACTATTAAGGTGCGGCTAGTGATCTGGAGAAGAAAAACAAGAACTAGGTCACCCTCCGGAAACCGAAGTGTTTAAGGTCAGGACACACCATGTTTACTATTGCTTAGACTAGACACAAGTTAGCTCTTAGCTAATTATGCATTTGTTCTTGCAGGCTAAACTTATTCTGTCTGTACATATTGTTTGTTTCTGCCTGCTTCTAGCTACCTCTTGTCGGTATTTTATTTTGCATCATCACCAGCACTGCCTTTGTCTGCCTTTATCTATTCGTTGAGATCATGTCTCCAGTGTCCAGTTTATATTGTTGAACTGAACAAAACATGCCTACTAAGCCTCTTCCGGCCTTATTTATGTGCCTTTGTTCACCATTTTGTAAGTAGTTGTGTATTTTGATGCTTTTGTTCCAAATAGCAGCTCTAACAGAGCTGATTTGAATTTTAGAAAAATCAAAGAACATGACAGCAAGTATTTTTACAAAACTTGAAACCTGGAAATTCTGGGTTGGATTCTGGAGCTATAAAAAAATTAAGTCACTTGCGGTACGTATATAGTCATAGTAAGTACATAATGAAACATTCTAAACCATATTAAAGATTATCTGAGCATATTTATGAAGTTGCAAATGGTAAAAAGATCATGGTAGTTCATGGCATGAGTAAAAATGACAAATGAGCTCTAATTCTCCCCTATTTTGGCAGATGCTAAACTAGCTGCCCTAAGAGCTTGCGAAACTTTAGAGGCGAGGTTTTAGCAAGTTTAACATAGTCACCATTATATAGTGTAGTTTGCACATAATAAAGGCAATGAGCAAAAGTTTAGACCTCTAGCTATTTTCATGATAATGCAACGATGATAGCTCATGATTATGAGCACTATAATGCATATGAATGTATAGTTAAGCATGTGGTAGAATTGTAGGATACTTGCTTTGATTTGCATATCGATAGATGATGCCTTTAAACATCGTGTGTTCATGCTCCATGATTATTAAGCATTTACTGATAAGCTCGGGTACACTACCGCCCCCACCCATTGGTTAAACAGTGGTCGTGGCACCTCCAGCACCTGTAAATCCATCCATTCTTAATTCAGTCTCCCAGATTACCAAGGATCTATCAATAACTTCAGGTGCGCTCGCTATCCCACCCATCGTTGAACCAACGATGGCAGCGCCTCCAGTGCCTGTAGATCTAGCGGAGGTGTTGTTCTCTTCTGCAGCATCAGCTCCTGGTGGACGGCCACCCCCGCAAGACCTTATTGATGCTTTTGAGTATTTTTTGTCTTTTTGAACCGCATTTAATTGTGTTCCTTCTCTTTGCTTCACTTTAGGCGCATGTCACCGCCACAAAACAAAAATAAAATAAAAAGTCTTACATTTTGATACGGAGTGGGTAGTTTATTCTTTCACGTTGATGAGTTGACTGGTATGTACAAACACATGTAATGTCTGATGCGGCAAATTAGAATGCATGTGCAAAGATCTGATCACTTGATATATTATCGGTTCAACACAGTTCCTGTTGGTAAAGTACTATTCCAACGAGCTATACTCACTCAACCACAAAATTAGTAAAGCCAGAGCCGCCTTGTTTTTTTTAGAAAAAAAGGCTCCAAGAGCCCGTTTTAAATTAATAAAGCCCTGGTGAGGCCAAGTACACCTTACAACGAACATCGACCTGCTGGGGTTACCAGCTTAAGATTACAGCACATGAGAACAACAGAAGTAAGAAAAAACAAGGGCAAGAACTAAGTACAAGACTAAGCAAGCCGCTTGAACACAACGTTGAGCACCATCTTCTGTTGATCGGGAGGCAGCACCGAGACTTCAAAATTCAGGATGGCAACGGGAAAGACAAGACCACTTCAGACCCACCTCACGCCACCAGAACACCTGATCGGCCGATGTCTTCGCGAGAAACCGGAGTATAGGAGGGACAACAATGGAAGCGCCTCCAAGGAGGAATACGACGTCCGAAGACGTCATCGCCATCGCAAGGCCAAAGCCTTGCACAACTTTCGTCGGCGTCCACTCCACCATCCTTGGACCACCGCAAGCGAGGAAGAGCCCAACTGAAGACGAACTTGACAAGGAGAACACACCGTTGGTGTCCAAGGCCAAGCCACAACCTCGACAACCCACCCTGGGTTCGAGATTGGCTGCACAAACTGGACAAACCACCGTCTAAAAGAGGCCAAGACGACATCAGAGAAGATCATCTCAGGTCAGGGAACACAAGGAGGTAACCGATGTCGAGACGAAGCACAACGATGACTGGGAACGGAGCGGCAAGGCCGTGTGAGTCAACAAACCAGGGGGAGTAGTTTGGATGTGACGCCCCAAGAGGAAAACGGCGCCCGTGGGCGTCGTCGTCGCCGGCAAAGGTGAGACCTTGCCCAGCTTTCGCTGAAACACATCCCCAAAAGAAGGCCAACTGCACCTCGGGACGATGAGGAGAGGACATGGAAGCAGGCTACCGGGTAGCCAGGGGAGAGCCGCTGCCGAAACGCCCGAGAATACGGGGAGAGGACAGTAGTTGGGGGAGGACCGTGAGCCCCTACTCCGGCGGCCACGGATCTCACGCTGAGACCGCGTCGCACATCCCGACACCACCTCTACACGCCGATAGATCAAGACAAGCGCTCCCAGACTCACCCACACGGTGGCTAGCCGAGAGAGCAGCCACAGCTACCGGAGACACCACCTCCGCACCGAGATATGCAACAGAGCTCAGCCACCTTGAAGAAGTGGCGACACGGTCCCTACCGCACCGCCGATGACGCAGACCCTACCACGCCATGGCCACCACCAAAGAGACCCCAAACCCTAGAGGCCACTCCACCCAGATCGCCCAGAACCAGATCTGAGCGCCCGCCACCACGACGGGGAACTCGAGTACCGGAGAGGCCGACCTGGAGACGGAGGGGCGCGACGGGCGGGGAGGCTCACCGGCCAGCGACCGTGACGATGGCGGGTGGACCCTGGCGCAGCGCCGACCTCCATGCCACCGCGCGAGGGCCTTGAGGCCAAATCCCTGCCGCCCCATCACCGGTGCCGCGCGGCCTTGTCCGGCGGCCGCCTCCGGGAGCGACGAGGCAGGGGGAGGGAGAAAGGGCGTGGCGACGGTGGGGGGCTAGGGTTCTCCCCCTCGGTCGCCTGGAGGAGACGACGCGAGGGGGGTTACCGTTTCGTCCACACTGATAGAAGCAAGGGCTCTAGTCCCGGGTGGTAAGGCCCTCTAATACCGGCTTGGCACCCGGGGACCCCCAAATCGGGACTAGAGGCCCCCCTCTAGTCTCGGGTCAGTTACGAACCAAAACAAAAGGCTACCCACGTGGCCGCTGCCTACGCGCGTGGTCGAGGACCTTTTGTCCCGGTTCGTAATACGATCCGGGACAAAAGTGCACCACACGTGGCAGCCTTATTGTATATTTAAAACTATGATCAATCTTGCAAAATATATGGTTAATTAATTAAAAATCAAAAAAAAAACATATAGCCTATTAAAATGTTCAAAAAATAAATATCTATCTAATAAAAATATACTTTATTACATGGAGATCACAACCGGGACTAGAGCCCGTCTATTCGATTACATGGAGATCTCATAACATCGGGACTAGAGCCCGTCTATTCGATTACATGGAGATCATAACCGGGACTCAATGTAAGTAGTACGTGCCATTGTATTTTCCTTTTGGGTTTATGACATCCTCCAGCAAAAATCCGCAATTTCCTCTTGAATTGCTTGAAAGCGCTCCTTTAGTTGCATGTTCCTCCGGTGAGAAGGAGATCATATGAATATCAATTATCATAACAAAAATTATGAATGACACTCAACACAATTGATGGTAATAAAATAGAATTATGAATATATTTGTTCACGTACTTCTGCAGATATCGCTCGGTTCCGCTCGCTGACCTCCTGGCGAATCCACTCGCAAACGAAGTATCCACACAAATTGGTCCCCGGTGGCTGCGTATCGCAGTTCTTTACGAGAATAGAATTCAATCAAATAATAATCAAGCATGGTATAATGGTATTGAAATTAGAATTAAAGAGATGCGCGAACCTAGCTAGCTCGTACTACTTACCTCATCATGATGAAAAGTAAGTTCCTCTGCAAATCACCAGTTGTCCTCTTTTTGAAATCTTTCCAAATCCTGCCCGGCAAAAAAATGAATAAATGAGTTATTAGTTACTTGATATCTCAGGAAATGAACAAAAGAGACCGATATAGTGCGATAATGATTGAAATTACCTTTGGAGCACATCTTTAATGCCTTGGGACTTCTCTTCGGGATACTTCTTTGAGTCGTAGATTTCAACTGTTCCAGCGTCAACTTCAATGAATAGCAGAATGTAATGGAAGCTGCGCACGTTTATATACGTCAGTAACTCATCAGTTACACTTAACATCGAGTGAGCAAAAATTAATGTGTACAAGACAGTAACACTCTTACTCGGAGTGGTAAGGAAACAGTATCTTCTTTTTGTAATGTTGCCTCTGTATGAACCTTAGCAAGTTGGCCTCCGTTTCCTTGGGGTATTGCTGTAGCAATCTTTCATTAACTCGTACTGGGTCAATGAACCCAATGTCAAAGATTTGTTTTCTGTCACATTCATCACTCTTCATTCTGCATAATAGCGTAGTGACTACAGGCAATGACCGAGCTGAGCTAGAGACTTTACTTTAGAAATAAATGAATTGAATCACTTACAGACAATAGGTACTGACGAGACTCAAGTCGAGGGCGTCAAGCTTGTATAACATATAGAGTTCTTCAAAATAAATTTGCACCTGGTCTTGACCTATGTAATGTTCTTCTGTAACTTTCACAGGGAGAACTTCGAGCTGTGGAACCTTTGTGGCTTCCAAGTACCAGCATGCAGCATTCGCATTCGTGTTGGTAGAAGCTCGATCTGTTCAGGTGGCAGCAGAGGCTTTCCGTGTTCCCATTTCCATACTACATCCAAATTATTGGGGATATCACCGCTTTCCAGTTGAGAAAGTGTAATACCAGCTTCTGCAGCAAATTGCGCCGCGTAGGATAAATCAATGTTCGCCGCGGAGCCCTGACCAGTGGGTACCTTGAGCGGGGAGATCGACTGTTTTGCCTGTTCTCCGAGCTGGGCAACGTCTCTTTTCCCGCTGGCACTAGTACTTGTCGTCGTGTGGGATCTAGCTCTCCTCATGTAGCGTAAATAGTCATCTGGCCTATTTATCTCAATTTGCGATGGATGCTCAAGAAAGTTCTTAGCCCACTTTTTTTCCTCTGCCGTATATACTGGCTTTGGCTCGGGCTTTTTCGGTGCAAGCTGTTTTTTCACGTCGGCAGCCACGATCGCGGCGTTTTCCTCTACAGTCCTGTCGTAAGCTCTCGGGGAGGAACCTTCAGTACTTTTGGGAGGGGCTCCTGTCGGGGTCCGCGTCGGAAACCCATCGACGAAACGGCGCGATTCCTTTTTTGGCCCTGAGCCTTAGTGGGCGGAGGCGGCGGAGTCGGCTCAGGAGTCGGCTGATGCGGCGGCGGAGATCGAGATGGACTCGTGTTGTGGTGGTCGTCCCTCTCGTCATCATGTGGACTTGGAGGTGATCCACGCCGACTCGGAGGAGACGATGGTGGCCTTGGCACCGAGCCTGGAAACAGATGTATTTCTTGCGCCATAGAATGATACCACCCCCGACGTCTCCCAGTGTCCTCTCATCATCAGCTCCAGGGATGTCAAGCTCCAGTGATTCATATCCTGGTTCAATTCGATCCACGCCGACACGAGCATAGCCATCTGGAATCTCATTGCCAGACCACAGTGTTGTAGATTCACAAGTTAAAGCATAGCCGTCCGCCGCCTTCAGGGATAAGTTCCTCACTTGCACATGTAGCTCACAACTTGTCTTCTCCGTGATATAATCCACGGGTAGGTAAACGTCGGTGCCTCATCAGCACCGAGCTCCGTGGAAGCCACGCTGCTTCTCCGCTGAGATGGGCCGCCTTGACTCTCTTGCTGCAGCTGATGAGTTCCCCCTTGCTCGCACATTTGATCTAGTTGCTTCTGCTGTTGCTATACGATTCTTTCTAGGTTGCTCAACCGGTCTGAGTCCTCCTTCTCCTTCCTCTTCTTTGCTCTCAGTCGGCTTCTATAAGTTTCACGGTCCTCGGGAAACCCAATATTCCACGGCGTGTCAGCTCCTAAGCCTCGTGTTCGTCCTCCTTTTTCAGATTCCCGAGGGCCTTTGTCAGCTCGTCGTGCTCTCTGTCGGGAATAAACTTTCCCTCTCGAACCTCTTTGACTGCTTCAACAATTGCTTTCTGGGGTTTAGAAATTTCTTTCTTTTCATCAATTATTAACTCCCCTGTTTCCGTGTCATACTGCGCCCCATGCCCAAGTACCCAGTTTCTTGCCCTATGGGGAAAGTGCTCTGTAGCTGGAGTGATCCCTTTTTCGCGCATGGCGGCCTCAGCTGCATCCCACTTAGGCTCGGCACTTATGTAGCCACCTGCCCCCATCTTATGGTGATATTTCTTTTTCGCTGCATTTATCTTATTCTTTTCCGACCTTTCCTTAGCTAGTTCTGAATCCTTGTACTCCAGAAATGATTTCCAGTGAGCCCGCTGCCTCTCTAGTGTGCCACTGAAATCTGGATCTTTATTTTTTTTGACGTACTCACGGTATAATCTGTTCTTGTAATTATTGAATTGTTCAGCCATCTTCTTAAGAGCGAAATGCTTGACTTTGTTCGTCATGGCTTTTGTCTTTGCCTCTGAATCCAAGACCGGTAGGGTGAAATGTGCAATGAGCTTGTCCCAAAGCACATCTTTCAATCTGTCGTTGACATAACTAACTCCCTCTACCTTTGCTGGCTTATTCCATTCCTGAACGCTGATCGGGACGGTGTCCCTAACAATAACTCCGCATTGATGCACAAACTTACTTGCGTTCGCCTTGGGCTCCAACGGTTTGCCCTCTGGAGAGACCACCTCAATTCGGAGATGCGCATCTTCGGCCATCCCTTTGGCATGGCCTCGTTTACTTCCTCCAGATTGGGTCGATGCGGAGGTCTAAAAATAAGAAACATTTGTTAATATACATACATATACAAATCAATTATTGCATCTGATCAACAGAGGCTTAATATACCTCGCCAGACCGCGGATGTCCACCAATTTGTGAGTCGTCATCGCACTCGTCGCTCGTTTGCGCTTCGTCTCTTTGGTCCACATCCATTCCCGGATCGAAATCGTTCAAAAACGTTGAGCCATCTTCTGCTCTATTGTCTTCTGCTCCACCGACTTTTGCTCCACCCTCGGGTTGCCGCAAAATGGCGAAAATTTCCTCTTCACCGTCTCTGCTGTTGAAGTTATCCATTGCTTAACTAATACAAAAGAAAGATAAAATAATGTTAGCATTAGCAAAATAATTCAAAGGTAGGGAACATTATTTTTCCTCACTTTACAAAAGCAACATTGATCAAGTATGCAAAAGTATCACTAATACATCTCCCATGAACCAAACTCGTCCATTTTTATTTAACCGTAATACATCACGAATAATATATCACTAATGCATCTCCTCTCCCATGCATGAACCTCTCAAACTAATTTCGACCGGATCCTGAGCCGCGGGGTGCTGAGCCGCGGGTGCTGCGCATCCAAAGAGAAGGAACCCTCACAGGGGCATAGCTCACGTGAGGAGGAACCCTCTGAAGAAACGACCACTGTAACAGCCCAAAGTTCGGAAACCTAAAAACCCGAGTAAAATTTTTCGCTTTTGTGTTGCATTGCATCATGGCATCCATATTAAGTTGCTAAACAACACACAAATTGGGTTTGACAACATTGGAAAACAAAATTCTAAACTTGTTTAAACAAAATCTAAAATCAACGAGAGTATTCAAACTTGCAAAACACAAATACTTTGACAACTCATATTTGTCAAGGAATTCCAAGAGTTCTGGAAATATATTTTGCAATTGCTATAATTTTACTAGAGGAGCAATATTTTTGAATTTAGCAAAATGCCCTATTTCTAACTCTATGAACAAAAGTTGGTCAAAACAATTTATTTATAAACCCCAATTTTTGTGGAGCAACTACATGACCAGGGGAGCATCTCCAAATTATTTCATAAATTTTGGAAGTGTTTAAGTTGCTCAATAAAATCTTCTGAATTGCTGCTGGATTTTTAAAAGGAAACAGAGGGACCAATCTGTGCTGAAAGGAAAACTGCCAGGGGGCTAATTGAAAAATCGTCGTCTTCCTCACTGTTGCGACCGAGCTCGAGCTCGCGCCGAACCAGCTCGGTGCTGTGCCCTTCCCTGCTCCCCCTGGACCGCGTGAAGAGAAGAGCAGCACACCGTGACCGCCCTCCGCTCTCTCCCCCGATACTCTCCCCATTTTCCTATCCCTCTGCTCCCCCACGAGCCGACGAACCCTAGCTCGAGCTGCCGCCTTCGCCGACGCATCGCCACCGCTGCGGACTTTCCCGAGGCAAGCCGAGGCCACCCCGAGCTCCGCCAACCTCCCCTCTGCCTCCCTGTCAACGCGTGCAAGCTGGGAAGGCCGGGAACCGCCGAATTGCTCCGTTGTCTTCATCGCCGGCCGCCGCCCCTCTTCGCACGCCGCCGTCGATTCGGACCTCCCCGCGCCTCGCCATCGGCACCTACGCGTTCGTGGTGAGCTTCTGGCCCACGCTGGCCCCTCCCCCTTCCCCATCTCGCGCTAGCCGTGCTGTTCGCCATGGATTCCGTCGCCGTATCCACCGTCGCAGAAGTGCCCGTCGAAGTAGCTCGCACGACCGGCCGTGGCATTGGCTTAGCCGGGCTGCGGACCGATCGCCTCGGGCCCATGACCGGCCTGTGGACCGGCCCAGACCGGGCTGCTGGCCGGTTGCCTTTGGAACCAGGCCGGCCTGCTAGCCGGCCCAGCCGGGCTGGAGGCCGGCTCCCCTGTTTTTTTTTGAGAGGTTTCTTTTCCAATTTTCTCCCTTATGCACATGATTCCCGCTACTCCCTCGCGCACTTAGGGATATCGAACCCGATGTTCGTCATGTTTCACCTTCCTCTCTCGAGTTGGGTGATTAAAGTTGTTGATGCTGAAAATAACTCATTAAAAGAATAAACTTAAAAAGAGGAATTATAAAATTAATAACTTTTTCTCTGGACCTCAGAAAAATGTGTTCGATATACCAAAATGTTCAGAAAAATGTGAATCACCTAGAATCATTATCATCATGCATAATTGATCACAACTACAATAACGCACTTTTAGTAGCACTAGAATCATTAAGTTTAAATATGGGGTTATTCCAAATAATGCCATAAATATAATGGGGACCCCATTTAACTTGTTGATCATGTTCAATGCTTCTAGGGTGCATTTAAAATGTCATATCATCATTGTTGTATGCATTGCACAATTGCCATGTGTTGATTGTTGTTTTTGCTTTCCGGTGTTGTTTGCTCTCCGGTAGATCACGAGTTCGGAGTTGAGCATCATTACTCCGACGAGCAGTTTGACTCCTCCGCTCAACAAGGCAAGCGTAATCCCCCCTCTGAGCATATCTTATCCTATTTTCAACAAGTATTTTCTCCACTATAATATTGCATGCGGTTCTAAATGTCAGTTTGATTCGGATTAGAGTATCCTATAGTTGCATTATGATTCCAATGCCATTACCTGTTTTCCCTCCTATTAACCATAGGTTTGTACTGTTGGCCTGAGCTACTTAACTATGCTATGTTGATGCTTAGCCATGCTTAGTAAATGCTTAGCTGTACGATGGAGGGTTCATGTTGGGAACAGGTGATGAATTGTGCAGATGATGGTGGAGAAATTGTGGTGACAGGTAATAAGATGCTAAAGGTGGGGATGAGAGGCCACTGTGGTTGTGGTGCTTTGTCTCGTTCTCGCTGCCTAGGTGCGAGTTTTTTACCTCCCGAACCAAGACTGAGCGTGCAACCATGCGTGAGGCCTATGCAATTGCAGGAACCCTCATAGACTAAATAACTCGAGCGGGGCTAGCCAGGGTCCTCTAGTTCGGGCTTCCATTTGCACGTGCGTGATGATGGTGGTATGAACTGGTATGAGGATGGTGGTGTTAGGAAAATGAGTGGCCGTGGGGCGGGGTGTTGTGATCCTGGCAGTCCTACCGCCACTGATGATCCTGGGTTAGTCCTTAACAAGGGAGAAGTCGACACCGCTCCCACCCAGCCGGCTTTCCAAGGAAGAGAGCTAATTGTACAGGTAATGGGCCGGACGGTACGCGTGGCAAACATTGTACACCCCTGCAGGGTAAATCTTTTCGAAAAGCCGTGTCCACGGTTAAGGACGACTTGGGAAAGGACGATAAGATCATAGAATAACTTGAACGGAATGATTAAAAACTGGGTACTAGAGATACCACTTCAAGATTGCAAGGTGAGCTTCCTCGAGGGTGATTCGGGGAGGTGCCTTTGATGAACAGGTACAGTGGTTGATAATGGTTGATGTTGAGAAAGGTGATCGAAAGAAAAGAGTTATTTCTTACCCCTTTTCAAAATACTCTGATTAGTCGATGCCATGGAGTTATGTTTTTTTTAAATAAAATCAGCTTTATGCAAAATAGCCATAAAACCTTGAAAGCCTCATCGAGCTAAAGCTCTATATTTAATCTTGCGAGTTTGTCGAACTCAACGTCGTTTGTTTTGTTTCAGAGGAGGACTTCACTGCCCTCGAAGGTGGGTTCTTTGTGGACGTCGACGAGTAGTCTGGGGTTCCCAGGTGGCAGTTTGGGACATCCCGGAACAGCTGGCGCTGGATGTTTATTTGTAGGCCTCTTAGGCCCTAATTTGGTTCTTGTTGTTTAGAACAACCTAATTTGCTTCCGCTTGTTGTAATGTTGGGTCTGTGACCTCTGGTTGTCATTTGCTATCTTCCTCTATTATAAGAGTTGACTATTATGATTTGTGTCGTAGAGTCTGTGATGTGCCAGTTGTTCCACAAGTCTTGATCTCTCTATTATGCTTTGATAGTTGAGCCTGTGTTAAGGCATCAATCGGGGTGTTGCGTTGCCGGTGATTCCGAGCAACGCCTGCCAAAGGTTTTGGCCGGGGATTGGTAAACCCGTAACCTCCGGTTGTATCGCTTAACCGGTGACACTCAGCATCACTGTATAGCAGTCAGATCGGGGCGCCACAAGTTGGTATCAGAGCAGGACTGCCTGTAGGAAACCCTTCTACTGGTCGATGTTGAGTCTAGTGTTTGTCAAAATATTTTTAACCTAAAAGTGAGTTGTGAAAACCATCTTAGGATTCTTTTTACTCCTTCTCTGGTTACCCTCTAATCTCGGAGCAATCTTACCTCGATTTGAGTTAAAGGTTTTACTTCTCATCTGTTGATTCAAAATTATTAGGATCACGAGGGTGGGTTCTACCTCTAGTGTTATGTGTCCCGTTGCTCCCGCTGCGTTGTAATCCGAAATCAACTCAGATGTTTCTACCGAGTCTAATCAATTGCTCATTTGCCGGGTTTTAACCCAAGGACTTGAACATAAGGTCCCGGATTGTGCTGTGATTCTGGCATGCTGAATTGTGTGGGTTGTTACCCATGTGATCGTTATGCTATTTATGATTCTCGGCACATGAAGCTGACCTTTAACCCAAGTCCTTTATGTGCTCTGTGTGGTAAATGGTGGAACCTTAATTTCCCACACCAAAGCTGGCTATGGAACTTCAGCTCTTCCTTGTCTTGCTTTAGGTTCTGTCTTGGAACCAACGGGGTTGCGACCAAGATTCTCCTAGCGAATCTCCCAACTATGTTCGTGACTCTGCTGCATCTCTCCTTTTTGGGCATGGTTATCACAATTGAGTAATAACCGGTGCATCTTCAACATCTTAGGATTTCTCCTGAGTATGTTTCTTACTCTAATCTGCTTTCCGACCTTTGTCTGTCTGTTGACAGTTAAGTTTTATCGTGCGTTGGTATGTTCCGATGCAAGTCACTCCCTTGATCCGTCAAGACTTTCCAATTCGTCTTGTTAGGAGAAACAAACTCCGGTACCTTGTCCATTTCTCGGACCAGGTCAAGGAATTGTAATCTTCAGAATGAGGGCCTCGTTTAGCTTTTGTTCTGCTCCACCTTAGAGTGTCACACTCTTTATATCAAGGGGTCGTGCTGAGTGTCATGATCCTCTTGATGAAGTGATGCTCTTACAATTCATTACTCTCCGTTTTCCGAGTGACTCGTTACTCGAGAAGGATGAGACGTGAGTAATGATGTAACTAACGGATATTCTCAGCAGTTCTTACTGTGCGAAAATCCAAGGATATTCATTGCCTCCTTAGCATGACTGGTTAGCCGATCAATAAGCTGAGTTTAACTGTGCTACCAAGTCTGTTTGTTCTGGTGCCCTTCCTCGGCCAAAGAGCTAGGTTTGTGCCGAAGCTCCCAAGACCACCTCGTTGTGCATTGAAAGGCATGATCCTCTCTTGAACTCAAGATCCACCGGTATGTCGTGATATCCTATATGTGGATCGTGATATTCAGGAGGTCTTTCCGGAAGTATCGCCAGGTTGTCACCTGACCGTGATGTTGAGCTTATGAGTAAGCTGGTTCTCTGAACAACTCCCTTCTCCAAGAAATTCGTGCTGGATGTCCAGAATTATTCGGTTGAGCTTAAACAACTTGGAGAGTTGAAAGACGAGAGCTTTATCCCGACATAGTTCCTTTTCAAAAGGATGTCTAGTCTGTCAGTGTCGAAGAAAGGTGGTATTTCCTTGGTGGAAATGCTAACTTCCAAATCTTTTGATTTGAATTGGGCTATCGTCAAATCAAACTCAGACCAACCTACCTGAATGTGTTAGTATGACCAATACTCATGCCCCGTTCTGGTGAAATATGAGACTACCGTCTTGGAGTATCTGGATAAGTTTGTTGTTGAGCCCATCAACTACCTTCTTATCTTCTCCTTGTTTGAGGAGATTCATAGTGGATATTGGGTGATAGCATTGGAAAGTTGTTGGAACTAACTTTGTGTCTTCACAAGGTATGTGTTCTGGAGTTAGAAGTGACTTTTCCTGGTTCACGTGCAATTGCTGAAAGATGTTGCCATGGATCTGAGTGAATTGTCTGGTTCCCCGAAATCATCTCAACTCGATCGTGCATGTGTAGAATATTCTCGGAATGGTATGTTGTTACCTCCATCCCTTGAGAATTCCATCTATGCATCCAGGCCACTGATTGAATTGTTCCAGCAAGAGAGGAAGTCTGAGAACTTCTTTGTCTTCTATGGTGTCTCCCATCAAGAACTCAATCGTGTCTCGCTGCAAGGTATCCAATTAGGGCAGCTGTCTCCTGACAAGTTGCTAATACTTGAGTTCCGCGATCTCGTTCCTCCTTTGGAGTTTGACCTTGTAGTCCAACTCTTGGGGTCCTAGCACTTGTATTCCGTTGATATGCCTTGCAAAGCTTCCTATTCCTACCGGTGCTGAGTCTGAAGTATCTCTACACTTCCCAGGGTTGACTCTCAATCAGAAAGTTGGTGATCCTCAAGAAGTTTGTCCCGATGTCTGGAAAATCAAGAAGTGTTCCCAATACTAACGTTTGCGGAGTTCTAAAGTTCTCTCGATCTAGCTTTCCGATCCTTCTCCAGTGATCTGAAATGCTCCTCCGTGAGGAAAGTTCTACTCAAGCCGATTAGTACAAGTTACCTCTTCATCTGTTGGAAGCTTGTTTCGACACTTTCCCTCAGAAATTTTGGGCCTTGTGCAAGTTCATATTCTGAATCTTTGAGAAACAGTTGTCTACCAACTGAAAACTCCTTATCAATCTCCCGTC
Organism: Poa pratensis; assembly: GCA_947311845.1. NCBI lineage: Eukaryota > Viridiplantae > Streptophyta > Magnoliopsida > Poales > Poaceae > Poa > Poa pratensis. The sequence continues at coordinate 39,179,469 of CAMZMU010000048.1, forward strand.
AAACGCTTGTGTCTCCTAACTGTCAAATCACCGGATGCTTGAAATCCACTTTCTAAGATTCTACTAGGAGGTACTCGGCCGCTGTATCTTCACCAAGATCCATCCTTCCGGTGAGGTTTCCTTCTTCCTATGGTGTACGCTGACAGTGACCTCGAAGGGAAGCCGATGAGGACCTCCATGATGCCTCGGTCAACGATCGTGTAGTACCGTTGTAACCCCTTTTTCCCTCTTTCCTACTCTAAGAATCTCGGGACGAGATTCCTGTAAGGAGGGTAGAGTTGTAACAGCCCAAAGTTCGGAAACCTAAAAACCCGAGTAAAATTTTTCGCTTTTGTGTTGCATTGCATCATGGCATCCATATTAAGTTGCTAAACAACACACAAATTGGGTTTGACAACATTGGAAAACAAAATTCTAAACTTGTTTAAAACAAAATCTAAAATCAACGAGAGTATTCAAACTTGCAAAACACAAATACTTTGACAACTCATATTTGTCAAGGAAGTTCCAAGAGTTCTGGAAATATATTTTGCAATTGCTATAATTTTACTAGAGGAGCAATATTTTTGAATTTAGCAAAATGCCCTATTTCTAACTCTATGAACAAAAGTTGGTCAAAACAATTTATTTATAAACCCCAATTTTTGTGGAGCAACTACATGACCAGGGGAGCATCTCCAAATTATTTCATAAATTTTGGAAGTGTTTAAGTTGCTCAATAAAATCTTCTGAATTGCTGCTGGATTTTTAAAAGGAAACAGAGGGACCAATCTGTGCTGAAAGAAAAACTGCCAGGGGGCTAATTGAAAAATCATCATCTTCCTCACTGTTGCGACCGAGCTCGAGCTTGCGCCGAACCAGCTCGGTGCTGTGCCCTCCCTGCTCCCCCTGGACCGCGTGAAGAGAAGAGCAGCACACCGTGACCGCCCTCCGCTCTCTCCCCCGATATTCTCCCCATTTTCCTATCCCTCTGCTCCCCCACGAGCCGACGAACCCTCGCTCGAGCTGCCGCCTTCGCCGACGCATCGCCACCGCTGCGGGCTTTCCCGAGGCAAGCCGAGGCCACCCCGAGCTCCGCCAACCTCCCCTCTGCCTCCCTGTCAACGCGTGCAAGCTGGGAAGGCCGGGAACCGCCGAATTGCTCCGTCGTCTTCATCGCCGGCCGTCGCCCCTCTTCGCACGCCGCCGTCGATTCGGACCTCCCCGCGCCTTGCCATCGGCACCTACGCGTTCGTGGTGAGCTTCTGGCCCACGCTGGCCCCTCCCCCTTCCCCATCTCGCGCTAGCCGTGCTGTTCGCCATGGATTCCGTCGCCGTATCCACCGTCGCAGAAGTGCCCGTCGAAGTAGCTCGCACGACCGGCCGTGGCATCGGCTTAGCCGGGCTGCGGACCAATTGCCTCGGGCCCATGACCGGCCTGTGGACCGGCCCAGACCGGGCTGCTGGCCTGTTGCCTCTGGAACCAGGCCGGCCCAGCCGGGCTGGAGGCCGGCTCCCCTGTTTTTTTTGGAGAGGTTTCTTTTCCAATTTTCTCCCTTATGCACATGATTCCCGCTACTCCCTCGCGCACTTAGGGATATCGAACCCCGATGTTCGTCATGTTTCACCTTCCTCTCTCGAGTTGGGTGATTAAAGTTGTTGATGCTGAAAATAACTCATTAAAAGAATAAACTTAAAAGAGGAATTATAAAATTAATAACTTTTTCTCTGGACCTCAGAAAAATGTGTTCGATATACCAAAATGTTCAGAAAAATGTGAATCACCCAGAATCATTATCATCATGCATAATTGATCACAACTACAATAATGTACTTTTAGTAGCACTAGAATCATTAAGTTTAAATATGGGGTTATTCCAAATAATGCCATAAATATAATGGGGACCCCATTTAACTTGTTGATCATGTTCAATGCTTCTAGGTGCATTTAAAATGTCATATCATCATTGTTGTATGCATTGCACAATTGCCATGTGTTGATTGTTGTTTTTGCTTTCCGGTGTTGTTTGCTCTCCGGTAGATCACGAATTCGGAGTTGAGCATCATTACTCCGACGAGCAGTTTGACTCCTCCACTCAACAAGGCAAGCGTAATCCCCCCTCTGAGCATATCTTATCCTATTTTCCACAAGTATTTTCTCCACTATAATATTGCATGCGGTTCCAAATGTCAGTTTGATTCGGATTAGAGTATCCTATAGTTGCATTATGATTCCAATGCCATTACCTGGTTTCCCTCCTATTAACCATAGGTTTGTACTGTTGGCCTGAGCTACTTAACTATGCTATGTTGATGCTTAGCCATGCTTAGTAAATGCTTAGCTGTACGATGGAGGGTTCATGTTGGGAACAGGTGATGAATTGTGCAGATGATGGTGGAGAAATTTGTGGTGACAGGTAATAAGATGTTAAAGGTGGGGATGAGAGGCCACTGTGGTTGTGGTTCTTTGTCTCGTTCTCGCCGCCTATGTGCGAGTTCTTTACCTCCGAACCAAGACTGAACGTGCAACCATGCGTGAGGCCTATGCAATTGCAGGAACCCTCATAGACTAAATAACTCGAGCGGGGCTAGCCAGGGTCCTCTAGTCGGGCTTCCATTTGCGCGTGCGTGATGATGGTGGTATGAACTGGTATGAGGATGGTGGTGTTAGGAAAATGAGTGGCCGTGGGGCGGGGTGTTGTGATCCTGGCAGTCCTACCGCCACTGATGATTCTGGGTTAGTCCTTAACGAGGGAGAAGTCGACACCGCTCCCACCCAGCCGGCTTTCCAAGGAAGAGAGCTAATTGTACAGGTAATGGGCCGGACGGTACGCGTGGCAAACATTGTACACCCCTGCTGGGTAAATCTTTTCGAAAAGCCGTGTCCACGGTTAAGGACGACTTGGGAAAGGACGATAAGATCATAGAATAACTTGAACGGAATGATTAAAAACTGGGTACTAGAGATACCACTTCAAGATTGCAAGGTGAGCTTCCTCGAGGGTGATTCGGGGAGGTGCCTTTGATGAACAGGTACAGTGGTTTGATAATGGTTGATGTTGAGAAAAGGTGATCGAAAGAAAAGAGTTATTTCTTACCCCTTTTCAAAATACTCTGATAGTCGATGCCATGGAGTTATGTTTTTATTAAATAAAATCAGCTTTATGCAAAATAGCCATAAAACCTTGAAAGCCTCATCGAGCTAAAGCTCTATATTTAATCTTGCGAGTTTGTCGAACTCAACGTCGTTTGTTTTGTTTCAGAGGAGGACTTCACTGCCCTCGAAGGTGGGTTCTTTGTGGACGTCGACGAGTAGTCTGGGGTTCCCAGGTGGCAGTTTGGGACATCCCGGAACAGCTGGCGCTGGATGTTTATTTGTAGGCCTCTTAGGCCCTAATTTGGTTCTTGTTGTTTAGAACAACCTAATTTGCTTCTGCTTGTTGTAATGTTGGGTCTGTGACCTCTGGTTGTCATTTGCTATCTTCCTCTATTATAAGAGTTGACTATTATGATTTGTGTCGTAGAGTCTGTGATGTGCCAGTTGTTCCACAAGTCTTGATCTCTCTATTATGCTTTGATAGTTGAGCCTGTGTTAAGGCATCAATCGGGGTGTTGTGTTGCCGGTGATTCCGAGCAACGTGATGACGTGAAACACACGTTCGTTGGGAGACTCGGGCGGATGAGAGCGGCGGGCGCGGCGGAGAGGAGGCGTCGGAGGGCGAGGAGGGCGCGGCGTCTCGGAGCGCGGCGAGGAGGGCGAGGGAGCGCGCGGCGGCGTCGGAGGGCGCGACGGCGGGCTCGGGCAGCCTGACGGCGTCGATTCGGCAGCGGCGCGGCTCTTCCTTCGTCAATCCCGGTTCGTGGCTCGAACCGGGGAGGAGGCCTGGGTATTTATACCCAGGACCTCTAGTACCGGGTGGAGCCACGAACCGGTACTACCCTCTAGTACCGGTTCGTGGCTCCACCCGGTACTAGAGGTGTTTTCGCGGTGCACCAATCGTCGCGCGCAAATACACCTCTAGTATCGGGTGGAGCCACGAACCGGTACTAGAGGTGTTTTTTTTTGCGCCAAATTTACAGTGACAAGTGTTTGAAATTGAATTTGAAAAGTGTTTGAATATGAATTCGAATAACTTATGCATACTTTTAAATCTGACAAAAATTTAAACATGAAAAGTGTTTGAATTTGAATAACTAATCCAAAACCAATTTCTGTTTTCTAAATAATTATTCAAACTATTCAAACTATTAACCATTTTGATGTTTTCAATTAAAAATGCATTAACTAATATTGTTTGCATATTTTTGAATTTGACAATACTTTCAACATGAAAAGTATTGTAATTTTTGCTCTAGTTTCTTTTTCTTTTATATTTGATTTAATTGTTTCAATATTTATGAAAATCATATCTACATTTTCTGATTTTGTTTCTAAAAATTTGTAAAAATCATATCTATTGATTTTTTTATATATATTCATTTCATTTATATCAATAGATTTAATTGTCCAAATCAAGTCAAATTATTTTCTAAAAATTTGTAAAAATCATATCTATTGATTATATATATTCATTTCATTTATATCAATTGATTTAATTGTCCGGCTTTTCTCTAGCGGGTCTAGGGTTTCGTCGGAGAGGGGCTCCGGAGCGTCTGAATCCCACCAAAAATTTGTAGTAATCATCTCTTTATTTTAAAAACATCCTTAACAACATCTCATACAGTTACATAAAAGGTTTAATACATTATTACACATCACGAACAGTTTTCATAACACAGTTACATTACTACATAAACAGACTTGTTGGGTCGGAGGTCGTAGGCTGGTTCTCGCGCGCACGTTTACGGCGCGAGGACACGTGTGACTGACACGAGTCGTGATCGCAAAGCCGGGACTAAAGAAGCACACGGATCGTGTGTTTCTTTCAAACGCTTGTGAGCCGTTGGATCAGGGGTGTGTTTCTTTTGAGGGCTTGTGAGCTGTTGGATCAGCACTATCACGACCACTTCGTGAGCCACACAACCCTATATATAGCCCACCTCTCAGACATGTTCGGCACTTATTGTGTACTCATTGTAGTTCATTTGGTATACAGAGCATTCGGATTCCCTGCATACATCCGATGGTGCATTTGATATGTGGACACCCACGAGCCACCGTCGGGCTGTATGCAGGGGAAACCGTGTGTTTTGTTCTATCTACAAATCCTTCAGTTCAACGACCGTATACAAAGCATTCGGATTCCCTGCATACGTCCAACGGTGTATTTGTTATGCGGGCACTCGGGAGCCACCGTTGGGCTGTATGCAGGGAAAACGTGTGTTTTGTTCCAACTTTCTCGAGCGTTTGTAAGTCGTTGGAGTATTTAGCCAGAACCAAAAATCAGTGTTAGAGTTTCCTTCACAGTTTTCAGAACACAGTTAAATAAAAGGTTTCATACATTATTACACATGACCACGAACATCCATCTCTAGTGTCGTGGTATAAACTTCTTCATTTGCGTCCCTTTCTTCTGATTGTGCCGTAACCATGGACAATCTTCATCATTTAACACGATGCTTGGTCAGTTTTCACTGTGAAGGGCGGAATTTCATGAAACTTATTGTAATTTTCTGACGTGTCTGTCTTGTCCTCCACTCCCACGATGTTTCTTTTCCCTGAAAGAACTATGTGGCGCTTTGGCTCATCGTATGATGTATTCACTTGCTTATCTTTTCTTTTTTTCGGTTTGGTAGACATGTCCTTCACATAGAAAACCTGAGCCACATCATTGGCTAGGACGAATGGTTCGGTGTGTTACCCAAGATTCTTGAGATCCACTGTTGTCATTCCGTACTGCGGTCTATGTTTACCCCGCCAGCTGTCAGGTTGACCCATTGCACCGAAACAAAGGGAACTTAAAAGAAGGTCCATAGTAAAGTTCCCATATCTCCTCTATGTAACCATATATGTGTCCTTTTGCCCATAGTCGTTTGTTGCGTCAAAGCGGACACCACTTTTTTGGTTGGTGCTCTTTTTATCTTGGTCGGCCGTGTAAAATGTATTCCCATTTATCTCGTACCCTTTAAAAGTCAATATAGTCGAAGATGGTTGCTTGGCCAACAAGTATAGTTGTTCTCCAACAGTGGTGTCACTAATGAGACGTGTTTACAACCAACCGTCGAAAGTCTTCACGTGTTCTCCATCAATCCAATCTTCAGGTTGCTCCTGGTTTTTCGAGCGTAAAATATTCTTGTGTTCCTTGATATATGGAGCCACCAAGCTGGAATTATGTAGAACTGTGTAGTGTGCTTGAGTGAAAGAATGCCCGTCCATACATATTGTTGATTTCTTTCCTAGCGTGCCTTTTCCACGCAGTCTCCCTCATGGCGCGATTGAGGAACACCGATCGGCTTAAGATCAGGAATAAAGTCAACACAAAACTCAATGACCTCCTCTGTTCCATAGCCCTTGGATATGCTTCCTTCTGGCCTAGCACGGTTTTTAACATATTTCTTTAAGACTCCCATGAACCTCTCAAACGGGAACATGTTGTGTAGAAATACAGGACCGAGAATCCTAATCTCTTCGACTAGGTGAACTACGAGGTGCGTCATAATATTGAAGAAGGTTGGTGGAAACACCAACTCGAAACTGACAAGACATTGGACCACATCCTTCTGTAAACTTTGTTGAGTTTCTAGATTGATTACCTTCTAAGAAATTGCATTGAGGAATGCACATAGCTTCACAATGGGTACTCGAACATTTTCCGGTAGAAGACCCCTCAATGAAACCGGAAGTAATTGTGTCATAATCACGTGGCAGTCATGAGACTTTAGGTTTTGGAACTTTTTCTCTGCCATATTTACCATTCCCTTTATATTCGACGAGTAGCCAGACGGGACCTTGATACTGCTCAGGACTTCAAAAAAGATCTCCTTCTCTTCTCTGGTAAGAGTGTAGCTGGCAGGACCTTGATACTTCTCAGGATTCAGGTCGTCTCGTTCGTGCATACGTTGCTGGTGCAACCGTGCATCCGGTGTATCTTTCGTTTTCCCATACACGCCCAAGAAGCTTAGCAGGTTCATACAAAGATTTTTCGTCACGTGCATCACGTCGATTGCAGAGCGAACATCTAGGATTTTCCAATAGGGTAGCTCCCAAAATATAGATTTCTTCTTCCACATGGGTACGTGTCCGTCTGCGTCATTCGGAACAGATTGTCCGCCAGGACCTTTCCAAAGATTACTTTTAAATCATTGACCATGCCATATATAACATCACCTTTAGGGAGGGCAGGCTTCTTCCGTTGATCTGCCTTACCTTTGAAATGATTTTCTTTCTTTCTTACGGCATGGTTTGTTGGAAGAAATCGACGATGCCCCGGGTACACATTCTTGTTACCTAAATATATACTTTCAGTCTCACCTAAACAGTGCGTGCATGCATTATATCCTTGTTTGACTGTCTGAAATGTTACTAGAGCAGGCCAATCATTGATGGTTACAAACAACAACGCTCGTAGGTCAAATTCCTTTTGTTCGTGCTCATCCCACATACGTACACCTTCTTGACGCCACAATGATGACGTGAAACACACGTTCGTTGGGAGACCCCAAGAGGAAGGTATGATGTAGTCAGCAGCAAGTTTTCCCTCAGAAAGAAACCAAGGTTATCGAACCAGTAGGAGCAGCAACTCTTCAGAAGGTTGTCAACGGCGCCAGAAAAATAGCTGTGAGGGAGTCTGGACTGTTGACGTGGAATCTGCACACAACACAATCAAACTACTTTGCCCCAACGAAACAGTGAGGTTGTCAATCTCACTGGCTTGCTGAAAACAAAGGATTAAACGTATGGTGTGGAAAATGAGTATTAAATTGCAGAGAATGAAAAAGGAACAGTTTGCAGTTTGTGGTTGTTTAATCAGTGTAAAAGAATGGACCGGGGTCCACAGTTCACTAGTGGTGTCTCTCCATAAAAGATAACTAACATGTTGGGTGAACAAATTACAGCTGGGCAATTGACGAATAGTGAGCGCATGACAATGCATATACATGACATGTTGACTACTATGATATTTAATTGGGCATTACGACATAATACATAGATCGTTATCCAACAGCATCTATGACTAATAATCCACCGCCGGGTTGTCATCCGAGTCCCCCGTTGGTATTAAGTTGCAAGCAACGGATAATTGCATTAAGTAAAGTGCGTAATGTAAACAAACACATATGCCGTGGACATAGCATCGTTAGGTTATCCCTAGTGGCAACAGCACATCCACAACCTTAGAACTTTCTGTCACTGTCCCAGGTTAAACGGAGACATGAACCCACTATCTAGCATAAATACTCTCTCTTGGAGTTACAAGCATCTACTTGGCCAAAGCATCTACGAGTAACGGAAAGCATGCAAGATCTTAAATAACATATAAGATAGATTGATAATCAACTTGACATAATATTCAATATTCATCGGATCCCAGCAAACACAACATGTAGCATTACAATAATATGATCTTGATCATGTAGGGCAGCTCACAAGATCTAAACATGATGGCACAAAGTGGAGAGACAACCATCTAGCTACTGCTATGGACCCGTAGTCCAAGGATGAACTACTCACGCATCACTCCGGAGGCAGGCATGGCGATGTAGAAGCCTCCGGTGACGATTCCCCTCTCCGGCAGGGTGCCGGGAAGAGGTTCTGAACCCTCCCGAGCTAGGGTTGACGACGGCGGCGTCTCTGGAACTTTTCGTGGATATTTGCTCAGGTACTTAGGGTTTTCGCGTCGGGGGGAATAAGTAGGCGAAAGGGCGGCGGCTGCGGACCCCCGAGGGGCCCACACCACCCAGGGCGCGGCAGAAGGGGGGCCCGCGCCCTGGTGCGTGTGGCCTCCTGGTGGCCCTCCTCTGCTGCTCCTTCGCTCCGTCAGGCGTGTTCTGGAAAAATAGGCACCCCCGTGTAGTTTCGTCCAATTCCGAGAATATTTCCAGACTAGCTTTTCTGGAATACAAAAACAGCAGAAAACAGGAACTGGCACTTCGGCATCTTGTTAATAGGTTAGTCCCAAAAAATGTATAAAAGTGATATAAAGTAGATGCAAAACATGTAGCAATTGGTATAAAACAAGCATGGAACATCAAAAATTATAGATACGTTTGAGACGTATCAGCATCCCCAAGCTTAGTTCCTACTCGTCCTCGAGTAGGTAAACGATAAAAAAAATAATTTTTGAGGTGACATGCTACTATCATAATCTTGATCATATAATATTGCAAGGCACATGTAAATGAATGAAGTGATCCAAGTCAATGGTCTATAATTTGCTACCAAATAGATAATGAGTAAACAATGAATCACACAAGCTAAACGTTTTCATGAATAGTACTTTCGAGACAAGCATCAAACAGTTTTGCATAAGTGTTAACTCATAAAGCAATAGTTTCTAAAAAAGGTATTTAATCAACACAAAGGAAGAATTTAGTTTCAGCATTTGCTTCAACTTTCAACATATTTATCTCATGGATATTGTCAACACAAAGTAGTATAACAAGTCCAATACATTGCATATAACGCATGTTGTAACAAAGTTGACACTAGTGTTTGCTTGTGGAAGACAGAAAGAATAGGAAAACTGACTCAACATAAAAGTAAAAGAAAGGCCCTTCGCAGAGGGAAGCAGGGATTAAATCATGTGCTAGAGCTTTTAGGTTTTTGAAAGCATATAGAGATTGCATAAAATATTTGATACTCCTCCCAACCTTGCTAACACAAGCCATGGCTAACCGAATCCTCGGGTGCCTTCCATCAATCACATACCATGGAGGAGTATCTATTTTTGAGAGGTGTTTGTTAATTGTCAACGAATGGTAGCGGGTGAGAACAGTATTCTACCTGTCGAACGGACTTTTAAGAGCGGCTCCCATGAAGGACGTTATTTCTACCAGCAAGGCAGATCATCCCTCTTTCTCTTTGGTTTACACACATTCAGGTATTTCACTGTTTGTCATTGCTTACTGATGAATCAGGGCAAAAGTGTGAAGAGAATTAATTGGTTAAAGTTGTAATTAATTGGGACTGGGCACCCCGTTGCCAGCTCTTTTTGCAAGTTATTGGATAAGCGGATGTATATGCCACTAGTCCAGGTGTAAAAGTCCACTCGACAAATAGAATAAAGAATAACCACACTAATTCCTCATGAGCTAGTAAACATTGACACAAAAAGGGAATAATAACATTTTGAATAATTTAAAGGTAGCACATGAAAAATTTACTTGGAGTGGCAAGGAAATACCACATATAGGTAGTTATGGTGGACACAAATGGCATGGATTTTGGCTCAAGGATTTGGATGCACGAGAAGCATTCCCTCTCAGTACAGAGTTTAGGCTAGCAAGGTTATGTAAGCAAACAAGAATATCAACCCGTACACCAAGTTTTATATGACAAACATATTGCAAACGTTATAAGACTTCATACCGTCTTCCTTGTTAACCAAACCCTGTTATTAGAAAATATCTAGACCTTAGAGTACCACCGATGCAAACCAAATTTTCAACAAGCTTTACGGTAGTTCTTCACTAATAGGCTTAACTCATGTGATGCACAATTTAATCATGATCTACTTGTTAACTCAAAACAATTGACAAGCATCAAGTTATCCATTTTAGTGATCTACAAGATTAAGCAAGTTTTTCCTTATACCAATTACCACATGCAACATTTTCTGAACCAACCAAACACCAATCAATTTATTTCATCAACTCTCCAAACAAATATAAGTGAAGCAAGAGAGTACTTTCTACAAAAGAAAGCTAATAGCTCTGACAAGAGATACATGAAAACAAGAGCTAAAAGCTGAACAGCGCTAGATATGAATACTCAACAAATATAAGTGAAGAATAGGAGTATTCTCATGAAAAAGCGGAGCGTGTCTCTCTCCCAATCAAGAATGCTAGGGTCCAGTCAAGCTTTATTGAAAATAAAAGTGCAATACTGAAAATAAAAGCACACAGACGCTCCAAGAAAAGCACATATGATGTGAAAGAATTAAAATATAGTTTCACTAGAGATGACCTGATAATTTTGACGATGAAGAAGGGGATGCCTTGGGCATCCCCAAGCTTAGACGCTTGAGTCTTCTTGAAATATGCTGGGGAGATCCATGGGAGCCTCCCCAAGCTTAAGCTCTTCACTCTTCTTGATCCTATTATATCATCCTTCTCTCTTGACCCTTGAAAACTTCCGTCACACCAAACTCAAAGTAGATCTCATTAGAGGGTTAGTGCATAATCAAAAATTCACATGTTCTATAAAGACGCAATATGATTTGTTACTTTAAACATTAGCTACAGCCACTGATGTTATGTGAAGCTCTTCCACCCAAAAAAGAATTTCACTCAACACTAGTAAAAGAGAGAATGAAAAATAAAAAGGCATAATCTGTCTAAAACAGAACAGTCCGCAAAGACGAATTTTTTCGAGGCACTTACGACGCTCAGATCGAGAAACTCTGAACTAATGAAAGTTTCAGACATTCATAAAGATTACGCACAAAAATTTCAGATTTTTAACAATCTGGTGATTTTAGGAATTTCGTACAGTGAACAGCAAAAATCTGTTTCTGCGCAGCAATCAAAATTAAGCATCATCTTATCATTAGAGGCTACTCTTGGCACAACAATGCGAGAAAATAAAGATACAAAGGAGTTGCTACAGAAGTAAACAAACTCCTTGACTCAATAAAAGAAAAATTGCAGAAAAATAAAATGGGTTGCCTCCCATAAGCGCTTTTCTTTAACGCCTTTTAGCTAGGCACAAAGCATGCATCAAGTATTACCAAGTGAAGAAGCATCAACATTCTTACGCTTAGCTCTCTTACCTTTATTTATCTTTAGGAAATACTTGGTTACACATAGGTGAAGAGGCGAAATTCATAGTGCCTTGGCCCACATCTATTATTGCTCCAAAGCGTTTCAACAGGACCTTCCAAGCGTAATTTGTCCTACTCCTGCACATTCAATGACAAGATAATCAATAGATATTGTTATCCCTAAGAGTTTTGTAAATACTCCTTCGGCTACTCCCCTTGGTAATTTAATAGTATTATCACCCAAAGTTATACAATCTTCGCATTTGGAAAGCTCCCAAAGATTTAAGGAATCATAAATATTCTTGGGCATTAAACAGAATTCAGACATAATATCACAGCGAGAATGAAAAGTTTCACCATTTATAACAACTTTTACTGAGGGAATCCATCCCGATGGTTCAAAATTTACTGGCACATTATCATAATGTTCACGAATCTGATTATACCCTTCTTTAGACCAGATATGTTCGTTTCAAGAGCGTTAAGTCTATCACTTATGCTTGTCAAAGCCAAATCAATTTTAGTGATTGGGGGCTAGAAATTGTAATCAATTTTTTTATAGCATTAAAAGCTTGATCCCCATCATAACGAAGGAAATCTCCTCCTACCACAGCATCTAAAGCATATCTGTAGCAAAGAACAAGACCAAAATAAAAGCTACTAAGAAGCAGGCTTAAAGTCATTTTAGGTTCAGTTTTAGCATAGGACTCAGATATTCTAGACCAAGCATCTTTAAAACTCTCCTCACTCCCTTGCTTGAAAGTGAAGATCTCTTCTTCAGGTGACATTACTACTGGAACAGGGCTAGACATGATGACTAACAGAAAACAAAACTGAAAATAAACTAAATGCAAGTAACTAATTTTTTTGTGTTTTTGATAATTGAAAGCAAACAAGATAAAATAAAATAAACTAAGCAAGACAAAAACAAAGTAAAGAGATTGGAAGCGTGAAACTCCCCTTGCAGAAGACTGCTGTCTCCCCGGCAACGGCGCCAGAAAAATAGCTTGATGACGTGAAACACACGTTCGTTGGGAGACCCCAAGAGGAAGGTATGATGTAGTCAGCAGCAAGTTTTCCCTCAGAAAGAAACCAAGGTTATCGAACCAGTAGGAGCAGCAACTCTTCAGAAGGTTGTCAACGGCGCCAGAAAAATGCTGTGAGGGAGTCTGGACTGTTGACGTGGAATCTGCACACAACACAATCAAACTACTTTGCCCCAACGAAACAGTGAGGTTGTCAATCTCACTGGCTTGCTGAAAACAAAGGATTAAACGTATGGTGTGGAAAATGAGTATTAAATTGCAGAGAATGAAAAAGGAACAGTTTGCAGTTTGTGGTTGTTTAATCAGTGTAAAAGAATGGACCGGGGTCCACAGTTCACTAGTGGTGTCTCTCCATAAAAGATAACTAACATGTTGGGTGAACAAATTACAGCTGGGCAATTGACGAATAGTGAGCGCATGACAATGCATATACATGACATGTTGACTACTATGATATTTAATTGGGCATTACGACATAATACATAGATCGTTATCCAACAGCATCTATGACTAATAATCCACCGCCGGGTTGTCATCCGAGTCCCCCGTTGGTATTAAGTTGCAAGCAACGGATAATTGCATTAAGTAAAGTGCGTAATGTAAACAAACACATATGCCCGTGGACATAGCATCGTTAGGTTATCCCTAGTGGCAACAGCACATCCACAACCTTAGAACTTTCTGTCACTGTCCCAGGTTAAACGGAGACATGAACCCACTATCTAGCATAAATACTCTCTCTTGGAGTTACAAGCATCTACTTGGCCAAAGCATCTACGAGTAACGGAAAGCATGCAAGATCTTAAATAACATATAAGATAGATTGATAATCAACTTGACATAATATTCAATATTCATCGGATCCCAGCAAACACAACATGTAGCATTACAATAATATGATCTTGATCATGTAGGGCAGCTCACAAGATCTAAACATGATGGCACAAAGTGGAGAGACAACCATCTAGCTACTGCTATGGACCCGTAGTCCAAGGATGAACTACTCACGCATCACTCCGGAGGCAGGCATGGCGATGTAGAAGCCTCCGGTGACGATTCCCCTCTCCGGCAGGGTGCCGGGAAGAGGTTCTGAACCCTCCCGAGCTAGGGTTGACGACGGCGGCGTCTCTGGAATCTTTTCGTGGATATTTGCTCAGGTACTTAGGGTTTTCGCGTCGGGGGGAATAAGTAGGCGAAAGGGCGGCGGCTGCGGACCCCGAGGGGCCCACACCACCCTAGGGCGCGGCAAGGGGGGCCGCGCCCTAGGTGCGTGTGGCCCTGGTGGCCTCCTCTGCTCCTTCGCTCCGTCAGGCGTGTTCTGGAAAAATAGGCACCCCGTGTAGTTTCGTCCAATTCCGAGAATATTTCCAGACTAGCTTTTCTGGAATACAAAAACAGCAGAAAACAGGAACTGGCACTTCGGCATCTTGTTAATAGGTTAGTCCCAAAAAATGTATAAAAGTGATATAAAGTAGATGCAAAACATGTAGCAATTGGTATAAAACAAGCATGGAACATCAAAATTATAGATACGTTTGAGAACGTATCAAT